>OY998181.1:48520103-49019562 GCA_963921935.1 Galeruca laticollis | reverse complement strand
ATAACGCATTGCGATGGTCCTGCAAGTTCTCAAGCATCTTGTTTTCTATGTCAACGTGTATTAAATAAATCTTAATTGTAGATTATTCTTATTATTTAAAACACCTTCCAACCCTCGACTTGCATCAGTCATCATGTCGCAGTTGTTGAGAGTGAATAGCACAAATCATGTATTTACCTTCCAACCGCCTACCCCTATTGTACTCCATCCGGATAAAGATTATGAAATAGCGTTACGTTCCTTTCACTCATACCACAGCATACCAAATATTGATAATTGCAAGTTTTACTACTATGACGACAATAACAAGCTGCAAAGTTTTGATTTTCCCACAGGATGCTACGAAATTGCTGACATTGAATCGTTTATACTGGACAAGTTAGGCGGCAGCAATTCAGTGAGACCAGAATCATTATTTGCACTAAAACCTAATAATAATACGTTACAATGTATGATTTTCAGTAAATATAGAATTTCGTTTGAACAACCCAACAGTCTGGGTAACATATTAGGATTTTCTGCAAAAATACTCGAACCGAAACGATGGCACTCTTCAGATCTACCTGTCAAAATTATAAAAGTATCTAGCATACGTTTCGAATGTAACATTACCACTGGAGCCTTCGACGCAAACAGACCTGCTCATACTATTTACGAATTGGTCATAAAAGTAGATCCTGGGTACGCCATTGACGAAACTCCACATAATCTACTTTATTTACCCGTTATACCACAACGTGAAATAACCAACGTTACTGTGTTGGCTGTAGACCAAGACGGACGACCTATAAATTTTCGTGGTGAAAAGAGTACCTTGGTGTTGGAGCTTAGAGCGAGGAGCAACAGATGGGATTGATAATTAATCATAAAAGACGTTCCAACGCACATTCAAAGTCATTAGTTACGCGGCAACCTTCAAAGCAGCAGCAGCTTACATTTGCCAACAAATTGTTCTTGCAGTCTTTAGGCTTTTTGTTGAAAGAGAAACAACAACAACAACAATGACGACTATGTATGGAAAACGTTCTCGTATGAACGATATGCCACCAATGTTTGATATTTACCGTAAGCCGCAATTTGACGAGTCCATCCGCAAAGCTGAATATAGAACATATGCACCGTTCATCAAATCATTCAGTTGCAGTGATATTGTAGAATTTAGCATCAATCAAGTTGATTCGTTTTTTGCCATGAACGAAACTTTGTTGTGCATTAAAGGGACACTCGATGTACAAGGAGCCGGTGACGTAAAACTGGCTAATAATGTTGGTGCTTTCCTTTTCGATTCGTGTACATACAGTGAAAGTGCAAGAGAAATGGAAACGGTTCGAGATCCTGGAATCGTGAGCGCGGTACGTGCCATGACTTGCTACAATCAAGAAGATTCTAATCATATGGCTATAGCAGGCTGGAATTATCCCAAAGACCCTCTCCTAAATACCACAGACAAATCATTCAACCTACAAATTCCTCTCAAACATATTTTCAACATTTTCAATGACTATCCTATGATTACGTGTGGACGACAAACAATACGTTTAGTTCGAGCTCGAAACGATAATGACTGTGTTTATATTACGGAAAAAACCGTTGCTGGTGTGACTTCCAATACAACCGTCAACATTAAAATTACCGACATTGAATTAAAAATCAAGCATATCTATCCTAATGATGATATTAAGTTGGAACTTATGAAGGCCATTCAAAAGGATCGGCCTATAGTTATTCCGTTTAGAAAGTGGGAGATACACGAACTGCCGGCAATTACCAGAAATGCTAAACGTGAAGTTTGGGCTGTTAAAACTACAACCTCAGTCGAACGACCTCGTTATGTTATTGTTTTCTTTCAAACTAACAAACGTGACAACAGCAAAGCTGATCCCACTCTGCTCGATAATGCAGACATTCAAAGTATACGTTTATCGTTAAATGGCGAATATTTTCCCAATGAAAGAATGCAGTTGGACTTTAGTAGAAACGACTACAATGAAGCCTATTTCAACTATACCGAATTTTATCTCAGCTATATGAATTCGACACAGAAGCGGCCTCTCCTGGATTATTCCTCTTTTAAGAAACGCGCCTTGTTTGTTATCGATTGCTCGAAACAAGAAGAAAGCATGAAGGCATCTACTGTCGATGTAAAACTTGACATTGAAGCAAAAATTGGTTTTCCCGAAAACACCAAAGCATATTGTATCATAATTCACGACTGCGTAATGGAGTACTTCCCTCTCACCGAAATAGTCAAGACTCTAAATTGAAGTGTGTGTTGCTGCTGCAAGTCAGTATTCAAACAGTCATCATCATGAGAATAGCGATCGTAGACATTCAGGGATTCGTTATAGATGGTCTGTTTGTTGCTAAAGAACTTACAATCGAAATTGGATTTAAACAGAGTCATTACATATTTTTACCACCCCAATCAATTGCTACGTTGAGCAACAAAGATAAGAAGACTGTGTCATACTTGGAGAAGAATGTACATGGTATTCGGTACTCTTCGGGTGACATTGAGTACTCCAAATTGGATGATATATTGGAAAATAAGCTATTGTATGCTGCAGATTTCATATACGTACGCGGACAACAAAAAGCAGAATTTCTAATGAAGAAATGCCATATATTCAATGTTTTTCCACATATTATTGATGTTTGCAAGTTTGACGGTACATCATGTGCTACTGGAAACTTTGAACGTGATCCAAATCCTTGTCACGTCACTGGACTGTACTCTTGCACACAAAGAAACGTAGAACGTCTCCGCCGCTGGTTTTTCAATAGTGTATTACCTTTGTAAATATTATATATTAATAATAATAATAAATTGATTTTTGAAATGAATGACATTTTTTATTAAAACACCTTGTATTTGCTTAATATCTATTTATCGATTATAAATTACATTACACTTCCTGTTTAAGTTTAACAATTTTTAATAAAATTTTAAAATAACAAATATTGATGTTAATGTTATACATGTCATTTTTCATGTTGTAGAGAATACTGCTGGTGGAGGGTTGTGTATTGGTCGTATTGAACACTTGTTGGCTTTATTCGGTTCAATGGATATGTTGTCGTTTGAGGTGTCTGACGTCTAAAGATGTGATCTAAGGCACTTGCAATCTCCTGTTGTTGTCCTCCGTTTTTCAATTCTTCAGGTATCCAATTTATCGTAAGCTTATCCCATACTCTTTGACTTGAGTCAGCTAGACATAGGTTTTCAATTTGCTTTATAACCTTTTTTTTATCTTCATAAAAAGTAACGTCCTTATTCAATCCATTTATTTTTATTATATATTCTTCAATTCGATGTCTGTATTCTGCGAGAGACATCCTGCAACTAAGTATCGAGTACTCCAAATTGAATGATATAAAAGATGAAAAATCATCATGATATTGATTTGAATGTTGGTTATACACATTTACATAAGTTCAAAAATATTCCACCACACCTGTATATGAAGTCGATGAAAATCCACCATTAGCAGCCCTGACACTAAAATGCTTTTATCATAAGATCAATCCATGTATTTGTGCTTTAACAAATGTTTTTACCTTAAATAAACATTTCATAGTGAATGATAAGTAAAAGAATAGATTAAATTTTTAACGATAGATATATTTGTAGTGAAATTAGGAAAACAGTTATTATATATAGTTCTTAATTGTGTGTTACTTAAATGACTCTGTAAGTCTTTGTTTTCTTTGGTGCAGAATCAGGACTAAAGATATGTGTTCTTTTGTAATTGATAAACATTTTCAATAGATCTATATTAGTGCAATATATTCTTTTTAAATATTTTTTCAAATAATGAACATAACTTGCAGGACTTTTAATATTTTGAGCACTACATTGTAATTTATATGTGTTGGTGAGTACCTTTCTTAATTCCGGTGTTAATGCTGTAAATTCTGTAGTATCAGTGCTAACAATAAATTTCGAATAATCAGTTTCATATTTTGTTAATTGTTTCTTGTTAAATAATGTTGTAGAGAAGAATAAGACATGTAAATGATATCCTTTGTTCTCGGAATGTTCCATAATACCTAACACATTATATTCATCATTAACTCTGGATACTTTCCAAAAAAGTTTATCAAAAATAGCTATTGCAAAATTCTTATAATCTGAAGTGCTGATTCTTTCAATTAAAAATACTAAACTACACATTCTTTGTGATGTCCAATTTTCAGATAATTCTATGGCCTCTCTATCAGGTACTAGAAACTCATTAATTGTATCAATACTATATCTAGAATAACAATCTCTATAAACTAAATCATGTAAAGCATAAGAAAACGTAGGTGTATATTCTAATTTTCTATCATAAAATAAAATTTGGGATTCATTAAGGTTATGATAAACTTCTGTATATAGAACTGACCATGTACGAATAACTTCCCAATCGTCATTGGAGTTCTTCGAAGATGTGCCAGTGACATTTGAGGCTGCAGTCGTTGTCATACTGAAATTATCAATGACTTACTTTTGGTAGTTGTGCGTTGAATCTGTGGAAGATATAATATAAAATTAGTTAATTTATTATCTGTAATTACCTATACATGTATTGTAGGTTTATTGAACCATTTTATTTCTTTGTTAGGTTCAAAATTATTCATCCAATATCTTCTGAACGATGGGTAAAGTTTAAATAAAGCACTTGGATTATCTTTATATTATTGCTCTTGCATATCATATTTTTTAATGTCTTGGTTACTATAGCATAATGTTAAGATTTTAGCATACTTACTTGTTAACAATAACTTCAGATTCAAATTCGTCACCTTTAATGTGATTACTTGAATTAGGAACAAACTGTATCTTATTGAATATATACACACACATGTTTAATTTTTTATATGCTAATTAACGTAACAAGTGTATACATAATTTCCTCTATTACGTCAGACTCACGCTTTGACTGCCTCTGGCTGGTTTTTTTTATGACAGAAAAGTTAGCGTCGAACAACTTGGAACGAGCATTTTTATACCTTCGGGACTGGTTTTTAAATAGTGTATTTATTACCTTTGTAAACATTATATATTAATAATAATCGATTGATTTTTTTATGAAATGAATGATATTTTTATCAAAATACATTGTATGTGCTCAATCAACTATTATACAATTTCCTCATCTACGAACGTCATAACAATATTATCATAATTTCCGATGGCAGTGTGGTTTAACTTTCATCCCGAGTTTGATGAGTTCATTGAACTCTTGGATCGAATTGTTGTAGGGGTCTTCTTTTTAATAATCTTTTTAATTTCTTTTTTATGTCTCTTCTCTATACAATTGAATATTTATTTTGTGTAACGCTCTTATGAGACTTTTTTGTTAGAATCGTAAATTTATGATTGAATTCATTTATATTACAATTATTACAATGGTCTCCATGGTGTAACATATAAGGTACATGACTATGATGTAGTAGGTAGACGGATCGATTCCCCGTCGTGGTAGAACTTTTTTTTCTAATTTAGTTAATCGTATGAATTTACTGCTTACGTCACACACACACAGAACATAGACGACACACAATACATAGCGATATACGTCACAGAACACAAGATGGACGACGAAGATAGATGAAATACAATACACGCTGTTACGTCACGGCCGACCAGAGCGCCAACTAGCGGATGTTTTTCGAAGTTGTGATGTTGAACCGCCACTAGATATCTACTATTATTGTTATTAGTCCTTTCATTGTCTCTTTCGTACCGTCTATTGTTATTGTTATTGTTGTTTGTATTATTGTAATGATTATTGTTATTATCTCATGCGTTATATGGTCTTTGTCTGTAATTGTCAGCGTTTCTGTTGGAATCATCTCGTCTATCGTTAATTTTTCTGTGGTTATTGTTATTGTCACGTCTACCACTATTGTTAACCGTTCTCTGTACTAGGTTTAAGTAATCCAACAGAGATTGGAAATTGGTTATGTTTTGTATTGCAATACCTTGTGTTATGTTGTCATTAAAATGTCGGGACAAGAATATTATCATTTCTTGTTACGAAATCACTGGCTCTAAATATTGTGCATGAGAAAATATAGATAAAGCATAGCTACTCATGTTACCGTTTCTTTTAGTATCAAATTTGCCAAAGTATAAGTTTTTCCTAACATAGCCTTGCTCTGTTTCCCACCAGTATTGTCTTAAGAAAGTAGTTTCAAAATCCCTTAAACTATTAATGTTCACATCATTGCATGTGAACCAAAGCAATGCTTGATTATGTAGGTGAGATCTTATTGTCTCCTTCAAGTCTTCTATTTCACTCTCATATTAATGTGACAACTGCATTCACTCAATCTGGACTCCAGCTTGACAAAACTTCTCCAGGCAAGTCTTGAAATTCTTCACCGTGTCCCTCTCAACGTTCCATTTATTTGCAACACTCTTGTTACACTTCATAATGTTTTATTTATCTTTTTCTATTCAGAAAACTTGTTCATTAGTTTAGAGATCCTCTCAAATGATGCTCTCTGCTTTATTTTTTTATTCCAATGCCTTTTCAATACATCTGTTTCAATTATTTATCTTATGTTCCTCTAATTAACTTTCAAGACTTCTGAAATCACCTCTTCAACTTTATTTTACTTTTTCTGATACTTTTCTTTGCATTATATGAGGACTTGTCTTATATTTTATTAAATTTTTCAATTTTCACTTACATGTCTCCGCTCTTCATAATATCACACCACTGCCTTCTGCTTCCCCATCAACAACTATCTTTTTTTCTCCCGTTGTGATGGACAAAAACCAATCATCATACTAGATTTTTTACAACTATTTACATATCTGAGGTTTTTTTATTTAATTTATTATCTTTTTTAACTATATTAGAATATTTAATCTATTTATCTAAACCGCTACTTCTCTAAAACTATCCTTATTCATTAGAAAGAAAACCTCTCATTGTATAAAACTTTTCCATTCTGAAGGAAACAAATCTACGGTCTGATTACTCTGAAATACATATGCAATCGTTTTCCAATTATTTTAGAATTCTTCCACAATTAGAGTTCATTATAAACCCGGCCTGAAATTTCTATTTACAAAAATTCTTTGTGTTATTTTTCATCATCGCTTTATACGCTTGTCAGAATTACATAGTTCTATGACAACGGATTCCTGTCGCTGACATCGAACTCTGTGGCGGCGTCAAGTTTCGGTCGCGGACATTTCATGCTATGAAAGTAAATTTGACATTCCAATCAGTTGACAGTTATCTGTGTCATAATAATATTAAACGTCTAAAATAATGATTTTGCTACTAATTCTTATTATATATGATGTATTATAATAATCTAAATACATTTATTCATTCTTTTAAGGTTTTAGATACTTTTTATGACGTATATGTCAAATTTACAAATTATTATATTGTTTAAAGATGATTCTTATGGTCTGATATACAAGTATGAGTTGAATTATTTTAGTAAGCATATGGTAAATATTATTTTAGCATCTCAATATTTACAATAAACCAACGATATCATAGGTACACATTCAATATATAACTCATTTAAATTTCATTCATATGATGAAAAACAAATAATTCCCTATGTTTTGGCAACTTACAACCAAATTCACGCTTAAAAACCTCACACACCAACACCTTCAAACTCCTATAGATGTTGTGATGAGTTCAATATATATGTAGAGTCCAGTATTGTATTCAATGCAATAGGGTAATAAGGCAATATCTTCAACCTTTTTTGAAGTGGTGTTAAGGACAACATACATCAGAACAAGAGTAATTTGCTCAGTATGACTAGTGTCTGGTGTACAATCTAATATTATTGAGAAATATTTTGAATTGCGAACCATTTCTAAAATATTATTACCTACTCTAGACAACAATAATTCAATCATTTCATTGTGTTCTTGCACTCATAAATAATGAGTCATTTTAACAATTTTTTTTCTGGTGTTACACACTCGGCTAACGTGCTGTCTCATCACTGAATCAAAAGAGGCAATCATCTCAACAGCTTTTAGAGAATTTCCGTTATTATGTTCGAAAAGTAATTTGGTAGAACCTTGGAATGCCAAGCATTTTGTAGATAAATACTTATCAATCGCAATAATTCTTTCCAACACGTCACACCAATATTTTTTACGTTTATAAAATCCTCAGGTCATGAGCATTAACAGTCGTAGATGTTCCAACATTTTTTCAAATTTACCCAAGTGTTCATATAACTGTTGTGTGAAATTGCCGTTCATTAGCAAAGACAAGTGTTGCCAATCAGAAACTCTATCTGTATCACAAAAAGTATTTGCACGAAAACTTTCTCTAATCTTTATTACTAGGAAAGCTAACACTGATGTCTCTCAAATGCGAATAACGTTTAACCAATATTCTAGCTATCTCAATGGTGATTTATTCGGGCCACAAACCGGGGTCGGACGGAATATTTTTAGACGCGCACATCAGACTTTTGACACAACTTTCATAATCTGATTATAAGGGACTGGACTATTAATTGTTACAAACAATTGAAATATTGAAAATATTCATATTTCGTGGTGAAATCGGAAGTGTTCCAGCTGATGAACCGAAACTATTTTTACAAGGATAGAAAAAATAACTTTCCACGCGTTACTTGTTTAAATTCTTAAAAATAATTTTAGTTGCTTGGGTAATTGAGGCTTTCACTTCTAATGATCCGTTTAATTGATGTATTTATGGAAAAACGTTGGAAAATAAAAAAAGTTCAATTAAGGAGATGAAGACATTAATTTGCGAAGTTGTTACAGTTTTCTTTAAGAAATTTAAGAAAAATAAAGAACATATTATCTCACACAATATTTTATTTATTAAAGTGAATCCTTCAAAATGAATTATAGAAGTTTTGATGAGAAAGTACCTGATCTAAATAGGTACATCGTAACAAGTTCATACACATTTTTAACAACATTCGAAGAGACATTTTCATCGTAACAGGTGGTCAGTGAGCGCGCTATAAAAGATCAGAAAATATACCGTGCACATAAATTTACTTATTTTGACGTAAAAATAAAAAATAAAATTTAACTAGAAAAATCTCGTTTCAAATCTTTCACCGTGTGCACGAGTCTCTTAATAAATTAGAAATAGAGCATTTATACTAAACATTTTCAATTACTTTTTAAAAATACAACAGAATTTTTTCCAAAATTATCACTTTGTATATGAATACACATTTGATGCCCTATATATTTCACTTTCATCTTGTGCACAAACCATTTCCAGTGGGTTCATAAGCAGGTGTGTCACCTAGAAATTTATAATTGTGAAATAATTGGTTCCATACTTAAATGACACTGTAACTACAGGATTTTTTCATCTGTGAACACTTAAAAAATAACAACAATCTCGATTGAAATAGAATAGTTTTTTTCAAACTGTGATTAACTACAGAGTGTAACAGAAGTATGAAACCATGAACTCATTTATCAAATAATTCACCTCAGTAGATACATATTTCAACAACAGTATTTATCTAATTATTATATTAAATATCATTGAAACAAATCAAAAAATATAATTAACACCTCTAATTATCTTTATCATTGATAAATAACATCATAACTTATTTATTAACAATCAGTATAATTTTTGATTGCCTAGAAGAAAAAGTTCGGTGTAATATATCCTTCTGCTAATCAAACATAAAGATAATTCCTCAATTTATCTTCACAAATAAAGCTATATGCGCAATCATCGAAAGACACAAAATTAACTAATACAGTATACAATTGTTGCCGGAAGATTATTCAGTAGGTACCGTTTTATTTATATTCTAACGTCTGGAATGCCCTTTAGATAGCATTTTGAAACTTGATTTATGTGAGTATATAATTGCCGTAAACTGTATACAGAAGGACTTCGACGTGTTATTTAAAACATCTTTTCCTGCATTTGGGTGCTATAATTAATGAGTGTTAAAGATCCATAAACAAAGTAATATTAAGCCAAAACTTTTAGCTGGAAATATTTTTCGAGGTGTTTGAACTAAGGCTTTAAAATGATATCGCTAGCCAGTCAATGAACAATTGTTCATTCACTAGGATTTTCGTTATATCTGTACTCGAATGCTGCAATTCCATATATTTACAATAAATAAAACGTGTTTATTTGGAATTGATTCATTTTTATGTTTTGAATCTTTACTCCAGTGCTGGAACAACATTTTTTTATTTATAAGGTTTAATTTTGAATATTAAACACAACGGTTCTTTTGTAATTTTTGTTTGGTGTTCATTTATTGGGAATGAAGTTCCAATAATTGATTATATACGTTCAATAATAATTTTCTTGTTTCACTTAATGAACACATTGTTTTATAAGGAAATTGGTATCGTTTTTTTACTAGATGAAATAACTAATAAATGAACACCAGTATAAATTTACCACAGGAAAAAATTTTAGAAAATGTTTGTAGTTTTTTTCAGATGGAGGTTACCGGAAAAGGTCGATACATTCGATTTGCCTATAGTCACAGTAGTTTGGGAAGAAGCTCTTAATCAAGTAACTACTTGTAAAATGTCTCTAGATGCAGCACATAGGCAATACAACATTCCTAAGTCAACTCTACATAATGAAATTCCTCATGAAGTCCGGCTTCTTCGACAAATGGATCCTCCTCCAGAGTTAACAGGAGATAGAGACTAAAAAACTGTGAAATGGATCATAAAAAAGCTAATCTTGGCTTTCCAATGCATCCCGAGGAGGTGTTTGATATCATACGACACTTTATAAACAGTACAAACAGAATAACCAAGTTTAAAAAATACAGACCTGGAAGAAAATGGCTCAAATTATTTTTAAAAAGACATCGAAGCTAAATGCAGAGATTATTCCAAAAGCTAGGGCTTCAGTCAAGGAGGAAGATGTCAGAAATTGGTTCAGTCAACTTCAACAATATCTGAATGATGAATCTGCTTCCGATATCCTTAATGGTCCCTCTAGAATATTCAATGCGCATGAATCTGGGGTCCAAATATGTCCCAAGACTGGCTTGATTTTAAAACCGAAAAATTATAAAGATACCTACGAAATTGCACCCGGAAAGGAGAGAGAGTCCATAACAGTCCTCTGTAATTTTTCGGCTCATGGTGTAGATGTCTCACCCTATATCGTTTATCCATATAAAAGGATCCCCCGAGATGTAGTAGAATAAGTACCAGACAGCTGGTTGATTGAGAGATCGGATACCGGTTGGATAGTTTCCACAACATCTTTTGCATACATAAAAACTTTTTATAAGTGGATAATCGAAAATAATATGAAACTCCCAGTGTTGCTTTTTCTGGATGGACACAAATCCCATATAAACAAAGATATGTCTGACTTGTGATGAAAAAGGTATTCTATTATTTGCTCTGTATCCTAACACGACCCACCTTCTTCAACTCTGTGATGTCGCTATATTTAGAGCACTCAAGAGCTTTTTGAAATCCGTGGTGAGAAAGCATAAGCAGACAACGACAAAAGTGATAAAAAAACAAAATTTCGCCCGCTTATTTAGAGATGCTAATACAGCTGCCATAAAACCAAGTACCGTTAGAAATGGTTTTGAGAAGTGTGGTCTTTATCCGTTAAATGCAGATAATGTTGATTTTAATAAATGTATTGATACTCGAAGAAAAAAAAAACTTGATGCAGAGCGAACCATCATTCTAAATGATTATGGAAACGATGACAAACGATCTACAATTACCGTGATTGAATCTGAAATCGGCGAAATGTTGACAAGCGAATTTTGTAATAGTTTTTCACAGGAAATAATACATCCACATCCGTACTTTTCACTGTGGGTAAAGTGTGAATATATTATTGAAAAGACTGATCATTACATAAATTTTCTAGCTGTTGACTTTCAAAATCAAGAAGGGATAATAAATCCGTAATAACGGCAAGTGTGATGATTACATTGTTATTCCTGTAGAGGTCCAGCGATTGATCGATGTTGATCAGAATAATTCATTAACCACTTCAAAAGATTATCCAACTGATACTACTTGTGGTACAGGTAATCTTTATCACGATAATGATATGATCGTTATTGAAACACAATTTCATACGGAACCAAATAATCCTTATTTTCCGGATCCAGAAATACTTCAAGTTGATAATCCTATTCATTCGGAACCGGAAATAGTTCAAATTAATATCTCATCGACTACATTACCTAGTACATCATTTGAAGTTCCTAGTCTTCTAATTAATACAAATGACGATTTGTTGAATATATCTGACATAGGTAATATTTTTAATCAGTTAAATGATGCAGAAGTTTCAAAACCCGAAGAAAACTTCCTAAATTCGACTGAGACTGATATACAATCAACATGCTTTTAAGCCCGGCAATATAAAAAATGCCAATGACACAAGACCAGTTGAACACCCTTATTTCAAGTAATATTTTCGCATCAAATTAAAAAACAAAAAAAATACGATTTTGTTGGTAAATTTCTGAATTTTCTTAAATAAATGTTTTTATGTACGTTGTAGAACGTGTTAAGATCTACAAAAAATTTCAGTAATTTTTTTGCGTCACATCAAAAACCAAGGAAATAACATATTTTTCAACTTTCACAGGCCGGCATTTTGTTTATATTGGGTGGATTTGGCCTGTTCACGATCTCGTCAAAGATTTTGGACCAACCGATTTTGTGGCGAGTATGGTTTCGATCCGTCAAATAAGCGCCTCTATCGTCCTTACAAAGTCCGTTAAAATTATTAACTCACAAGTAACCGAAGTTAATCCTTAAAAAAATTCAAAAGGAGACCATTGCAAGTAAATCACTAAAAACTCTTAAACTTTTAAAACGTTAAAATGTGAAACGTTTTGTTATTTATAGCACCAAAAACGAATTGAATGAATTGTTGTAGATAATCACTATTCTTTTTTGAAACATAGAGACGGTATTGTGAACGAAATAATAATTAAATGACTCTCAACAATTCTGTACCGAAGGTATGCAACCAACACTACAGACAGAAACGAAAAGTTGTGTTAGCTTTGAATCTACCGCGTCTACCCACCCCCTTAACGCTTCCATGGTCGCGTGGGCTACATTGTAGCCCACTCTAATTTGAAGCGATATTATTAAACGGTGAGAGACGCTACGTTCCCAGCCTTTTATTAGCTGTCGTTTCAACATGAATCTAACAGTCGGTAAACACCCACTCGCTATAAAGCACAGGTCCGTCAAACTGCCTCCCCCCCGGTTAGATTTTTTCTACCAAAATGCTAGCACACATAAAGGGCACCTAGCAAAACCTAGCACAACAATTTTTAAAGCTAGAACACCAACTGTTCACAATAAAAATGCTTTTAAATTCGGGTGGGGCCAGGTTAACGCTAGCCCCTTCCCCCCCCCGTTTGAAATTTTGTCGCCAAAATGCTAGCACAGATAGAGGACGCCGAGCACAACCTAGCACATCCTAGCATACCATTTTTTATAGCTAGCACACCAACAGCTTACAATAGAAATGCCTTTGAATTCGGGTGGGGCCAGGTTAACGCTAGCCTCCCCCCTACCGGTTGGAATTTTGTCGCCAAAATGCTAGCACAGATAAAGGACACCTAGCACATCCTAGCACACTATTTTTTATAGCTATCACGCCAACAGCTTACAATAAAAATGTTTTGGAATGCTTGTGGGGCCAGGTTAACGCTAGCTACCTCCGGTCGGAATTTTTTCGCCAAAATGCTAGCACAAACGCAGGACACCTATCACAATCTAGCACACCATTTTTTATAGCTAGCACAGCAACTACACTTTAAATTCTGGGGAGTGAGACGGAGGTCAGTGAAATAACGCTATACTTACTCTATGAATAAATAAATGGATAAATGAATAGGTTGAATATAGAAATGTAGCCATAAGCGAGGAGGAAGATGATAGCCGACCTGGATGCATAATCAGCACATAGAATGTTATAAATTTGGTTTACTCATATTTTTTAATGGTTTATTATAGTGAGATCTTTATTATATACGTTGTGTGAATAAAATCTATTTATACTATTACAATTTCCAAAGTTATTGGTAATTAGTTTATATTTTCAAAATAAAAGTTTTTTAAAAGTCACAAAGTGCTCCGAACTATATTTCTGGCGCTGCTGGAACAGGATCCTTGAACAGAAACATCCGTCGTTTCCTGGTCAATTGTTTGACGAGAATCCACCGAACCTGGGAACAGAAGGAAGAGCATGCAGAGGAAATAATCAGTGATCATCCTCATGTAAGTTTTTAGTTCCTTTCTTTCCTTTATGAGCATTTTTAGTGACATTTCTCAAGATAATTTACATCTATCTTTCGACACTCTTACAATAAATAATTCTACTAGACGTAATTCAAATTTATTAGAAAATAATGTAAGCAATATGCCAATGAATAATAGTGATATATCTATCATTTGCTCTACTTTGCCCGAATTTTCTACCGGTGACAATCTTTCTACGTTCATTAAATCAGCCGATAATTTAATTGCATTTTTGGCAACTCAAGAAATTACCCCAGCACAAGAATTTATATTGAATGCGAATATTATTTCTCGTATTAAGGGAGAGCCAAGAGATTTTTTGAATTATTCTAACAAAACTATCTGGACTGACGTAAAACCGGCCTTATTACCCAAGTACGGTGACAGACGTTCTAAAGACATTTTATTAACGCAGTTATCAACGACAGTACAAAAATTTAACGAGATTTACGACCAATATCATCAACGTGTATCAAATAATTTAAATGACTTACACCAACATATTACGTTAAACAACAATGTAGAAACGGTAGCATTCAAAACCCCTTATTTCAAAGATCTGGCCCTCAAAACTTTTTGTTCTGGCATAAATGAAACTTATTGTGAATATTTGTCACATTTTCAAATTACTTCTCTTGAAGAAGCCCTTCAAAAATATATAGCCTATGATAATCATAAAAATCAGCAACAATATATGAACTTCTTAAAAACGCAACAAAACAAAGGACCGACATCATCTAGACATAATTCATACCAAAATCGACATAATAATAGATCCAGCAATTTCTCGTCACCACCACATAATAACCCACAGCGTAATTTCAATTCTCACAATACTTTTCCGCGAAATAATAATAATTCGCAATCAACAAATTCCTCACCGTCCCCTCGTAACGATTCTCAACAAAATTTCAATTTTCCAAGAAATAGTTTTCCGAACCATTCCCAAAGAAATATTTTTCAACGTCCGAATTATAATAATAACGCTCAAAATTTCAATAGATCTCCTCTTCTCAGAAATACCCATAATCAACAAAATAATTCCTCTCCTATGAGCCCATGAGTGTGTCTACTAGACGAACCCACAATTTCAATATAAATTCCTCAAACGACGACGAAATTGAAAATTGTAACGAGAATAATTTTCAAGATTTTTACGAGAACCTTCCCGAGGAACAACCACCCCCTGTATAGACGTGAATAATATTCGAGAATACCCTCAATTGCCTTATTTTATAATGCCAAAATAAAAATTGAAAGTTTTAATTGATTCAGGTGGATCTAACACCGTAATTTCCCCCGAAGCCGCAAAATAGTTTAACAAATCCCATATTTATCATAAACCATTCACATTAACGTGTATGAAATTAACTCGAAAATACACCTTTATTTTGTGAATATAACGAATGAATTTATTGATGCTCGAAGTGCTCCGTGGAGTGAAAATTTTGATATTTCACTTGGTAATTTTGATTTAGAACGGTTTAATACTATTATTCGAATAAGACATTAACCTTGAGAAACTTAAATGTAATAATTCCATTTGAAACTTTATATAATAACATTCCTGTTAGCATAAGTTATGGTGAAATACTACTCCCGGAAATAGTTGTTGATAATATAAGAATTCCAGGGTCTATTCACACAGTAAGACATGGTTTTATAGACGATATTATATTACAGACACCTGTTAACATAAAAAACGTGGTAGTTGATAACTTGGAAAATTATGAAGTAAAGTATCCTATGTGTAATCTTGACGAAACAGTTATTCGAACGGAACATTTAAATGCTGAAGAAAAAGAAAAACTTTTAAAATTATGTAAAAAATTCAGAGACGTATTTTATGACGATAAATCAAATTTAACATTCACATCCGCTATTAAACATGAAATTAAGACAAAAGACGAAAATCCGATTTATGTTAGAAGTTACAGACACCCTAAGGTAATGCAAGAAGAAATCGTTAAACAGGTTAACAAATTATTGGATAATAATATTATTAGAGCCTCTAGCTCTCCGTACTCCGGTCCCATTTGGATTGCACCGAAGAAGGCTGACGCTTCCGGTCAGAAAAAATTCCGACTGGTAATTGATTATCGAAAACTTAACGAGAATACTATTGATGATAAATATCCGATACCCAAAATTGATGAAATTTTAGATAATCTATTTTACTACTCTCGACTTAGCCCAAGGATTTCATCAAATCGAACTCCATCCCAATTCCATTCAAAAAACAGCCTTTACTGTACCACATGGTCATTGAGAATACACAAAACTTCCGATGGGACTGAAAAAGAGCCCAGCAACATTTGAAAGATTAATGGACAATATTTTGAGACCTTCCTTATATAAATATTGCTTTGTATACATGGACGATGTAATCATCTTCCCCAAATCTCTTCACGAACCTCTTGTTCATATTTCCGCTATTTTTAGAAAAAATAATTTAAAAATTCAATTGGACAAATCCGAATCCCTTAAGAAGGAAGTCGATTTCCTTGGTCATTTAGTAACTGTTGATGGTATTAAACCAAACCCTAGCCAGATTGAAGCTATCCAAAAATTTCCTTTGACAAAGACAGTGAAAGAGATAAAATCATTTTTAGGACTTATAGGATATTATCGAAGATTTATACCAAATTTCGCTAAAGTCACATCCCCATGTTCTAGATGCACTGGAAAAAGAGCAATAATCGACCCCACTAATCCTAACTATTTAAAATGTTTAGAAAAATGCAAACAATTATTAATTAACGCCCCCAACCTTCAATATCCCGATTTTTCAAAACCCTTCGTACTAACTACAGACGCTTCGAATATAGCTATGGGATCTGTACTTTCACAAGACAATCACCCTATCGCCTATTATTCGAGAACTCTAAATTCCGCAGAACAAAATTACTCCACTATAGAAAAAGAACTTTTGGCAATCGTAGATTCTTGCAAACATTTTTGTCCTCATTTATACCGACAAAAATTTCTAATTGAAACTTATCATAACCCTCTCGTCTGGATTTATAAAATTAAAGACCCCACTTCTAGATTAACACGTTGGAGACTAAAATTAGAGGATTATAATTTTGAGGTGAAATATAAATTAGGAAAAGAAAATCAAGTAGTCGACTCTCTTTCTAGAATACACATAAATGCACTTACAGATAGTTCAAACTGTGCTGAACCCCCAGACTCCGATGAAATGTTTGACATAGATGAATTTTTAAAACATTTTGATCAAAATCAATCATCTGACAATACACAACATACTGCAACCAAAAATCCTATCACGGGAATCCTAATCTCCGAAGAGCCTATTAATTTATCAACAAATCAAATAATTTTCATAACAGATTCGCAAAATTATGATTTAATTTATAAAAAAATATTCAATGAACATAGATACATGGTAAATTTAACTCAAAATTGGAAAACCGAAATAGTTGATGTTTTTAAAGAAATATTACGACCAAATCAAAAGTTTGCAATGAAAATAGATCACGAAATTAGACCTTATATTTGTAATTACTTTAGACAAAATTTAGAATCAACAGCTAAATCTCATTTTTGTACGTCAATGTTACAAGACATTTAAGACGAACAAAAACAAACAGAATGTGTTAAGACATATCATTCTGAAAATCATAACGGAATATTAGAAACCTACAAACATTTGCGACATCAATTTTATTGGCCCTCTATGCAGACATCAATCTCTAATTATATCAATAAATGCGAAATTTGCTTGAAAAATAAATATAAAAGACACCCGTATAAACTTCCACAATTAGGCCACTCCTTGGTCAAAAACCTTTCGATATTTCACATATAGACGTATTCCATTGTAACAAAAATTTGTATTTGACAATATTAGATTCATTTTCAAAGTATGGAACTTCTTCACATTTACTCCAGAGATGCCCTTCTTGTCAATGACGAGCACCTCTAAGAACTCATTGAATCTTCAAAAATCTTTATATGTGTTACTCCAGAGAAAACGCTAGTAATAATCAAATTCCCAATCGTACATGTTAACTCTTATCCTACATTCAGAATTTATCCCATATCTAATAAAGATCACATCATGATGCTGCCGCCTGCCCATTTCTACGCCAACAACAGATGGTACGGAAAATGTATTGGCCGAGAAGAAAACATTATCTGTACGAATCATGTATCGTCTAGATGCTTAATTACAAATGTTTACAATTGCACCAAATGCATAGCAACAGAAAACTTTGTACAAGAAATCTCGAGAGTTATATTAATAGGGATAGTTCATCCTATTAAAGTCCAAGATCAATGGATCGAATCAACCAGTCTCCTGCTAACCAATGAACCAATCGCCATTGAAGGTGTTCTCTACACAAAGAAAACAGTTCAAGAAATTTCCGTTCCAGAAGCCGTACCCATGAAGCTCACACCAGACCACAAAATCAAACTAGAAGAACTGAAAATCCCAGAAACTCACGGTCTACTTCAGCCAATTGAACCATTGGAAAATCTACCACAGATATCTACGGGTCTCAGTGCTGCTTGTATCATTTTATTAATATCTGTTTCAGCATTTTTGTTTATAATTGTAATTAAGAAGAAAAGAAGAATTTCAAAATTCCTTTTTGGACCTAAATTGCAACCGGCCCAAATCCAAATATTGGACGAGTTATTCGAAAATATTCCCAAGACTTCGAGGACGAAGTCAGAACCAAAGGAGGGAGGAGAGATGTAGCCATAAGCGAGGAGGAAGATGATAGCCGACCTGGATGCATAATCAGCACATAGAATGTTATAAATTCAGTTTACTCATATTTTTCAACGGCTTTTTATAGTGAGATCTTTATTATATACGTTGTGTTAATAAAATCTATTTATACTATTAAAATTTCCAAAGTTATTTGTAATTAGTTTATATTTTCAAAATAAAAGTTTTTTAAAAGTCACAAAGTGCTCCGAACTACATTTCTATATACAGGGTGTCCCGGGACTAATAGGAAAAAAGTCAGGAGCGTATATTCTGAGCTAAAATAATGTTAGTACTTCATATAAACTTTTACTATGCAGGCCCTCGTTTTCGAGTTATAGGCCTCCAAAGTTTTAATTTTGAATTTGGTTTTTATTTGTATTTTTTGTACTAGTTATTTGATCTTTATAAAATTTACGGCAAAGCTATAATGTATGTGTATGTTTATTTTGGTAAGGTAAACAGATTTACAGTAGTGCATTGAAGCCAGGGACGGACTACTCGCTATGGTTAGTGATCCAAAAATTTTGCAGGTATGGCACACCCTGTATGAAATTATCGAAATTCACCTCCCCACACATTAAGCTAACGAAAAGGTAGTCTTGTTGGAATTCGATAAAATAAGCCGTTTGGCTAATATTTACAGTTTTATTAATGCACTACGTACCAGTTTACGTATTCACCATTTTTATAAGTACACAACGAGGTAAAACTAACTTTTAATAGATGTCCAAAATTTACCTAGAGTACTACAAAAAAATAATTTAACGATAGCAGAAGATGAAAAACATTAACGACTTATTAATTGGAAAGTGGGTAAAAACTTTTTATAAGTGTTTTTACCGTTTATCAAGTTACCATAGGATTAGTTGTCAAACGTTGTGTAGAATAGTTCGTAGTCAGTACTTGTCAATAATTCATAAGTTCTTAATTTAACAGTTACAATAGCAGAATTCGCTTTTATTGAGTACGCAGATGAACATCTAATGTATGGACTGGCTTCTCGAAACTGTTTAGAGGCCAAAAGGCTTTATGAAGAACATTTTGAAAACAGAGCATTGCCAGACAGACGAATGTTTGGGCGTATTGATCTCAGATTACGAGAAACAGGTATGAATAAGTAAATGTAATTTTCCATGTATACAAAACAAAATTTTAAATTTTAGGAAGATTTTCGCCAGAAAAAGCTGGAGAAGGTCCAGTACGAAGCATACGTACTGTGGCAGTTGAACAAGACTTGTTAAATGCAGTTGATAATGAACCATCGAGTTTTAGAAAATTATCAAGAGAACATAACGTCTCGAAATCAGTTGTTCATCGCCGTATGACAGTGGCTGATTAGCCTGCTCGACTTGAGTATAGCCAGTGGTTTCTGCGATAACAACAAGCAGACAACACATTTATTAGTAAAGTTCTCTTTACGAACGAACCGGGTTTCACCAGAGATGGAATCATAAATTCTCATAATATGCATTTATGGGATGATGTGAATCCACATGGCATTATCCAAACTAGGATCCAGCATAGATTCATGGTTAATGTTTAGCAGGAATAGTTGGCAATAATTTGATACAGCCATACTTTATTGACGGTACTTTGACCGGTCAGAGATATTTGGAGTTTTTTGCAAAATGAGTTATGGAACCTGTTTGATGGTGTGCTACTACAAACTCGTAGGAATTTATGGTTCATGCATGATGGGGCCCCTCCTCATTTCAGTTTAGATGTACGACAACATTTACACACAAGGCTTCCTAATAGATGGATTGGTCGTGGAGGCCCTTTTCAATGACCACCGCGATCAGGAGATGTTAATCCTACGGATTTCTTTCTCTAGGGTTATCTCAAAAGTAAGGTATACGCAACACCTGTGCAAACAAGGCATGATTTAATAGACAGAATTGTGTTACACTACAGTGTTATTAGAAATAGTGTGAAATTGCTTTTTCAAGTGCAAAGAAACAACCTTCGTAGACTTAGAATGTGCGTGGAAGTGGGAGGAGCTCATATTGAACATTTATTAGAATAACGTTAGTTTTTGTTGTTGTTTAGGAATTAGTTTTAGTCTAATGTTTTATAACTTGTGTTTTTTGAGGTTTAATAATGTTCGTAATTTTGATGAGAAGCAAGTAAATTCTGGACATCGTATTAATAAGTTAGTTAGGTAGATTTGTACGTAGTGCATTAATAAAACTGTAAATATTAGCCAAACGGCTTATTTTATCGAATTCCAACAAGAGTACCTTTTCGTTAGCTTAATGTGTGGGGAAGTGAATTTCGATAATTTCATACAGGGTGTGCCATACCTGCAAAATTTTTGGATCACTAACCATTGCGAGTAGTCGGTCCCTGGCTTCAATGCACTACTGTAAATCTGTGATCAAATAACTAGTACAAAAAATAAAAATAAAAACCAAACTCAAAATTAAAGCTTTGGAGGCCTATAACTCGGAAACGAGGGACTGCATAGTAAAAGTTTATATGAAGTACTAACATTATTTTGGCTCATATTATACTCTCCTGACTTTTTTCCCATTAGTCCCGGGACACCCTGTATATGTAAAACGGCTGGTTTGATTGTTTCTTACTGTAGTTACGAAAAATCTTCGGAATATTCCACTCATATAGTAAAAATTGAAAATGAAGCAGGATCTTTTCGGAGATAACTCTCCGGCAGTGCCGATAATTTCCCTTTCAAGTCCGTATCTAAGTAACGTCTAAGTAACAATTGTTGTTATTATCATAATTTTAATTTAACATATCATGAAAATGTCACGGTTTAAAAACGATTCTTGAAGTTTAATCCAAAAATAAGTGATTCAAAATGAACCAAAATGGGTAATTAAATACCATGTAATGTTGTTTAAATAATTTAAATTTCGCATTAATACAGTTTTATGTCGTCTAATCGAGAAATATTCTATCGAATTACACTTATGAAAATAGTTAGATCATTAGTTTTACCTACTTATATAGTCCATGTTGCTTGTAATATTATTAGAAAGAATACATATTATTACAACCATCAACCCTTCGGGGAAACCCTTTCTTAACCCAAACATCTGATTCGGCCAGTTTGGATGTACCTACAAGAATTTTATTTACTCTTAAGACCCATAAAAACGGCATTATAAAAATGATTCAACTTTTAACGATGGACTTGGTTTAACGACCCTTTTAAAAAGTCTGATGAGAACTTCAGATGGATTATACCTAGTTTTTAGAAAAATAAAAATACCTGTCATCAATTTTGCTGCCTTCCATTTAATACCCATATTGTTAGAAAGCAAAAAAATTAGTAAACTTTCTTCAGCTCGGCAACTGTGGTGATCCGCCATGTTGAATTTAGAATAACGTCACATACCTAGTCATGGATTGGCATGCAAACTAGACGTATATACAGAATTTCAAATCAATCGGTTGAAGATATCTGCTTCAAAACTGAGTTGCAAGATTGCAATCGAACAAACATACATTGCGAGTTACATACTAAAAACTTTGGAGAATACATAGTAGTGTTGGTGTCACATGATATGCCACAGAAATATTTGAAGCTCTGTTAACCGGCTCTAAGAATAAAAAGCTGCACGTTCTAAGTTAACTTGGGAATTTGAAAAAAATCTGAGAGTGAAATGCAAAATTTATCATTACAATGGTTAATTAAACATCAACTTCGGCAATAAATATTCTGGCAAATTTAAATATAAAGTTTGAGTGTTTCTTTTAAATAAGGACTACGGTGAACCACGATCAGTCTAAAACATGTATTCTCAATATATTGGAACATTTGTAGGGATCTCAGCCGCCCCTTCCCAGATTGCACAACTTTGTCCAAAGGACATATCCAACACGGCTTCGCTTTTTTAGACATTTATTTATCCAACATGTCTGTACGCAAACGTTGCCTCTTCTATAGTGTGACGTAATTTGCAACTTATTCGTGCACGGATTGTTTCTGATTCCGTGACTAGATGGTTGAATTTAACTATTTTGTTTTATTGAAATTTCTATGATTTTAACAAAATTATTTTTAACAGTGAAGGTTTTTTGTATTTTTTCGTTTTTTAGCATTAATTGAAAATAAATAGATAATTATTAATTAAATAATAGTTAATTATTAATTAATAAAATACCCTGCTAGATGGAAAAATATAGATATCACGCACAATCTGGCAACATCTATTTAGGGGCCATTTTTTATAGGAAAATGATGTTTAGGGACAAATACATCCAACATTTTCATTCATTCGTGTAACCATAGCATCATTTTGCAGACGCCCCCCACCCCCTTAATTCAAAAGCATTGTTGATGTACTAGCTATTAAAAATGTTGTGCTAGGTGTTTTTTCTTTGTGCTAGCATTTTTGTGAAAAAATTCCAACTGGAGGGGGCTAGCGTTAACCTGGCCCTACCCGAATTCCAAAGCATTTTTATATTGAGCTGTTGGTGTGCTAGCTATAAAAAATGGTGAGCTAGGTGGCCTTAATCTGTGCTAGCATTTTGGCGAAAAAATTCCAACCAGGGGTGCTAGCGTTAACCTGGCTCCACCCGAATTCAAAAGCATTTTTATTATGAGCTGTTGGTGTGCCAGCTATAAAAATTGTTGTGCTAGGTTGTGCTAGGTGCCCTTTATGTGTGCTAGTATTTTGGTAACAAAAATCGAACCGGGAAGCCAGCTTGACGGAGCTAAAAAGCTCGGCTGTTCGAGATATTTGAAGATTAATGTCACTGGGCTGTGAGTGTAACCCACGCGACCAAAGTCGTAACAGTGTTTATAAAAGCATTTTATTAGTGTTCCCTTAATTTTTTCGTTCAAAAAAATATTATTTGGTACGTAACACCTAGTACTTAATGTGTTACTTATATTTTAATAATTTTACTGAAATTTTTAGACCCGGAGAAAAGAAGAAGACATCATGTCGCTGTCTAAAAAAAGACGATTCAGAGGTTTTGTTAAAATGGTTTGAAGAAGTTTCGAATGGAGAGGAAGAAAATACCGAAGAAGAAGATCCAGACAAGTTTGAAGAATATATTTTAATTATAATTCTACCTCAAATCAAGAGGCTCCGTCTGAAGATGAGGGAGAGAACACCGTTGAAAATTTCTTTGTTGATAAAGACCAAACTGCATAATGGAAAAAGATAAGACCAAATTTACAAGTTCGTACAAGATCACATGATAATATAACTCATTTACCAGGCCCCAAACGAGAAGCTCGAAATGCAAAGACAGAAACTGACTGCCTGAAATTATTTATAAATGACAGTGTTATACGAATTATTGTCACCTCTACCAATATTTATATCAAAAAATTACAAACTAATTTTACAAGACTTCGTGATGCAAGACTAACAGGCGAACGAGAAATCCTAGCTTACCTCAACATTCTATTTTGCATAGGAACTCTGAGGAGCTCCAGAAAGAATGCCGCTCAAATATGGGATAATTCTAAGGGTAGTGGAATAGAAGCCTGCTATCTGTGTATGAGTTTAAAACGATTTAGATAGATGAGCAGCTTTTAGCATTTAGAGGGCGCTGTAGTATCAATCAGTACATACCGAGCAAACCCGCTAAATACGGGATTAAGGTATTTGCGTGGGTGGATGTTGAATCTGCTTATACTTTCAGTCTTGAAGTCTACCTACGCACCCAACCTGAGGGTCCATTTAGGCTACCCAAATCAGCCGAATCAATTGTCCATCGTTTAGCTGAGCCTGGTGAAGGAACTAATCGTGATATAATTGGCGACAATTGGTTTACAAGTTCATCCTTGGGAAAAGCTTACTCTATGAAAAGGAGGTAACTTACGTTGGTACTTTACGAAAAAATAAAAGAGAGTTTCCTGCGCAATTTTTGCCAAGTAAGAATAGAGGGGAGAAGACTACACTTTTTGGCTTTCAGGAAGAATGCAGTTTAGTTTCCCACGTGCCAAAAAAAATAAAGCCGTCATATTGCTTTCTAGTATGCATCATGATGATGCAAATGATGAAGAAACGGGTGATGCTCAAAAACAAGGAATTATTACAATGTACAATAAAACAAAAGTAGGTGTAGATTTAATTGACCAGCTCTGCCAAAACTATAATGTAGCCAGGAACACCCGCCGTTGGCCAATGGTAATATTGTTTGATTTATTGAATATTTCAGCATTAAATGCATTAAGCGTCAATAAATCAAACAATTTGGATGAAACTATAACTAGAAGAAAATTTTTGGCAAACTGTGCTTGGAATCTTATAAAGGATCAAATAGAATTTAGATCTTACCGATATCAACATACGTGCACGAGAATTGTTGAGTCTAAGAAAACTGGTAACAGAAAAGCCCGTTAGGCCAAATAATAGTGTTCGACGTTGTCCCATTTGCCCAAGAAATAAAGACAAATCTACAAGAATAACATGTGTCAAATGTAATCGCCAGGTGCGCAAATAACACAATAGAGAAGTTTGCGTTGGGTGCCTGAGCGATTAAAACATACGTTATGTTTCTATTTATAAATAAAATAACGTCGATTTTTAGTAGATCAATTTTCTTAATGTAAGTATGCGAGGAAATAATAATTTTCTCATATTTTGTTTTCTAAAGCTCATTGATAAATACTTTTCTCATATTGTTGTATTCCCTGTATTAATATAACATAAAGTAACAAAAGGTTGTATTACTTTCATTTTTAGAAGTAAAATTAGTCAAAATTCAAATGGTCCGCGCGACCAACCTAGTGACAAAACACCACGCGCCTAACGAAGGGTTAACATCGGCACCGCTGGTCGCACTGTAAACCTAAAAAACTCTACCTACCGACAAAGAGGATCTATGAGAATCCTCACTGGGGTGGACAAAGAAATCTCAACCCCCAAAAATATTTCACAACGAAAGTGAAAAATGATTTTAAAACAACTGTATTGCATGGTAAAAAACATCAATACAGAACATAATCGGTTAATCCTCTCACTATTAATTGCTATGACCGCTTGATGAGGGAATCTTACAACCCAGGACATGATTAGTTAGATTAATTTCATGTCATTCTCCCCCATATCTTGAAAACCACTGTGTGGGGGTTTATGTGCTCAAACCACGAGTTGTGAAGATGATGTGATGTGTGAGCTACCCGCCAAACACCACAAATGGTCAACCCTTTCACCGTTAACCACCATCGCTAGCGACAACCATCCCACAAATCAAAGGACCTGGTCAATATTGTTCAGCTCTCGTGCCCGTCATCACAAATCTGTCACCATTTACTGGGACAGGCAAAAAAGTGGCGGTTAGGTTATTTGTTCTCCAAATTTTTGTTGAAATCAAAATTAGGGATGTTTGAATAGATGATACTAAGATATTTCATGTCTGAACGTTTGTTCATGATCAAATGTTCATTGTTAATGTATACCATTTCTAAGAAATTTTCTTTTAAACGAATTATTTTCATAAGTCAGAACTTTAGCGGCGTCAAATTCGAAAATGTGTCCTGTATCTAGGTGATGAGTAGTTAAAGCACAAGATGCCTTTTTTAATTTTATGTCGCTTTTGTGGAATATTATGTGATCTTTAATTGGTCTTGAACTTTGACCAATATAAACTTTATCACAATTTCCACAATTATTCTTATAGACTTCCAATCTTTATGTACTCTGTCGTTTGTTTTTCTCAAAAATTTGGTTGACTGTTTTGATGGTTATATAGGCTATTACTGGATTTTTGTCATTTTTTAGAAATTGAGTGATTTTAAGTGTAATTTCTTTAATGTAAGGAATGCCAATATACTTTATTCTTCCTAGGGGCTGTGGATTGTTGTCCACTATGTTAACATGGTCACAGTAATTCGAAGTTGTAAATAATAATTTTTTCAGAAGTTGATGTGGATATGAATTATCTAACAACATATTGTGGAAATTTCTCAAACTGTAATTTCTAAGGGAGGATGGCAAGAATTTTGAGTGCTTTCCTTGCAATGGTCTCCTTTGTGAAATTAGAATTAACCTCGGTTACTTGTGAGTTAATAATTTTATATTATTATTTTTCTCTTTTTTTCCTTTATATATTATTGTAGTTGACTGATGAAGAAATAAAGATATTTCGAATGCTTTCGACAATAATTAAAAAGGGTTCACTTATTCCTAACAAGGCTTATTTCTGATAACTTTTTAACTATTCTGGTATATATATATATGTATATATATATATATATATATATACGAAAGTAGTTCGTTACCGAAACTAGTTAGGGTAACTTTTTTATTGGGGAATGCGGCAATGTGAGAAAGAAAACTCTGTTAAAATAATCCTTAGCTTTCCATAATTTATTATCATCATTATCAAAGAATTTACAAAATAAATATTATATAAATTTAAAATATGTTTTGAAGTAAAAATATTTTTTAATTACTCTAATTGAGGTTGTTCACAATAATATGATATCTATTTATATGAAGAAACATCATTGTACAATTTTATCGTAAAAATATTTAAATTGGCATATTATCAAATTGATGAAAAGTTGATGTTGTCATAGGAATCATTTATATATATATATATGTAAATATAATATAATATATGTAAATATATATATATATATATATATATATATATATATATATATATATATATATATGTAAATATATATTCAGTACATTAGTAGAGGATAAAATAAAATGTTTTAATGAATAAATATTATGAACTGAATTTAGATTCTTTTTTTAAACAATTATTCTCTTGAGCAATGAATGTCATTTCCAGGGTAATCTTCCTCTCTCTCTCTCTCTTATATATATATATATATATATATATATATATATATATATATATTGTTGTAGATAGAACGAGCATATAACATTCATAGAATCTCAATAAAATATAAAGTAACAATATCTATCAATAAAAATAATTTGTAAACAAAGTACCAAAATTAATAAAATATCTATACAACAATAATCAATTAGAATTAATGGACATAATCATAGAGAAAATAAAATAGAAAATAAAAAGAATTCATGAACAATTATTGATAAAACAGTTTTAGAATAATTCTGTATTTTAAAAAAACAACCTTAGACAGAACTTAACAAGCTGAACGAAGATCAATAAAATAACGTAACGCCACACGGAATATTAGACACGTGAAGCATCTGCTTATATTTGAAAAATAAAGGATGGGAATAATGAAATCAACAGTGCTACAATGATTGATTGATAACTGACATTTAGAATTAGTAAAAATATATATATGATATGTTAGTTAATATTTAATCATAAAAGTTAATAGGAAACATATAAGTCAGAAAAACAATAAAAACATTAATAAACAAAGTGACAGGTGAACAATAATCAAAGATTTTTCTAGAACATTGCCAGCTTCCGGATATAAACGATAGAAAGGGTTTTGGCGGATAAAAAAACCCGCGGTCATCAGTCAAGCGTTGTTAATCAAGGGAGAAAGAAGAGATAGTATGTTATGCAGTTTTTCTTAGTAAATTTTCAAGTTATAAGTGTTATATGTATAAAGTATTGAGTATAAAAGTAATTTAATAATTAAAATAAGTGCAAAAACAAATTTGTGTTGAAACAAAGTCAAGCCAAGTAGTATAATTATCGTCCGATAATTATAAGAAGGGAGATTGCCACCTGAAGCGGAAAAGCGTCATGGATAGACACAATTGAAGGCGTCGCTTGGTGAAATATAACAAGGTCTGTGGTGTGTTTTAATTAATAATATTTGGTACCAAATAATGAAACAATGAAATTTAAATCATAAACACCTGGTAATAAAAGTTTTAAAATGAATATAATGAACCAGGAAACGTAAAAACTTACCATTATCAAATTTGTAGATATATGTATTAATTTTTTTCATGTTGAAATTTTCTCCAAAACAAAACAACAAACCATAACTAATTCCAGTTTTTATCACATGCACAATTGTTAAAATACGTTAAAATAATTTTTTTTAAAAAAGATCGAAATTAAGTAGATAAAATATTTCAAATACCCTCTCCATTTCACGAACCGATTAAAACTAGAGCAGTGTCTAAATATTTTCAATAATCATATTTAGAATGACCAGAAGAAAAAAGTTACAATAGTTGAACAGGTGTTCATTTTTTCAAAGAAATATAATGTTTACAAACGATTGTGAAAATTTATACAAATGAGTCTGCGAAAGCCGTCTCAAAAAGAATAAATAGTTTTTAAAATATACATAAAGGTTGTGTGATGAGTAAATTTAGATGTATATAGAAAAATCCATATTTACATTTTATAGCATAAGAATTTTTCATAGTTAAGAAAACGGTAATAATTTATTTTTATATATAATAGGTATATGACTCCAATAATAAAATTAAAGCGCCAACTATATTTTATATATAATTAATATTGAAATTTTCAAATTTTCTTGTTCTATCTTTTAATAAATCACATAAAATAAATTACATCGATTAGTAATGTTGATTTTATTATGACTTTGCCCAGGACCCTACTGAGATATAGAGTAGTGTATAAATAAGAGCAGCCGAGGAAATAAAATTTAGGAATTAAATGAAACCACATAATATTGAATATCATAATGAATAGGAGGAATTAAGGATAAAATATATATGAATTAGCTAGCCCAAGAGTATAATATTTCAATAGTAACACAACAATCATACATTGTTATATTCAAATTTCAATTCACTATTGAAATATGACAATCCATTCAACTATTTCAATTAGAACACTAAGTAGAATCATATTTAATTTGTTTCCGCAACATTGGGGCAAATAATATATAGTTTTCAATTATCAATTTCCTATTTGAATATATATATATATATATATATATATATATATATATATATATATATATATATATATATATTTAGTTGACATACAAGGTGGGCTCCTCCCATGTTAAATCTGAGGTATAAGTGAGCTCCGCGGTAAAATGGGCTCCGATATACGGAGCCCAGTTTACCAAGTCCTAAAAAACAAATCAACTACCTTATATTTATGTCTAGATTGATTTGGCATAGTTTTCAGAAGGAGCTAATTTTGGCCGTTTTCGTGAATTTGTATATTTTTGTAGTGCGCGTGTATATTTCTAGATGGCGATATGTTGAAAACTTGATATACATTTTATGTTATATTTCTAGGTCAAAGTAGGATCCGATAACTTTGGCACCACTGCAGTTGAGTACCCCATCACTGTAGCGGTCAGAGTAAGCTCCTTCTAGTATTATTCTACTAAATTGGTAAAGACTTACATCATCGGTTATTTCTTGTTACAGTTAAAGTATTATTCAAGAAAATCAAAGCTATAAGTCTATTTTTAGATATATATTTAGGAATGAGATACGTATACCATGCAAGGGCTCACAATAATTTGACATTTTCAACGATTCGGTAACGGGAGCTTTGGAGTTGGCTGTTTTTTGTTTTAGATATGAATGCAAATTATAATTATTTTAATTCATTTAGATAACATAACCTCTGTCATTTTGAATCTTGGAAGTAATTTTAATAAAAATATTCAAAACATTTCAATTACATTGTATATCTTATTGACTCGAGGTGATAACAATTTTTATTATATTGTAAATAGAAACAGTGAAATTAATAATCTACTTTTTCGGATTATAATTTTACTGATTTAATAGATAAGTTCTTCTTGAATTATAAAATGGCTGATTAATCACGATGTTTATTTCATTGCCTTTTGTTCCTATTTAGGTTTGAGTTCAATTTGGCATATATATTTTTGTTTTTTTCATTATGTTTATAGATTATATCTACCGGCTTTAATTTTATGGCAAGATGAATATAACCAAATATTACGTTAATTACATATAGAGACTGTTAGACTATACCAAAAAAGAGGGGAAAATTACCTAAGCTGAAGCCTTCGGATATCCTAAAAATTTTCTAGGAAATAGGACTAAAGGAAATACTTTAGCTGCTCAGACTTTCCTCAGGAATTAAGTAGAAAAGGAGGCACAATAGATCTCTTAGGTCTCAGTGAATGTCACCCCAGTAAACATTCATACATACACGATACCAAAAATTATTTACTAAATATATCTAATTTGCATCCTAACTGAGCTAGAGTTTTTTCCAATTCTAGCTTTTATATCTTGTACACATACGATGTAAACATCAAAATAATGAAATTATGAGAATTTTAAGTGTCCAAACACAACAAAAATTCAAGTTGTTTATAAATACCAGAACAAACATTATACTTGTTCAGCCCCAGTATATTTTAAGAGCTAAAAACTTATCATGCTTCGCTACACTGATTCTTAAAATGGAATATACTAAGAACAAATTATTTATTTCTGAAGCTAAGTATCCAAATTATAGCTTGATCTTGATAAACACTCTTCTGTTTTGGTTGATTCGACATAATTTTGAGATTACTAATCTAATTAAAAATCGAGAGCTTCCGCTCGAGGGCTTTGATTAGTTGACTATTAATATAACATTCCATTGACCAATGAAATTTCATAAATTTAAAAAAAAACCAATCGGTAATAATTAATAGCAACTATTAGCGACTACAGAAATAGTAACTTTCATTTGTAATCGTTGAATATAACTTCAAATGATTCTGACAATTTTGGCAGTAATTAAATTGTCATATCATAATAAAATTTGTCCACGGCTGTTTGATAATTGATAATGTTTACATTTTACGTGTGGAGCTTCCTAAGAATGATGACGTTCATTATTCACTAGTCAATAGTAAGTATTGATAATCAACAAATCCCAGACAGGCCGTCGCAGGGCGAGTTCCAGCGACTACAATACAGCTGATAGCTAGTATTTTGATTATTATACTGAATTAAAATTACCAGAAAGTTTAATATGAAAAATGAATCAGACGGTGAAATGAGTGTTACCCTGCCGAACATAAGGGAAGCAGCACAAATATGTAGACTCATTAGCTTGTACCCGCGACTTCGTTGACGTAGATCGTCAAATTAAATATTATGCTGATATGTAACTTATCTTGCTGCAAAAAAATCGTTGTTTTTTTTTGTGTTTGAGCATCGACATCTAGGTCATTGTGCTCGTCGATATATCATTGGGGTAATTTATATTTTATAAAATAAATTTGTGGACTTTAGATAAGTTATCACCTGGTTAAGCTCGTCATTTTGGTTTCTAAGAATGTTTTCGATCTGGGGTATTTTGAGGAATTGTCTGTGAAAATTGAAGGCTGCACAAGTAAATATATGTTGTGTTGTCAGTGAGATGCCGCACTTCTCACATCTAGGTTTGTTCTTTCCAAGGAGGAGGTGTAAATGGGTTAGGTTTGTGTGGCCTATCCTTAATCGGCCGAGGACGACTTGTTCACGTCTTGTAAGAGTTTTGGGGTAGAACCATTTTTGTACGCTCGGTTTAATGTGTCTTAATTGTCCGTCATATGTATTCCATCTGTTCTGCCATGCTTCGTAAATTTTATTCTTTATATCCGTTTTCATATCCAGGAAGGTGTTAGGTATGCCTTTGTCAACTGTTCCGCTTGTGGCTTTTTTGCTACTAGATCAGCTTCAGTATTACCGGTAATATCGGTATGCCCAGGTATCCACATTATTGAAATAGTCCTTTGCATACTGTATAGATGGGTTGATAATTCTTGAATGCGTACAACCCATTCATTTGCAGAAAAACGATTTTTTGTCGAGAGAGTGGCAGTTAAGGAATCCGTACAAACTAAACATTTTTCAAAGCTGCTCTGACTGAAGTACAACAACGCTTGCCATATTGCATACAACTCGGCATTAAGTATACTAGACTCTTGGTTTAGGGTCCAAAAGAAGGAATCTACACCGATTACGATTGCCCTCCCTGTTCCATTATCTGATTTGGAACCATCTGTGTAGATGACTAAATGTTCGTTGTATAGATCCATTTGTTCTAAAAATAGCGTTCGGTAGATCGATGGAGCGGTATCTTCTTTTTCGTATTTACTGAGAGATATGTTTATTTGTGGTAGTTTTCTTAGCCATGGAGGAGTGTCAGACGTATAGGTCATTTTTTCTATTTGTAAGTTTATCCTGTACTCTTCAGATGTCTCTGAAAAACGAATACTGGATGGTTTAGTTGAACTACGTCTTAGTGTGTGTGGACTGGGAAGGTTTGTGAAAATCTTGTTATTTAAATGGTAACGTTTGTATTTTCACGCCATATGTTATGAGCTGCATATCTCTCCTTAAGTTTAGGGGTAAGGACGAAGCATCGCATAAGATTGCTTCTATAGGGCTTGTTCTAAATGCACCGATTGCATGTTTTACTGCGAGATTTTGGATTTTATTTAGCTGGTTCAAGTGTGAACGTCTTGCAGAACCATAAACAATACAGCCAAAGTCAATTTTGGATTGCACTAAAGTTTGATAGATGCGTAATAAAATTTCTCTGTCGGACCCCCATCGGATACTCGACAAACATTTGATAATGTTAATAACTCTTCGGCATCTGTTAATCAGATATTCAATGTGCGGTCTCCAGTTTAATTTTTGGTCAAGTATCATACCTAATAATTTTGTTTTATGTTTTATCTCGATATTCTGACTTTGCAGCTTTAGTTGTGGTTCGGCGTGGTCGGATCTTAATCTGCAGAAATGGATGGCGTGGGACTTCGAAGGTGAAAATTTAAAACCGCTGGCTCTAGCAGTTTCTTCTAGGCTGTTGATTTGTCCTTGTAATGAATTCTCAATTTCGGGAATTGAATGACTGTAAGAATAAATGGTTAGATCGTCGACATATAAAGCTGCTTTGGTGTTTTCTCCGAAGTTACAAACAAGACAGTTAATTGCAATGGCAAAAAGAGTTACGCTAAGAACTGAGCCTTGTGGTATTCCGTTTTCTAAGGTTCGTGTTGATGAAAATTCATTGTCAATTCTTACACAAAAGAATCTTTCCGAGAGAAAATCATTTAGAATATTAGGTAACGCTCCACGGAGGCCCCATGTGTGTATTTGTTTCATTATTGCATATCTCCAAGTCATGTCATACGCTTTTTGCAAGTCGAACATGACTGCGACGAGGTGTTGTCTTTTAGAAAAGGTATTTTGGATGTCAGTCTCTAATGCGACTAGGGCATCTAGGGAGGAGTGATTTCGTCGACAGCCCACATAGGGGTTTGATAGAAGGCCGCGTGATTCTAGCACAAAGGTTAGTCTGTTGTTCACCATTTTTTCAAATATTTTTCCGATACACGATATTAGTGAAATTGGTGTATAGTTTGTAGGATTTGTCATTGAATCTCGATTTTTTAAGATCGGGATAATGATAGCCGTTTTCCAGTTACTAGGGTAGGTATTCGCTGACCATATTTTGTTGAAGAGAGTTAAGAGTTTCTCTTTCTCGTTTCTAGGTAAATGAGTTATCATTCCATACATAACTGAGTCCAGTCCCGGTGCACTATCTTTGCAGGTATTAAGGGTGTTGGCCAGTTCGTCGAAAATGAAAGGGACGTTGTACGGAAGGTCTGCGTCATCGGTATTAAAATCCAGGTTGAGAGATTCTTCAGTAGTTTTTGTTCTTTGGAAGTCGGAGCAATAATTTTCCGAGCTGCTAATTGATTCAAAGTGGTCAGCGAAAACTTCAGCTATATCGTGGGGATCGGTTAAAAATATGTTGTTATTTTCTATTGTATGGGGGGTGGTAGATTGATATTTGCCTGATATTGTTTTGATTTTTCTCCATATCTCGGATACCTCGGAGTCAGTTGTTAAGGTTGATACATATTCTTCCCATGTCCTTCTTTTGCTTTCTTTATTTAAACGTCGGGCGGCTGATCTTAGTTTTTTGAATTGTACTAAATTATAGTTTGTAGGCGATTTTCGGAATCTGTTGAGTGCATTTTTCCTTGCTGATATTGCTTCCCTAATTTCATTATTCCACCACGGTACCATTTTAGATAATATTTTACTTTTAGATTTGGGGATAGTTGCATCGGCTGCCACTATAATAGAATTGTTTTTTTTAATTCAAACAAATTCAATATTTAAAACAAAACAAAGTGGAATTTCATTATTATATATTATTGTGAAGTTAAATAAATTTTAGCAATTATACATATCCACACATGTAATAGTGTGTGCGCAACATAAATGTAGTTCAGCTCGTAAGTTTGAAAAACTCCAAAACTGTGTACTTTTTTTAACTTTACTACTCCATATCTAGCAAACTAGGGTAAATATAACATACCAAAGTCCTAAAAAATGGACGCCTCTTTGCATAAAACAGCGCGAAATCTTTTTAGTATATATAGCAGTTATTTCGGGCTCCAGTGGAGTATAAACATGAACTGTACAAGGCACGTGGTTAGACACAATTATTGTATAATTGTTACCTGTATTGTGTGAAAATGTCCACGATGACGTTTCAATTTAAGAGAATATTAAATTTGGCTTTAAATCGGGTTCCAGATTGTAAGTATTTTTACAAAGTGTGTGATGACAAATAATGTTTTTATTATTACTTTTAGAAAATAAGTCAATTTTTCTGAAACATTTTTACATTGTTTTCAAGCTAAACAAAAGCCATCATATAACACATCCACAATGTTTTTGAAAAAGTATAATTTTTGTGGAAGATTGAATTACCATATAAAATCTGCTATTACAAAGCTGGTCAGAATTAAATACATTATTAAAATATCCAATGGAAAACAAAATATTTTACTTCTTAAAACTTTTCCATATCGAGTAGGACGGCTGGCTGTATCTGAAGAACCAATAATCGCTGATAGAGAAATTACTGAAAATTGGATTTAAAATAAAGTATTATGTATTATGGAATATCAACAATACCTCTTTTGTTATCATCAATCAATTCTAAATTATTTTGAATAAAAAATCCTCAAATAATTGGTGTACGGAAGGACAAAATAAATGAATTATTATAACCCGTTTATTTCAATAGAATTTAACAAAATTGGTTGAATTTTGTACCAAATGATTAACAAATCGGATAGTTTCAAATCTCTTTACGGAGATATTCAACAATTTCATCATTTCATTTCAAAAGGTTTAACAAGGTATTTAATTTCAATAGTGATAAAGTGAAACAGAATTTCAATTTTTCTTACGAGCACGAGATACTTTTAACAAATAATGTTGCATCTGTATATGCTTTTTATGGGGTGTTCCATTTAGAATTGTTCATGTGGTAACTGGAGGTACCTATACCTCCTTACCGATACCCAGAAAGTTTTATTATAAATATTATAAAACGATTTAATCCCGTTGTATTGACACCTTCCAATATTTTCGTGCGTACTTGGCAAACCATTCACATATGCATTTAGTGGTAACATATTTCCGCTATAACCAGAGGCGTCCAGTGGGATAGAATAAAAATAATAGTTTTTAATGTATATTTTCTTAGAGTGAAAATTTGATGAACATCAATATGAAAAGATCATTTGAGATGGAATCAACTAAAACTTATAAATTTCATAACCAAATTAGCAAAATAGTGTTGACTAGTGCGAAATAAGAGATAAAATAAAATTAGGCATTATAAACATTCCATTTAATCTCGAATAACTTGAAAACTTCGTACTGTATCGCATAGAGACAGGAGGTTAATATTCACGTAGAAAGTAACTGAGTATTGAGAAAACATGCTGAAATAATTTTTATGATAGTGGCGTAGATTGTAGGGGGAAAAGAAGTATTTATCCCTACCGCATGCCTCTAGTGATAGAGGAAAATTATATTTTACCACTAATTGAAGTATCCTAATATATAAAAAGTGGAAGGTGTAAAAACAATGGACTACAATCATTTCAAATAAATATGATATAACACCCTAGATCTCAGTAAGAAGGAATATTTTACTGAAGTGTTCTCGAATCTTCATATTTTGTGCTAATGTTTCTCCAGTTACTATATGGACAATTGTAATGAACCACTCTGTATAAATATGACTGTTGTACAAGTGAAAAACACCATTTTTTACGATAACGTCAAAATTTTACTAAATTATGTTAAATCTGACGTTTTTACGTAGATGTGAGAGGTTCTGTGTTTGCTTGTATTTAGTTTATGTAGCTTTAATCACCTAGAACGATCGGAATAACTAATTTAGTGAAAATAATGAAAAACTGTTACCTGAACTTTTATAAGTGAGAATGATAAAAAGGCTTAAGATAACCCTGAAAAATATGGTGGTTTAAGGGTTGATGTATGCGGTTGGAAAGGAATGAAAAATGGTATTCCTGCTATTTACAGTGAAAGGTAAAGTCGTACGAATAACTATCCAGTGGAATAATTGTAGATACTAAAGAAGTCTACAATTCTTCAAACACATGCTCAAATCTTCTTCTTCTGTGTTGTTTTCCTTTGTCGTCAAAATAATTTAATGTGGACGAATTTAAGTATACGAGTATGTACAATATTTCATATCTCAAATGAAATTATTTTAGTGAAAACAATTAATAAGCTTGCGAGATATTTATTTTTTCTGGTCTGAAACACTTTGTTGAAGAAAATTGAACTGTGAAATATCATGGTATAGAATAACCATAAACATCCGTCTTAAGCGCAACAAAGCGGTACAATAAAAGTTACTTCGAAGATAGGGCGTAGAAAAATGACTATTAATATACAAATAATAATTATTTTTTAATAAATAATAAAGACAAAAAAATCTCGAAAACCATTAAATTCAGGCATAGGGAAATGTTAAGAATATATGGTTGAAATCTAATATAGAATTGAGGCGACAAAAAAATATGTTTGCCATTTAAAAAAACACAGTTATTACTATTATTCATTATCCAAAATTCACGTTAATTATTCTTCACCCTGTATAAAAACTGAAAGATGTTTTTCTGGGATATTATTGAGTTACCTTACAGTGACCGATGTAGATGGTGGAAATTCAGTAATTATAATTTATCATCAAATTTATAGTTTATAAATAACATTCAAACGGGAATGTCCGTAATAAAATAATTATCATCTCGCCATGAGACTAAAGTATATCACTTTGTCATAATAAGTTGTTGATAAGTATATAAGCAATTTAGAAAGTTAAAAATATACTGGGTGTTTCATATGGAATAACGAAGTGGACTGCAACATAATTATGAGTATGTATCAAATAAATCATAATATATTAGGGGTAAGCTGTTTACTTAATAGCAGATAAATATTGAACAGTTTGTTCATAACTATTATAGATGAGAATATTTTCTTGTTTCATACTTTTTTCATTAGTCGGGTTTTAGTTTTTGAATTTACTTTTTATTCCGTATGCGATTACATCCTCTAGCGGGTACTTTCAATATACTTTTTTAATTTTGAAATGAAGATTCATGGGTTGTCTGTTTACAGAATACAGCAGGCATCTTTTAAATTTGCACACCAACTAAAGTTGTGCAGATTAATTATAAGTAATTAATCTCGTGTACTAACAAGAAGTGTGAATATTAAAACAATCCTTAAAATTCATAAAATTTGAAAATGGAAACTCGTTTGACACAAAACATAAAATTGGTAGTTTTGACAAAAGTTTGATACTGTATTATTTTCATAAATGATTTAAATTGTCTAATTTCATAAAAGACATTATTTGTTAGCACTGGACAATGTCTCAGTAACACGGAAACATCTGGTTCTGAATATTTACCACCCGAGGAAAGTTTTTTTCCGATAACTCAAACAGAGAAAACAATCTTTTTGACTCACGATCCCACAAAATAAAGTGCCGTTGACAAGCTATGCCGTTTTACAAAACTCTTCCTTGGATTTCCACTACAATTATAAAAATGAAATCGTAACACGAGATTTAACACTGAGAGATTCTACGTTTCAAAAAAATAATGATTCACATCTAGAACAGATGTCGTTTTCATTTGAACTTGATACAGTATGCTCTTTAATAATAGAATATAATTCATCACTTAAACAAGTAAAACATACAGCACTGGATAGTTCAACAAAAAAAACCAAACCTCTTGGTTCTGATGTTCAAGAATTGCCTAGAATATCTAAGAAAAACCGACGACCACATGATTCCCCATATTGTATACAAGATGTTCAGAATTCTGGAAGACATTTGATGCGTCATCATTCCGATGAATTTGATGTTCAAAGTTTTTTATCTTTACACAAGTGTTCAAAACTACGAACGAAAACACGCTTTGGATCAAATTCGACGTCATTGAAATTTTGTAATGATATAATTCCGATTAGCGAGAACAAGAAAAGCAATGTGAACCGTAGTATTTCTTGTAAATTTTGCAAAGGATATTATGCCAATAAGTTCTTAAGGCGGCACGTAAAAAAATCTCCTTCGAATCCTGATCCCAAAAAACCTTTAAGATCATAAAGCAAAGGTGAAACGGTTATGCCTAAATGATCCTCTAAGACTGAGCGGAGTACTAAACACACTGACAGGTGATGTAATTCTCTTATTGCTAAAATAGACCTAACAATATGTACGATACAAGCCGTTAAAGTTGGAATGTAGCGGTTTATCGAAAGTACTATTTCGTTTTGGTAAGCCTTTTTATTATTAATATTTTGCAAGGCTGTTAATCCTTACTCATTCGGCATTGGTTTTATTGGTTTTAGACTGATTTTCTACTCAAAAATATAGATAGTTATAGGGTTAGTGAAAAAATATTTGAAATTAAATTCTTAGTAGTTCTTATTTTTTGCTATTTTCTGCAATATATTTCATACAGTGTGAGACAAAAAATAAAGGACGGTAAATATTCCGAAATTGCAATTTTATTATAAATGATCCTATATTTAGAAATGTCGTCGGTATATTTCTGCATTTTTGTGTTATTACTGTTAGTTTTGGTACTTGTTAGAGATATACATTTTTAAGTTAGTGCCAATCAGGATTTTATTTGCGTCAAAAACTACCATGTAATACAAAATAGATAATATACTCAATTTCTTTTATATCATACAACTGTATATATAAATAAAAAGAGTGTTTTTAAATGAAATTCAAGGTCTCTAGTTAATTGTGGAATTAACTAGAGACCTTGAGTTTCATTTAAAAACACTAATATGAGCATATTCCACGAAGTAAGGGTCGAGACAGTCAATTTCATAAATAAAAAGAGGCATATATTTGAGGGATATTTTTAAAATAACATGCTAAACACGTATAGTAGCTTTTTAATTTTTTTATACTATATAAGTGATATTCAATAGCTATGTGTAAAGCAATTTTGCCGGGTTTTTCATCTACGATTTTAGCCACCAATTCTTAAATGTTTTAGTTTTTGACACAGGAGCTATTGAGAACTTATTTATTTCACTGTTGATCACTTGTACAACGAAAACAATTTGAAAAAGCGTTTAATTAATTAAATAATGGATTTGAACCACTGAATATCACTTCAGAAAAAAATCCTCTGTTATATGTTGAGCATGTTAATTTGAAAATACTCATTAATTACTTACCTAGTCGATATATTTAAGAACACTCTGTATAAATAAGCATATTTTTATATTATTGTGCGATCTACAAAAACTGCATCTAAAATATATTTTCCATATTGTATTACACGGGGAATTATCATAACAGAATCTTAATTGTTCATGACTTTAAAAATGTATATTTCAAAAACTGATCATAGGAAAATCTCAAGAATTCAACACTTTCATTGAGTACTAAAACTAGTAACAAAAACTTACAGACATTAACCAAAATTAAGCTGAGCCTATCAGCAATTTAAGTAACTGGATCGAGTACAAACGCATATCAAGTTTTCAAAGAAAGATACCAGTCGCCACTTTCCATAAAAATTGTAGGGTCCTTATTCGGATCAACTATTAATACAAAATAAATTAGGTGTGCATAAAATGGGAGGCGAAGGTAGCATATTCTTGTGAATGCATCAGTCAAAAATGTAAATGTATATTTCCATAAAAATATATAATATAAGCTCGACTATTGAGCTTATTTTTGTCAACAGGTTTTTATATGATATGCAAATACGCTAATTTATAGGTATTATTACGTATTCATTCTTTCATGTTATAAAAAATCTCAGTTTAATATAAGTCAATTGTTTGTAATTTGTAATTTTTATTTCTCATAGTTGTTGTTTCAAATTAACATCTCAGATAAAAATTTCTTACGAAGAAAGCCGATTGCAATCGTTTTATACAATGACAATACCGAACTGGCAATTATTCTTTTGATTGTATGTATTAACTGGCCGATAGTATATGTGGCAACGCCGCAAGGAGTCTATATTACCTGAAATGCATCATATACGGAGCCTACCTTGCTTTTGAAGTATGGAAATATACACTAACGGAGCCTACTGTAACCGCTATATATAACGGATCCCACTAAGACGTCAACTTATATAGTGCTATACATGAAATATACGCTAGGAGCCCAAATTGGACTACAGGTATACCGGAGTCTACATTAGCCTGCAACAGTATATATATATATATATATATATATATATATATATATATATATATATATATATATATATATATATATATATATATACATATATATATATACACACATATATACATATATATATATATATATATATATATAACTGCAAACAATCTAGTAGGGATGCGGTGAATATAGGGCTGATCAAAAGAAAACTATTTTTTGACTAGTTGAGCTTTCGGAAATTGTTCATTTCCTTCATCAGAACATCTTCAATGGACAAAAAATTTTTCAAATCAATAAAGCTGAACAAATATTTGCAAAAAACACAATTGACTCACCAAAATAAGTTTTGAAAATTATCCATCAAGAACATCACAAGAGTTTTATACATATATATATATATATATATATATATATATATATATATATATATATATATATATATATATAGAAGATGTAGGAATATCGCGTGATATGTTAACAACAACAAAGAGATTTATGGGTAATTCACGCAAAATAAAGGGCTACAGAAACAGAGTGGTAACCGCGGACATGCATGTTTCTGGCTCATTTGACTCTTCAGCACGTTATAACCAAATGAAGATGTGAAATTTGGGAGCAAAGATGTTAATCGAAACATAGTAAAACACAAAACAACGGATTTCAGCAGGAAAACCAAACGCTCATTTGTGCCTTCAATTGGAAGATCACGAGTTTTCAGGACAACAACCAAGATCGACGCGGAAGGTTCATGGCGGGGGGCTATATGCGCCTCCGTGTCGATCTTGGTTGTTGTCCTGAGAACTCGGGATCTTCCTATTGAAGGCACAAATGAGCGTTTGGTTTCCTTGCTGAAATCCGTTGTTTTGTGTTTTACCATGTTTCGATTAACATCTTTGCTCCCAAATTTCACATCCTCATTTGGTTATACCGTGCTGAAGAGGCAAATGAGCCAGAAATATGCATGTCCGCGGTTACCACTCTATTTCAGTAGCCCTTTATTTTGCATGAATTACCTATAAATCTCTTTGTTGTAAGTTGGTAAGTCGAATTGAAGGTTACATAACTAAAAAAGGATATAGGTAATAAGTTTATTATTATGTTTTCGTTAGAGAATATTATAATAGTTATTAATTTTGGGACACACTATATAGTATAGATGTATGTCTAACAATATTCAAAAATGGAAAAGACAAAGATTTAGAAACAATAGCAAATTTGATATATCAGAATTATCTTTATAAACCTATACAAATAGTTCAAACTTTAATACACTGTTTGCATATAGTGTAAATAATCGTTGTATATTAACAAATAAATTCTTAATTTTAATTGGTGAAGTGATAGATAGTAGCCGCGAATAAACATGTGACATTATCTTTACAATGACAGAAATAAAACATAAATGTTTGTTGACAAAAAAATTGAAAAAGGGGTTGTTGGGGAAGGATGAGATGAAAAGACAGCAGGAGAAGTCATGAAATTGGATTCTTTTTTAAAAAAGTTCCAAATTAAAAATGAAAAGTTAAAAACAAGACCAGAACATCAATATAGTGAAGAAAACTAACCTGTGAGACATCCTATGTAATTTTAAACCAGAAAGAGGTAAGATATTTATCATTTTTATTGACTGGAAATTATATGACTGCCATATTACTTATTCCTAGTGAAGACATTTCATTTTCTACCGAAGTGTATATAACATATCTGTGCAGCTCTAATGTTATTTTGTCCACTACAAAGACTTCGTGAATTTTATTCATATTATGAATCAAGATAACCTACGAATGAACTGTCATAAATCAACTGATTCCTCATTCATTTGTTAGTCATAATTATTAGTTTTAAGGGTTTCCATATAATTAGATAGGACTGTTGAAATTAGTATAAAAAAGGAAGCTTACCTTATTTATTATTCCAAAAATAGCACAATATTAATCCGTTAAGAAAAATAGATAATTCACATTTAGAATCACATGTTGATATTCCATTCAGTAGTTAGAGAGAGAGAGAGAAGCTACCAACGATGATGATCGTTGTCGAATGGAGATGTAGAAATGTTTACTTGAAATACAGGGTCAGTACGATAAGTAATTCACTATACACAAATCAATTTGAGAATAATAAAAATAGTATTTATTGAATATTTAAAAATAACATCTAAATGGTAATTAATATTGAGTTGCAGAGGAATACTGATAATTTTGAGGTGAGGTTTATTAAGTTCAATTTACATTATGACATTTTGCATTTGATATATTAAAATCATTCACACAAAATTTTGTATTTTAATGATAAATGTTACATTGAGGGAACCGCTACCTGAGAACAAGAATCTCAACCATAATTATAGCTAGCCGGATGAGAAAAATATAGAACATAAATAAATATACGAGGAGATTCGTAAAAAGAGGAAGGAGGTGAAATTTAAAATTATCATTAAAACATAGAGCATACATTAATAATAATTAATAATATATATATATATATATATATATATATATATATATATATATATATATATATATATATATATATATATATATATATAGTCGACCACGGTATCATATGACATCCGGTAAAAAATGTGACGTTTCGGCATCCACCCTAATGCAAGGAGAGAAGGACGAAATAAAAATATGACTTTCTCAAATCGGGAAGATTAATAATTTCGTGCAAAAAAAAATAGACCATACACGATTTGAAAAAATGATTTGTCCTATCTTTGTGACCTCCGGTGTATAACAAGTATACGTTTTCAATAAAAGGATCTTGTGACGTCCGTAAAAAAATAACATACCTTGTAACATCCTTACACTGTTGCCTATTTGAGTATTCATGTGAAATAAATGAAAGGACAGTGCAAAGATATCTTCCTCTCAATCAAACCCAGAGCACTTAGAAAGCGATTCGCAACTTAAACCTTAAATAAAAAATCACATCTATTTCTTTGACTCCACCTTTATTTCAATACATTTTTGTGAATGTATTTATGATACATATATTCACAAAAACAAATGTTTATATGACTCAAAATAAAGAACAATAGATGTAGCTATAAAAAAATGAAAAATTGAACACATATACATTTCCAAAAATAGTTTACTGTTTATAAAATTAAAAGAAGCTCTGATGAAAAGTAAATCGAATATACACGGGGGTTCTTTTCACAAATCCTATTTCTTATTATATTGATTAACGATTAATATTTTTATTTGTTCCCATGTTCTTGGATGCAGTTTTTTCAGCTCTAGAACTTCCATTTTTCATGGTGGTCACTGGGTGGTTAAATGATTTCTAAAGAATATTTGAGCAAATCTCTTTTGTTCTTGTGTCCAAGGTATCAGAACTCGACTTTTCCCCAAAAATATTGAAATATACATTGAATCGCTTTCGAAATAGTAACATTATACTCGAAATGGTGACATCTCAATAACATTCTTATTTTCCAAAGAATACAAAAATAAAAAAAAACCCTTATGTAAGGCTTGTGAAGCTTCATAAGAAGGAATCACATTCTCACCTTTGCAGTTCAAAAAAGTGAATCAGTAATAATAAAACTAAACAAGTTATGTCTCAGAACATTAATCATTTACTTTTCTGGGCTAAATTATTCTGAGAATAAAAACATTTTTTTGAGTGATTTTTTTTAGTTTCCAATCAATTTTTGGAAGAGGAGTTTTGAGGTAATTCCTAACAAGTTTTCCCAATAAAATTGAAATTCCTAATACGTTTTTTTATTTATGTCCGTTAATTTTTTATCACAGTAGGCTAGTTTTTTACCAAGAATGAAATTTTTCTTTTTTTCTACCCATCTATGAAAGCTTTACAATCTTATCATGATGGTTTTTCATATTTCTCTTCATTGGAAAATGAAAAAGTTGTTGAGGTGTTACTACTTCAAGTAAACCATACTGTAGATTGTTACTATTTTTGTTTTTTATATCTTTACCTGAATACATTGACTTCCATTAGATTCTTTTTTATAATTTTCAGTCTCAATACTTGAAGTGTTAGTTCTCCTTTTAGTCTTGAAGTCATTTTCATTTTGATACAACTCAAAATAATTTACACGTATATGAGAACTTCTTGTGAGTTTTAAATCCCGATGAAATCCGAAAAATCTTCAAAAATGTTCTGTATACTACTCCAAAAATAGCAATACAGGTCAAATAAGAGAGAACAAAAATATAAAATATACTAAATTGCTGAGCCAAATTTTCGTTAACTGTATTACTAGATTAGGTTTAAATACACACAAAAATTTGGAGGTTAATGAAATAAAAGCTTCTAAAAATGTTTTAGATCTCTGCTTTCGATATGCAAATACATTTTTGTAGGATTGAAGAAACAGCATTTATGAACATCTTCAAATATAATCAGGATATAAAATAAAACCATGATCGTGCAAACCTGTTCGTTACTGCTACTACTTCCTTGCTCACACGTTTCTTTGACATCTATTTCCTTGGAGTTCATCGTATTCGACTTTGTTTTCTCCGAGCCTGTTTCGTTCGAGTCTACTGAATCCCCAAATGTCTCATTTATTTTGTTGCTTCCACCAGAAGATGTAGAATCTTCTACATAATCCAGATCAGGAATATCAAGGTCAATGCTCTCCAAGGTCTTACCACGGTATTCACTCATTGATTTCTTTTCCATGAGGAGTAAAACTTTGGACACTTTTTCTATCTGCAATTTGTCATCAGTTTTCCTATAATAATTCAAGTGTGTATCTTTTTCGTGTCCAAGGAGACTCGACAGCTGTTCCAAGTCGTTATTTTCCATTGAAATGAATTGAGCAATGGTAGCAATAAGTTGCTGTTATAGTTTCAATATTTGTTATTCCTCAAGCCAAAGAAAATTTTTTCAATAGTTTGTAATAATAATGGTTTTATTATTCAGCTAAAAACTTATCTTCAGTACCTGGATTGGCAAAGAGGTAAGGATTTGAAGGAGCTATAACTTCCCAAGACTTCAACAGTATTTCTGAATTTCTCTGCATATCGTTAGTGAAATAACAGGTACAGCCCTACCTTCTTTTCCTCGAATGGTAAATCTTTTTATGTTCTTCACTAACACTTTTTCAGTCACTGATAGCGATTGATAAATATATTGAACACCCACTTTGTCTTCTTTCCTCAAATAATCTTCTATCGAAATTTGAGCTTCCCCAGATCGTTTTCTATTCAAAAGAATAACATGAGCTTCAGTTAAATTTTCAACATATAACAGATTATTTGGATCACTTTCTAATTCTACACCATTTTTCTTCTTCATGAACAACGAATTCATTCATTTTTATGACATCTTTTGTAACTGGTAACATACTTCCTTTTTTCCAATTCTTAGAAGACAAATCTTTATTTGCATTAGTAGATACATAGAAGCGAAATTGAGTTTCTATCATTTGCCTCAATATTTTGATCTCGCTATTTCTCACCGTGTCATTTTTCTTGGCAGCTAGAAACATGGCAGTGTCGCTAACCTGTTTAAGGACAGTTGCCCATCTTAGAGCAAGTGAAGGACTCTTGAACGAATCTTTATCTGTATCATTACCGGTCATTTCATTCGTGGCATCGACCAACTGATCAAAATAACACGGTTTCAAACAATCTACTAGTTGGTCTAATTTTGGTTTCATGATCTGTAATACTTGTTAAAATCTAGCCAATTCTCGCATGCATTGAGATACGGTGTTAATTAAATGTTTCTCTTTCCTAAAATACCTTTGTCCATAGAATTTGATTAGAAAATCTTTCATGACGATTTTAGTAGTGTTATCGGCCTGCATATGAGGAAATAATTTCAACTTCAAATCCTCAAAGTTATTTTCGCCTACAAATGAAGAAGTATCGGTGCATTTGCCTGGGCACGTTTTGAATCTAACTTTGGCCGTTGTTACACTTTTTCTTATGGCGACGTAGATAAGTTCGTCTGAAGAATCCTTTACATCCATAGCAAGGTAGGTAGTCAGAGGTCGGTTTACTCAATTCGGATTTTGGTCGTCTCACTGGATTCACGAATCCTTCTTTTCCATAAAAATTTATAAAATTGCCTAAAATTTTGGAACAAAATAAATAAATACAGTAGTTGCTGGAAGCAAATTTCTTCTAAAACTATTAAAAATTAGTCTAACTTAAGTACAGATGACTGTTATTTTTATACAGAGAAGGGTTTACAAGTGATTTTATCAATATGTAACACATATCAATTGATCACTAGCGTTGTGGAATATTGAAAAAAAAAATTAATATGAACTGACTATCATTGTTTTTTACATTATATTATATCATACTTTAGGGCGAACACTGGATATTTCAATTCAGCTAGCCCATAAGAAATGAGACGTTGTATAACACTGTGGTAGATATCTTAATCGAAGACGCGAATAAAATATACTTATACATTTTATAGTCATCGAAAAATAGCATGGTGAGTTTATTTATTATTTCCAAGCAAGTACCTTTTCTTCGAATCTCGTTAACAGATACTTTTTCTCCCTAGAATTATTCAGTGATGATATGATTTTGATAACTTCAAGCTCTCCATCATGGTTACGAATCAAATGCCGCGAAAAGTTGATTACATTTTTTTCACAATACATGCAATTATCTCATTTCAGCTTTCCTTCTGAAATTGAACTTGTTGCTCTAACTTCTCCCAGTGAGTAGAATACAGTTAATTCCTTAGTTTTTTCATTTCTCTGCAGTATTTTCTGTTTATTTTCATCTGTTACAGTAACACTCTCATTTGAATCCTTCGAGAGTTCTGCACAATTAAATACATATTACTGAGATTTTTAGAATAAAGGTGGTCAAATTACAAAGTAAGTACATGTCTGACAAGTAGTGGTCTAAACCTTCCCCTCTTCCCAATCTTTTAGGCATCCGCACAAATTATAGTAATTTTATGTTTATTCAAATCCAAAAAGAAATAGGGTACAATTTAATTTACTGTGTGGACCCTTACTTCGTGGAATCCACTCATGTTATGTTTTTAAATGAAACGAACTGTTTCTAATTGATACCACAATATAATGAAAAAATGCGAAAATTGTAAGATAAGTTTTGACAATGGTTTCAATATATGAAATATCATCGTCAGAATGACAGAAGTTACCTTTGATGTGATGTTTATATGATATATTTTTTGGCTAGGTCACTATTTGATTGCAATAACTCGTCATGACCCATTATAGTAGTGTACATATGAGTATACTTTTCTGCTGGTATTTTCATTTGGTCGGCATCATACATAAAATTTTCACATATTTCTGCCGTTTGCAGATGAGTTTGTTGTTCAATATGACAAGATATTCTTGTCTGGTCAGGTGATGCGACTTTACTTCTGCTGTTTCCGTCATTATCCGCCCTTTTGGATAAAATCCCTGAAAAATTGTGGACATAATGATACCTAATGGATCAAAATAATGTTTCGAATCATTCAGAATTCTGAGATTGATTGAATATCGACTCTTTCCTAATATACTCGTAGTTTGGAACAACACCTCACTCTGCTCTCTGTCACAATGGCGTGGGTGAATATTTTGGAAGGCAGATTTGCTTGACAGAGAAAATATGGCAAAAAATTTGTTAGACACCTGTATTTTTTAACACGTTAGCTAACCACCCGTGATGTATGTTCGCCAAAACATGTTAGTCACCTCAAGTAGGTATTTATGTATACCTAAAGAAATTAAACCATGTAATCAGCCTACAACATGCTCGTGTATTAATGGCTACATTACTATTTTTAAAATTGACAATCGTTTCGATATATAAATACCATCATCAAAAATCATGAATAGAAATTTTTGTCAATTTTTCAGAAAAACGTTTTACAGTTTTCCTAAGAAATAGTGGAATGATTCAGAAACAGTTAGTTTCATTTACAAAAACGGCATGAGTAGATTTAACCATTGTATTCTCGGTTGAAAATTTTAGAATTTCTGACAAGATTCAAGAACTGCCTATAATTAAAGGATCGGAATATATTACACTCATTCCATTTTATAATTTTATTTTTTGTTACTAAACTAAGCTGTGAACTATTGTTATTTTCGGAAAGTGGCATCATAACTTTATTTTTCTTTGTAGCAAACCTAATATATCGACCGTTCCATCATATAGTTCTAAAAAATAATTTTCTTCATTCCTGTTATTATTCATTATGTTATCGAGCAACTTTTTTATTCTGTCTACACAATATGAAATATTAGACATTTTGTTCTGAATAACAGAGAACACAAGGCCTTTCTGTTGAAATACTAAATTAAAAATATTACAGACGATTTAGTTATTAAAACTGTCTCTCGACGATGTGTCGATTTTGAGTGATATGCTGAAAGTCCGGATAAAGTGAAAAAAAATTGCTCACTCGATTATTTCTAGCAGCTGCATCAAAAATTCATTTTAAACGATGGGCAAAACAATGAGTAAACATTTCTATTTGAAATGTCTGTGGATATGGTGTACACACTAGATGTAAATTGAGTGAATGAAAACGACGAATACTCAGTGTGTATTAGTTAAACTAATACACACTGAGTATTCGTCGTTTTCATTCACTCAATTTCTATTTGAATTCCGTTTGATTCGTCCTCCCGTCCGCTAGCATCAAAAAATTGTATAATATGATCTATTATTTTAACATTGTGGAACGTATCGAAAAATAACGGATAACTATGAGAAACAAGATATTATGTCTGTAGTCTCGCCTGCCTGCCAAGAAAAACAATTACATACATGATTCTCCCTCGTTATCAATAATTTTTTGAATAACAAAATTTATAGAACCGATTAGATCATTCTAAATAGTTTCAGATGAACCTAAACAATCAGATTATTCTTTCAAAACATTTGAAAATGTTCCAGCATATCTTCTCAATAATTCCCCGAGCTCTTCAAAATTCTCTCTATTTTGCAAAATAGCTGATTCATCGTGTCTCCGAAATGTGAACTCTTGCGTAGTACCTAAATAAATGGTAATGCAATTAATAATTTCAATACTTCCCTATTTTAGTGATTTAAATAAAACTCAACATTTCTAGCTTTCATTATATTGTGGAATTAGCTAGAAACGTTGAGTTTCATTTAAAACACTAATATGAGTAGATTCCACGAAGTAAGTAAGGGTCGAGACAATTAATTTCTTCCCTATTTTGTGTATCTTTTTCTCTAAATTGGATTATATTAAATAAGCAGCCTGAATGTTTTATGTTTTGTTCGCAAAATGATCCAAATTTCAAAGATAAAAAATATGTTCTTTGGAAGCTTTATGTCTTCCAATCGATTTATAAGTAATATATAAATTTTTTGAATTAACGCAACCGACAGAGTTCCATGGACCTCTAGTATTCTTATTAAATAACAGACAACAAAAAAGCTTATTATTTATACTGCTACCCGCTAACCAACCACATTTTTTGAAAGGTCATCATTGAATCTTCAATTTGAAGAATCACCACCACCAGAATTGCCTGAATTGTTCATTGATGGACACAGCCAATCTAAATTTTTTATGAACACTGTGCCATAAGAAAATCATGAAATGCGATCTGTGCATATTTTTGATACCAGCACATTTTAATGTAGAAAAACTATTATGAGGATGATAAGATCCTTTTATTCTATATTATGACTTAACTGCTTTTACTTATTATTTATTTTGTATTCTCGATAATGAATGTGGAACGTAAAATTGAAATGACATGCCCTCTTTCGTAATAAAAAATCCCTAGATTGAAGAATTCACTGCAAAACTCTCACAAAATTAGTTGTTGGCTTGGTCTGACTGACTGTTGAGAAATGAAAGGAAAAAGTAAAATCATGAACTATGAAAATACCACAAACAAAATATCAAGAAGACTATGAAAATATTCAAAATAATAACGCCAGTCACTGATCCATTATTTAAGATCTCGAAATTATTCCTTGTTTACAATATGCAGAATTTTTTCCCAACATAACTATTCAGTTATTTCTCATTATATTCACAAGTATTTATGTATGAAAAAATTGTTTTTTGAAAGGGATATAGTGGAATGATGTGAAAACGAGTAATATAGCGAAAACCACATTTCAACTTTCACTGTATCAAGAAGGGTGAACGTATGGCGTGAATTGAGAATTATTTTATTTTATCGTGGTAATCCTGATCAGGATACTATGATGAAACTATTGAGTTATTGTATTTTCATCGGTCTTTGATACGAGTGCACATTTTCAAGACAAGACGAGCTTTGAAATTGACCAAAAAATAATTTAGGATTCTCTAAATTATATATTCCCATTCAAGAAATTCTAGTAGAATAATTATACATTCGGATAATGTACTATTCATTGCATCAACATGAAAATATATTATTAATTGACTAATCACCTACCAGAACGAACACAAAATACGTTAAAAATTTCACTTATCAACTACACTACATTGTTGCCAATTTTCAGATGTCGTAAAGCGCGGCACATGAGATATAATATATCGTAATGAAATTCGGATGTCACAAGAACCTTCGAGAGTATTTGAATGATGTATGAATAATATACAACACCAGCTCTCATGCGCGCCACCTACCAAATATACCATGGAAGTGAATATACTCACACCTATTGAAATTTCAGACTTTTTGACGTCCATCTGATTTTTATTCCACATTCTACCAACTCACTTTCCTAGCGACAAAGCACGTAAAACGTTGTGACATCCGTTTTTGGAGGTCACAACGTTCCCGGATGTCACAAGGATACGGGAAATTTTACGCCATGATGTCACAACGTCGAGTGGACGAAACTATATATATATATATATGTATATATATATATATATATATATATATATATATATATTCATTGCTCAAGAGAATAATTGTTTAGTTATTCATTATCATTTGACAAAAAAAATCAAAATGGAGATCAAGGCGTTACAGAGGAGAATTATTTTTATCGATTTACTAATATTTCATTTAAAAATAATAATAGTATCATAAGAATTTCATAATATCCGATACTAATGTACTAAATATATATAAAAAAAATTTTTCTATGACAACATCAAACTATAACAAATTGTCATCAATAGAGAATATACCAATTTGAATATGTTTACGTTAAAATAGTACAATGATGTTTCTTCATATAAATAAATGTTATATTTTTGTGAACAACCTCAATCAGAGTAATTTATATGATATATATTTCTTGTAGATTCTTTGAAAATGGTAAAAATTAAGTTAACAGAGTTTTCTTCCTCACATTGCCGCATTCCCCAATTAAAGAAGTTTACCCTAACTAGTTTCGGCAACGAACTACTTTCGTCTAAAGTGTCAGAAATGGGGTTCTACTACAACATCAAAGAATGATATGAAGAAATAGCTGTACAGTACTTCAAGAATTGGACAAAAACTAAAACTAAATTAGCTAAAGCAATCAATGGATGAATGTGCTTGTGAAAGTGTAGAAAAATTGGTATTACACTTAATAACATCAAAAATGCAATCAAACCTATAAATAAATTACTTTTAAGACAAGAAATCAATTTCAACAAAAACGATCAATACAATAGCAGGTTAGGTTTTAAACTTTTAAATATAGAAATCAATCATTCTTATTCACTTATTCACAATCTTGAGAATGCTATTGTTAAATGGGAATCAACCATTATAAATTTAACTTCTGAATTAATTTTCAATGAATTTAGTCGTAGACAAAATATAAAATACAATAAATTGTTTCATAGAATTAAATATAATAATATTAAAAAATTAAATGCACTTAGTGATAATATGATCAAAGAATGTCTAATATCACAACCTAATTGGATAAAAAATCTTACAAATTCAGATATTCTTGATGATATTATTGAATTCCTATCTCTAGGACCAAAATTTTCAATAGGGCCTTATTAGGGCTTGGACATTGCAGTAACATCATCTTTAGCAGATGTTGAAAATACACTTAATACTTGTGGACCGACACATAACCATATACACCGACAGTCAAGCGGCAATCATGGCCCTGAGTGGATATACCATCAACCCAACGCTTGCTTCTGAATGTCCAGTAATGTTTGCTCACTTAGCAAGGCGGAACGTAGTGTGGATAGATTCCGTCTCACTCTGGTTTTGAAGGTTTTGAAAGGGCTTTGCAAGAGGCGGCTGTTCTCATTAGCGGCTCGTGCCCGACATTGGGCCTTACAAAACATATAATCAATTACAAACATCTGAGGCAGTTCAAGCTCCTACTGAGGGTTGGACTGATGGACATGCGAGGGCAGCTGTAGAACTATCAAGGAGTAGGTTTCTAACCGAGAATACGCAGATATTTTATTTATTTATGGATTTTGTAATGGTAATGGTACAGCTGCAAAAACTGAATACGGGAGAAGGTTCCCTCACCAAAGGATACCAAACCGTGAAACATTTATTCGTGTTTTCAATTACTTATGAGAACACAGCAGATTTCCAACGGTTACATTGGATGAATATTAGGAAAGAAGTCATTTAAATATTGAACAAATTTTTTTGAATATTGTTAATAATAATCCGGAGAATAGTACAAGAAGAATTGAACATGCTACAAATGTACTTTTTGTTATTCTAAATGTAGAAGTGCATAGTTTCCAGATACATATCCTTATACAGGTTGTTCGAAATTTTTGAAACATATTTAATGAGTATGTCGTAAGTACGGCCCTGTAATAAAATTTTTATTGGTCGGTACTCAATTTAACTTCTAGGATGCTTCTCTAGATGCATTAAATAGATTCCATTTCAAGCTAAAAAATAAAAAAACCTCTCCGATACCATTGGTAACTCCCAAACGTGCATAAATTATAAATTGACTGTAAATTTTTGGTAGTAGAATATTCTGCGGAAAAATAAAAAGGAAATAGATAGATTCAATTTTTATGCTCTTACCAATTATAAAGGGCAATTTGAAAAAATCTATATACAGGGTGTTGTTTTTAGGAAAGAAGAGTTTTGAAATTTTTTTTTAATCTTTTTGGAGATGCTTTTGATGGAGTTTTTTGGTAATGGTTATTACGTGTACCAAATTTCAAAATAATATACAGGGTAACTCGGAAGTTATGAAGTTCGTAAGAAATAGGATACATTTATAAAACACGTATCTCGGTTATAAAGTGCAGAAGACACATTAAATATAGGTATTTGGAAGCACCAAAGTGATCCCCCTCTACAGTTAGAGTTAGGGCCTTTCCCAATGAATCAACCCGTAAACCTCCCACCTGTCTGGTTCAAACATCCCTTCCAGGAGGAGGTTTGGGACACTTCATATTTCGGAAATGTCAATTTAAATTTTTTTATATAATGTTTCAACAATAATGTTTCTGTTTCATTCCGAAGCTTTCTTTCTTTATTTTGGTGAGTTTTTGGGGTGTTCTTAGTTGTATTAACAGAGAAGCTATAAGTTTTACGAAAATCGTTCGAAACCTCCCTCCTTTCCCCTATACATTCACAACACTCTGACTTAAAATGCGAAAACGTCAAATCCACAGGTCACTTGTTAAAACTATGGATATTTTCATTTCATTTGTTGGTGAGGTTATTTTTGATCAATTCAGTTTTGTATATACGCTATTTATTTGATTGCAGTCTTTCAAGGTAGTGAAGTGTACGAAGGATTGTTGAGAGAAAGATAGGAAAAAGAGTTGGAAGTTACTGAGGGTCTCTCAGAGCGACAATACGGATTCAGAAAGGGAAAATCAACGATACAGGCCATAGGAAGGGTAATAAGTAAATGATAGATCAGATGACAAATGGGCGGCTCTTATCATATAGAACGTGAGAAATGCATTCAACACGGCAGCCTGCGATAAAATCCTACAGAAATTGGAAGCGAGAGGGGTAGATAGATATCTGCTGGAAATAGTAGACAGCTATCTAGAGAATAGATCACTACAAATAGAAATAGATGTGATACTAGAAGTCCAAGCTTGAGTTCCACAGAGTTCTGTTCAAGGACCTACCATGTGGAATGTACTCTATGATGACGTGTTGAATGAACTGGTACTGGAGGGAGTGAGTACAATAGCATACGCAGATGATCTTGCAGTCGTCATAACTGCCAAAAGTAAGAATCATCTTGAATGGAAAGCAGACGAAGTTCTCCACCAAATCCACACCTGGATGAAGGAAATCGAACTACACTTAGCCCCACAAAAATCCGAAACAGTTATCCTGAGAGGACAGGAAGGAAATGAGCAGGTTAAATTCGTATGTGGAGGGGAAGAAATTTTTAGAAAAAGAAAGCGTTGTGTACCTGGGAGTCACTATCTGTGAAAACTGTAGCTTCATGCAGCATATGAAAGACGCCTCACAAATAGCCGAGAGAAGGGTAGCTGCCCTGAGTAGAATAACCCCAAACGTGAGAGGTCCTGGGTCAAGAAAAAGAGAGATGCTTTACAATGTAGTAGAGTCGCTTCTCTTATATGGAGCACCTATATGGCATAGATGCCTCAGAGTTAAAAAGTACAGGCAAATATACACGAGAGGGCAACGCAAAATGTTCATAAGGGTCATAAGTGCGTATCGTACAATATACGCGAAGGCCTCGCAGGTGGTAACAGGGAAGATATCTATTGAACTGATGGCAGCAAAAAGAGAACGATTATACAGGAGACGAGACGGGGAAACTATGGAAGCGAAAGCAGAGGAGAGATTGATCACCCTATCAAAATGGCAGGAATTGTGGGATCATACGGAGAACGAGGCGCAATTGACAAAAACTTTAATACCAAACGTACGAGACTGGGTGGAGTGCAAACATAAAAGAGTGGACTATTTTCTGATACAAGTCCTCACAGGTCATGGCTTGTTCAAAGTTTACACAAAAAGAATTGGGAAAACAAATGATAAATTGTGTTCGTACTGTAAAGCAGTACACAGAGCGGCACATACAATTTTTGAATACGATAGATGGGAAGAACTAAAGGACCAGTTGGCGAAAGATACAGGGGTCAACCTTAACCCGCAAAATTTAGTGGAGACTATGAGAAGTGAAAGAGAGACTTGGAATAGAGTACATACTTTCATGAAAAGAGTGATGCATCAGAAAGAGCTGGAAGAAAGACAAGAGGCAAGCCGTGCATAAAGAGATCAATGCACTTCACTCCTGAAGATATGCGACATGCGGCTCCAGGATGGAAAGTAGATATATAAAAAGAGGGTTCTCTAGTCAGTAGGAGTCTGACAGTACCCAGTGAGAGATGCGAGAGAGGAGAGGTTTTAGTCGGTAGGAATCCGGCACTCCAGAAAGACCGGGGTCTAATGTAAGATTTCCTCTCCTCGAAAAAAAAGGTCTTTTTAGGTACAAAATGACTAGGTTGATTTTATCACAGAAAATTATCGAAAATAAAAGTATTTTAAACATATAGATCAAACTTGTTAAAAACATGAATATTTTTAAATCATAGACTAAAAATGCAATTTTCTTCAGAACAATCAATTTCAGAGAGTACATTATACGCATATGATTCGAAGGGATGAAATAGTTTCACAAAACGGTAAAATAATATACTGGGTGTGCCATTCCAAAACATCAAGTTTTCGCTGATTGAAATCTCCTCTATTAATGCTTATCCAAAAAATACTCCGAACCCCTATCGAAACTCCTACTCTATTCAGACCTTTCAGCCATCCTTTACCTTCGTATCTACCAAATAAGTTTAGTTGTGTATCACTGATTACGTTTACTGGTTTACTGCATTTATAGTGCACCAATTTTCGGCAAATCTTCATATTTTTCGCTCCAACTTAGCAACGTCGTAGTTTATGAGAGAGTGAAATATAGGGCAAGATGTAGAATTAAACGCTGAATTCGATGGTGAACAAAAATACAGGGAGTCCTATTAAAAAAAGGAATATTCATGTTGTCTTGCTTAGTCTGAACACCCAGTATATCTCAAAATTCAAAATATGTGTATCAACAACAACTTCTTCAATTTGAAACATTTTTTAGTATTTCTTATCCTAAATAACTTATTGCACTTCCACATACTAATCCTAATACTAATATATATATATATATATATATATATATATATATATATATATATATATAACAGAATTAGCGGGCATATCACGCAAAAGAGGTTACAGAGAATGAGTGGTAACCGTAGACATGCATGTTTCTGGCTCATTAGCCTTCATCGGTACGGCATAACCAAGAAAAGGTGTACAACTTGGGAGCAAAGAAATAGGATACATTTATAAAACACGTATCTCGGTTATAAAGTGCAGAAGACACATTAAATATAGGTATTTGGAAGCACCAAAGTGATCCCCCTCTACAGTTAGAGTTAGGGCCTTTCCCAATGAATCAACCCGTAAACCTCCCACCTGTCTGGTTCAAACATCCCTTCCAGGAGGAGGTTTGGGACACTTCATATTTCGGAAATGTCAATTTAAATTTTTTTATATAATGTTTCAACAATAATGTTTCTGTTTCATTCCGAAGCTTTCTTTCTTTATTTTGGTGAGTTTTTGGGGTGTTCTTAGTTGTATTAACAGAGAAGCTATAAGTTTTACGAAAATCGTTCGAAACCTCCCTCCTTTCCCCTATACATTCACAACACTCTGACTTAAAATGCGAAAACGTCAAATCCACAGGTCACTTGTTAAAACTATGGATATTTTCATTTCATTTGTTGGTGAGGTTATTTTTGATCAATTCAGTTTTGTATATACGCTATTTATTTGATTGCAGTCTTTCAAGGTAGTGAAGTGTACGAAGGATTGTTGAGAGAAAGATAGGAAAAAGAGTTGGAAGTTACTGAGGGTCTCTCAGAGCGACAATACGGATTCAGAAAGGGAAAATCAACGATACAGGCCATAGGAAGGGTAATAAGTAAATGATAGATCAGATGACAAATGGGCGGCTCTTATCATATAGAACGTGAGAAATGCATTCAACACGGCAGCCTGCGATAAAATCCTACAGAAATTGGAAGCGAGAGGGGTAGATAGATATCTGCTGGAAATAGTAGACAGCTATCTAGAGAATAGATCACTACAAATAGAAATAGATGTGATACTAGAAGTCCAAGCTTGAGTTCCACAGAGTTCTGTTCAAGGACCTACCATGTGGAATGTACTCTATGATGACGTGTTGAATGAACTGGTACTGGAGGGAGTGAGTACAATAGCATACGCAGATGATCTTGCAGTCGTCATAACTGCCAAAAGTAAGAATCATCTTGAATGGAAAGCAGACGAAGTTCTCCACCAAATCCACACCTGGATGAAGGAAATCGAACTACACTTAGCCCCACAAAAATCCGAAACAGTTATCCTGAGAGGACAGGAAGGAAATGAGCAGGTTAAATTCGTATGTGGAGGGGAAGAAATTTTTAGAAAAAGAAAGCGTTGTGTACCTGGGAGTCACTATCTGTGAAAACTGTAGCTTCATGCAGCATATGAAAGACGCCTCACAAATAGCCGAGAGAAGGGTAGCTGCCCTGAGTAGAATAACCCCAAACGTGAGAGGTCCTGGGTCAAGAAAAAGAGAGATGCTTTACAATGTAGTAGAGTCGCTTCTCTTATATGGAGCACCTATATGGCATAGATGCCTCAGAGTTAAAAAGTACAGGCAAATATACACGAGAGGGCAACGCAAAATGTTCATAAGGGTCATAAGTGCGTATCGTACAATATACGCGAAGGCCTCGCAGGTGGTAACAGGGAAGATATCTATTGAACTGATGGCAGCAAAAAGAGAACGATTATACAGGAGACGAGACGGGGAAACTATGGAAGCGAAAGCAGAGGAGAGATTGATCACCCTATCAAAATGGCAGGAATTGTGGGATCATACGGAGAACGAGGCGCAATTGACAAAAACTTTAATACCAAACGTACGAGACTGGGTGGAGTGCAAACATAAAAGAGTGGAATATTTTCTGATACAAGTCCTCACAGGTCATGGCTTGTTCAAAGTTTACCCAAAAAGAATTGGGAAAACAAATGATAAATTGTGTTCGTACTGTAAAGCAGTACACAGAGCGGCACATACAATTTTTGAATACGATAGATGGGAAGAACTAAAGGACCAGTTGGCGAAAGATACAGGGGTCAACCTTAACCCGCAAAATTTAGTGGAGACTATGAGAAGTGAAAGAGAGACTTGGAATAGAGTACATACTTTCATGAAAAGAGTGATGCATCAGAAAGAGCTGGAAGAAAGACAAGAGGCAAGCCGTGCATAAAGAGATCAATGCACTTCACTCCTGAAGATATGCGACATGCGGCTCCAGGATGGAAAGTAGATATATAAAAAGAGGGTTCTCTAGTCAGTAGGAGTCTGACAGTACCCAGTGAGAGATGCGAGAGAGGAGAGGTTTTAGTCGGTAGGAATCCGGCACTCCAGAAAGACCGGGGTCTAATGTAAGATTTCCTCTCCTCGAAAAAAAAGGTCTTTTTAGGTACAAAATGACTAGGTTGATTTTATCACAGAAAATTATCGAAAATAAAAGTATTTTAAACATATAGATCAAACTTGTTAAAAACATGAATATTTTTAAATCATAGACTAAAAATGCAATTTTCTTCAGAACAATCAATTTCAGAGAGTACATTATACGCATATGATTCGAAGGGATGAAATAGTTTCACAAAACGGTAAAATAATATACTGGGTGTGCCATTCCAAAACATCAAGTTTTCGCTGATTGAAATCTCCTCTATTAATGCTTATCCAAAAAATACTCCGAACCCCTATCGAAACTCCTACTCTATTCAGACCTTTCAGCCATCCTTTACCTTCGTATCTACCAAATAAGTTTAGTTGTGTATCACTGATTACGTTTACTGGTTTACTGCATTTATAGTGCACCAATTTTCGGCAAATCTTCATATTTTTCGCTCCAACTTAGCAACGTCGTAGTTTATGAGAGAGTGAAATATAGGGCAAGATGTAGAATTAAACGCTGAATTCGATGGTGAACAAAAATACAGGGAGTCCTATTAAAAAAAGGAATATTCATGTTGTCTTGCTTAGTCTGAACACCCAGTATATCTCAAAATTCAAAATATGTGTATCAACAACAACTTCTTCAATTTGAAACATTTTTTAGTATTTCTTATCCTAAATAACTTATTGCACTTCCACATACTAATCCTAATACTAATATATATATATATATATATATATATATATATATATATATATATATATATATATAAACAGAATTAGCGGGCATATCACGCAAAAGAGGTTACAGAGAATGAGTGGTAACCGTAGACATGCATGTTTCTGGCTCATTAGCCTTCATCGGTACGGCATAACCAAGAAAAGGTGTACAACTTGGGAGCAAAGAAATAGGATACATTTATAAAACACGTATCTCGGTTATAAAGTGCAGAAGACACATTAAATATAGGTATTTGGAAGCACCAAAGTGATCCCCCTCTACAGTTAGAGTTAGGGCCTTTCCCAATGAATCAACCCGTAAACCTCCCACCTGTCTGGTTCAAACATCCCTTCCAGGAGGAGGTTTGGGACACTTCATATTTCGGAAATGTCAATTTAAATTTTTTTATATAATGTTTCAAACATAATGTTTCTGTTTCATTTCGAAGCTTTCTTTCTTTATTTTGGTGAGTTTTTGGGGTGTTCTTAGTTGTATTAACAGAGAAGCTATAAGTTTTACGAAAATCGTTCGAAACCTCCCTCCTTTCCCCTATACATTCACAACACTCTGACTTAAAATGCGAAAACGTCAAATCCACAGGTCACTTGTTAAAACTATGAATATTTTCATTTCATTTGTTGGTGAGGTTATTTTTGATCAATTCAGTTTTGTATATACGCTATTTATTTGATTGCAGTCTTTCAAGGTAGTGAAGTGTACGAAGGATTGTTGAGAGAAAGATAGGAAAAAGAGTTGGAAGTTACTGAGGGTCTCTCAGAGCGACAATACGGATTCAGAAAGGGAAAATCAACGATACAGGCCATAGGAAGGGTAATAAGTAAATGATAGATCAGATGACAAATGGGCGGCTCTTATCATATAGAACGTGAGAAATGCATTCAACACGGCAGCCTGCGATAAAATCCTACAGAAATTGGAAGCGAGAGGGGTAGATAGATATCTGCTGGAAATAGTAGACAGCTATCTAGAGAATAGATCACTACAAATAGAAATAGATGTGATACTAGAAGTCCAAGCTTGAGTTCCACAGAGTTCTGTTCAAGGACCTACCATGTGGAATGTACTCTATGATGACGTGTTGAATGAACTGGTACTGGAGGGAGTGAGTACAATAGCATACGCAGATGATCTTGCAGTCGTCATAACTGCCAAAAGTAAGAATCATCTTGAATGGAAAGCAGACGAAGTTCTCCACCAAATCCACACCTGGATGAAGGAAATCGAACTACACTTAGCCCCACAAAAATCCGAAACAGTTATCCTGAGAGGACAGGAAGGAAATGAGCAGGTTAAATTCGTATGTGGAGGGGAAGAAATTTTTAGAAAAAGAAAGCGTTGTGTACCTGGGAGTCACTATCTGTGAAAACTGTAGCTTCATGCAGCATATGAAAGACGCCTCACAAATAGCCGAGAGAAGGGTAGCTGCCCTGAGTAGAATAACCCCAAACGTGAGAGGTCCTGGGTCAAGAAAAAGAGAGATGCTTTACAATGTAGTAGAGTCGCTTCTCTTATATGGAGCACCTATATGGCATAGATGCCTCAGAGTTAAAAAGTACAGGCAAATATACACGAGAGGGCAACGCAAAATGTTCATAAGGGTCATAAGTGCGTATCGTACAATATACGCGAAGGCCTCGCAGGTGGTAACAGGGAAGATATCTATTGAACTGATGGCAGCAAAAAGAGAACGATTATACAGGAGACGAGACGGGGAAACTATGGAAGCGAAAGCAGAGGAGAGATTGATCACCCTATCAAAATGGCAGGAATTGTGGGATCATACGGAGAACGAGGCGCAATTGACAAAAACTTTAATACCAAACGTACGAGACTGGGTGGAGTGCAAACATAAAAGAGTGGACTATTTTCTGATACAAGTCCTCACAGGTCATGGCTTGTTCAAAGTTTACACAAAAAGAATTGGGAAAACAAATGATAAATTGTGTTCGTACTGTAAAGCAGTACACAGAGCGGCACATACAATTTTTGAATACGATAGATGGGAAGAACTAAAGGACCAGTTGGCGAAAGATACAGGGGTCAACCTTAACCCGCAAAATTTAGTGGAGACTATGAGAAGTGAAAGAGAGACTTGGAATAGAGTACATACTTTCATGAAAAGAGTGATGCATCAGAAAGAGCTGGAAGAAAGACAAGAGGCAAGCCGTGCATAAAGAGATCAATGCACTTCACTCCTGAAGATATGCGACATGCGGCTCCAGGATGGAAAGTAGATATATAAAAAGAGGGTTCTCTAGTCAGTAGGAGTCTGACAGTACCCAGTGAGAGATGCGAGAGAGGAGAGGTTTTAGTCGGTAGGAATCCGGCACTCCAGAAAGACCGGGGTCTAATGTAAGATTTCCTCTCCTCGAAAAAAAAGGTCTTTTTAGGTACAAAATGACTAGGTTGATTTTATCACAGAAAATTATCGAAAATAAAAGTATTTTAAACATATAGATCAAACTTGTTAAAAACATGAATATTTTTAAATCATAGACTAAAAATGCAATTTTCTTCAGAACAATCAATTTCAGAGAGTATATTATACGCATATGATTCGAAGGGATGAAATAGTTTCACAAAACGGTAAAATAATATACTGGGTGTGCCATTCCAAAACATCAAGTTTTCGCTGATTGAAATCTCCTCTATTAATGCTTATCCAAAAAATACTCCGAACCCCTATCGAAACTCCTACTCTATTCAGACCTTTCAGCCATCCTTTACCTTCGTATCTACCAAATAAGTTTAGTTGTGTATCACTGATTACGTTTACTGGTTTACTGCATTTATAGTGCACCAATTTTCGGCAAATCTTCATATTTTTCGCTCCAACTTAGCAACGTCGTAGTTTATGAGAGAGTGAAATATAGGGCAAGATGTAGAATTAAACGCTGAATTCGATGGTGAACAAAAATACAGGGAGTCCTATTAAAAAAAGGAATATTCATGTTGTCTTGCTTAGTCTGAACACCCAGTATATCTCAAAATTCAAAATATGTGTATCAACAACAACTTCTTCAATTTGAAACATTTTTTAGTATTTCTTATCCTAAATAACTTATTGCACTTCCACATACTAATCCTAATACTAATATATATATATATATATATATATATATATATATATATATATATAAAACAGAATTAGCGGGCATATCACGCAAAAGAGGTTACAGAGAATGAGTGGTAACCGTAGACATGCATGTTTCTGGCTCATTAGCCTTCATCGGTACGGCATAACCAAGAAAAGGTGTACAACTTGGGAGCATGGATGTTAATTGAAACATGAGAAAACACAAACAACGGATTTCAACAAGATAACCAAACGCACATTTGTGCCTTCAAATGGAAGATCCCGTGTTTTCAGGACAACAACCAACAGAGACACGGAGGCGTCTATAGCTCTCCTGTCTGATCCTTCTGACCCTGGAAATAGACAAATAATCAATGAAAAGATTAAAGATAACGCGTGGAATATGAAACAAAAACAGAATTAGCGGGCATATCACGCAAAAGAGGTTACAGAGAATGAGTGGTAACCGTAGACATGCATGTTTCTGGCTCATTAGCCTTCATCGGTACGGCATAACCAAGAAAAGGTGTACAACTTGGGAGCATGGATGTTAATTGGAACATGAGAAAACACAAACAACGGATTTCAACAAGATAACCAAACGCACATTTGTGCCTTCAAATGGAAGATCCCGAGTTTTCAGGACAACAACCAACAGAGACACGGAGGCGTCTATAGCTCTCCTGTCTGATCCTTCTGACCCTGGAAATAGACAAATAATCAATGAAAAGATTAAAGATAACGCGTGGAATATGAAACAAAAACAGAATTAGCGGGCATATCACGCAAAAGAGGTTACAGAGAATGAGTGGTAACCGTAGACATGCATGTTTCTGGCTCATTAGCCTTCATCGGTACGGCATAACCAAGAAAAGGTGTACAACTTGGGAGCATGGATGTTAATTGGTTGGTTGTTGTCCTGAAAACTCGGGATCTTCCATTTGAAGGCACAAATGTGCGTTTGGTTATCTTGTTGAAATCCGTTGTTTGTGTTTTCTCATGTTTCAATTAACATCCATGCTCCCAAGTTGTACACCTTTTCTTGGTTATGCCGTACCGATGAAGGCTAATGAGTCAGAAACATGCATGTCTACGGTTACCACTCATTCTCTGTAACCTCTTTTGCGTGATATGCCCGCTAATTCTGTTTTTGTTTCATATTCCACGCGTTATCTTTAATCTTTTCATTGATTATTTGTCTATTTCCAGGGTCACAAGGATCAGACAGGAGAGCTATAGACGCCTCCGTGTCTCTGTTGGTTGTTGTCCTGAAAACTCGGGATCTTCCATTTGAAGGCACAAATGTGCGTTTGGTTATCTTGTTGAAATCTGTTGTTTGTGTTTTCTCATGTTTCAATTAACATCCATGCTCCCAAGTTGTACACCTTTTCTTGGTTATGCCGTACCGATGAAGGCTAATGAGCCAGAAACATGCATGTCTACGGTTACCACTCATTCTCTGTAACCTCTTTTGCGTGATATTCCCGCTAATTCTGTTTTTGTTTCATATTCCACGCGTTATCTTTAATCTTCTCATTGATTATTTGTCTATTTCCAGGGTCAGAAGGATCAGACAGGAGAGCTATAGACGCCTCCGTGTCTCTGTTGGTTGTTGTCCTGAAAACTCGGGATCTTCCATTTGAAGGCACAAATGTGCGTTTGGTTATCTTGTTGAAATCCGTTGTTTGTGTTTTCTCATGTTTCAATTAACATCCATGCTCCCAAGTTGTACACCTTTTCTTGGTTATGCCGTACCGATGAAGGCTAATGAGCCAGAAACATGCATGTCTACGGTTACCACTCATTCTCTGTAACCTCTTTTGCGTGATATGCCCGCTAATTCTGTTTTTGTTTCATATTCCACGCGTTATCTTTAATCTTTTCATTGATTATTTATATATATATATATATATATATATATATATATATATATAGACGAAAGTAGTTCGTTGCCGAAACTAGTTAGGGTAAACTTCTTTAATTTAATTGGGGAATGCGGCAATGTGAGAAAGATTTTCCTGGAAATGACATTCATTGCTCAAGAGAATAATTGTTTAAAAAAATAACTGATATTCAGAATCTAAATTCAATTTATAGTTATTCATTATCATTTGACAAAAAATAAAAATGGAGATCTAGGCGTTACAGAGGAGAATTCTTTTTATTGATTTACTAATATTTTATTTAAAAATAATAATAGTATAGTAAACATTTCATAATATCCTATACTAATGTACTTAATATATATAAAAAAAAGTTTCCTATGACAACATAAAACTGTAACAAATTGTCATCAATAGAGAATATACCAATTTGAATATTTTCACGTTAAAATAGTAGAATGATGTTTCTTCATATAAATAAATATTATATTTTGGTGAACAACCTCAATCAGAGTGATTTATATAATATTTATTTCTTGTAGATTCTTTGAAAATGGTAAAAATAAATTACCGAAAGCTTGGAATTATCTTAACAGAGTTTTATTTCTCACATTGCCGCATTCCCCAATTAAAGAAGTTTACCCTAACTAGTTTCGGCAACGAACTACTTTCGTCTAAAGTTTCAGAAATGGGGTTCTACCATAACATCAAACAAATATATGGAGAAATAGCTGTACAGAACTTTAAGAATTGTACAAAAACTAAAACTAAATTAGCTAAAGCAATAAAAAGAAGAATTTTCTTTGTTAAAGTGTAGAAAAATTGGTATTACACCTAATCACGTAAAAGATCCAATCAAACCTATAAATAAATTACTTTTGAGGCAAGGAATCAATTTCAACAAGAACGATCAATACAATAGCAGGTTAGGTTTTAATCTTTTAAATATAGAAATCAATCATTCTTATTCAATTATTCACAATCTTGACAATGCTATTGTTAAATTGGAATTAATCATTATAAATTTAACTTCTGAATTAATTTTCAATGAATTTAGTCACAGAAAAAATATAAAATACAATGAATTGTTTCCCAGAATTAAATATAATAATATTACAAAAATTAGATGCACTTAGTGATAATATGATCAAAGTATGTCTAATAACACAACCTAATTGGATAAAAAACTTATAAATTTAGACATTCTTGATGATATTAATAAATGCCTATCTCTAGGACCAAAATTTTCAATAGGGCCTTATTTAGGTTATGACATTACAGTAAAATCATTTTAAGCAGTTGTTGAAAATTCACTTAATACTAATAAAGATACCAACACTCGTTCTATTACTACTGCAAGAATAACTAATGTAATTACAAATTCTGTTCATTCAACATTAGAGAAAACACAACCATCTTTCTTTCGTTACTTATTATTCAAAACAAAAACATTCTCAAAACAACATCCCGAAATAGTTGTAACAAGGTCTGATGAAGGTTATATTAATGTAATAATGTTTAAAGAAAAAAATACAAGATTATCATTAGATTTGATTGAAAATAATAACTCTTATCAAAAAATAAACTCTAATCCCACTTTATCACTACAAACTTGTCAATAAGTCATTTGATTCCAATCAAATAAATATAAATACAAAAAAAACAATTTACCACATATCCAAATACTATAGTTTATCAAAAATACATAAACCTAATTTATCAGTGAGACCTATTGTAGCTTCTATGTGAATTCCTACAGAACATTTATCATCATATATAACAAATATACTAATTATTGCATATGATTGCAATAATGAATATTTTGTAAAATATTCATTTCAAATTTCACAATTACTTGATAAAATGAAACTTCCAGCAAATTATGTTTTGGCAAGTCTAGATGTAATATCTTTATTTAGTAACGTATACTTAGAAATTCGTTGAAAATCTATTGAAAAAAATTGGGAACGTATTCGTTTATATTGTAACATAAACAGAAATATTTTTTTAGAAATTACTTATTCATTCAATAATACTTTTTCCACTTTTGATAATAAGTATTATAAACAAACTTTTGGTACACCAATGGGAAAAAATATATCTCCAATTTTAGCTACATATGTCATGGATGAACTGTTAAACAGTGTTATTCCTCTACTATCTTTTCTACTTTCTTCTATAAAAAAAGATGTAGACGAAATAATATTGGCATTATCTAGTACAGGCATAAATGAGATATTGGAAAAATTCAATAGTTATAATTACTACTTCCAATTTACTATTGAGACAGAAGATAAAGAACAATCTGTTCCATTTCTAGACACCCGACTTATGAGAATCGATGATATAATTACAGTAGACTAGTATAGAAAGCCTTGTAGTTCAGAAAGATATATAAACGATTTTTCATATCATAAATTTTCAACGAAAATCAATTTGATAAAGTAAATGAAAAATAGAGTAATCAATATCTCAGATTATACGATGCACAATAAAAATTTAAATATATTATCTAATCTATTCATAAATAATGGATACCCAAAAACATTAGTAAGAAAAATACTATTTAACACTCCTCATCCAATACAATTATCTAATGAACCTAATTTATTAACTGATACCATAGAAAACATAACGAATACAAATTTAACTAATACCTTTTTTGCATCTTTACCATATTTCAGAGAGCTTACACCGAGAATTTCCAAAATTTTAAAAGAAGTAACTAACATAAAACTTGAGAATAAAAATGTCAAGAATGACAAATAATCGTGTTTTTAGTAAATTGAAAGAAATTGATCCTTATACTTAACGTTCTAATATTGTATATAGATTAACATGCTCTACATGCGAATTTGTATATGTGGGTCAGACTTCTCAAAAAATTACTAAGCGCTTAGCTCTACATAAGAGTGATTCAAGATTATACCCAGAACGTTCAGCATTAGCAGAACACGTTTTCTCAACAAAACATGTAATTGATTATAAAAACTTCAAAATTTTGTGTATAGAAGACAATTACTCTAAAAGGATTTTCCTGGAAATGACATTCATTGCTCAGGAGAATAATTGTTCTAATAATAGAACTGATATCCAGAATATAAATTCAATTTATAGTTATTAATTATCATTTGACGGAAAAAATGGAGATCCAAGCATTATAGAGGAGAATTCTTTTTATTGATTTTCTAATATTTCATTTAAAAATAATAAGAGTCTAGAAACCATTTTATAAAAAAATGTTTTTCAGGACTACAATGAATTGTCATAAAATGAAAATATCCCAATTTGAATCTTTTCCACGTATATAATCAATAATTTTTGAAGTAAAACAATAATGTTCCTCCATATATATATGAATATTATATATTTGTGAAAATCCTCAATTAGAGTAAATAGAAAATATTTTTACTTTAAAACCTATTTCAAATTTACACTATATTGATTTCTTGTAGATTCTTTGAAAATGGTAAATATAAATTACCGTAAGCTTGGAATTATCTAAACAGAGTTTTCTTTCTCACATTGCCGCATTCCCCAATCAAAGAAGTTTACCCTAACTAGTTTCGGCAACGAACTACTTTCGCCTAAAGTTTCAGAAATGGGGTTCTACCATAACATCAAACAAAGATATGGAGAAATAGCTGTACAGGTTCCCCAATAAATGGTTTACCTTAACTAGTTTTGGCAAAGGAGTACTTTCTTATATCTCTCATATATATATATATATATATATATATATATATATATATATATATATATATATATATATATATATATATTATATGATAAATGCTTACTTACTTTTGATTAGAATATTTTAAGATAGCTGTTTATTATTTAGATTTTTTATTTTAGTTTGGCTAGCTCAGTTTGTTTTTAATATTTGTTTAGTAATTTATCTTAATTAGATTATTCGGGAGCATGAAACCCATTTTCTCTTTGAGTCCTGGCTTATTGTATTGTTATAATTGTTTAAATAAAAAGAAAACACCTTAATTTGAAATAGATTTAATTTTTAATGTAATATTTATATTTTATAAAAATAATATGCGACGCCACTGGTTATATTGTACCTACTTATTGATTTTAATAATATCCTCAATGCGCATGCGTGAAAAACTAGTCATGCGCTTTAGCATAAAACGAACAATTATGATACGTAAGAAGCATCTATTCATATTAAACAAAGTTTGTTGAAGATGCAGACAAATGAATGGTTCAAACACGTAAAAGAATTTATATATAAATCATAGTTATATATGATACAAATTGCTGTGGAAAGAAATTAATTATATACATGGATAGAAAAATAGGAATTATATACAGATGGACATAGTTATTTCATTATAAAATTTCAATCACCAGATTTATGCAATTACAAGATGGCGTATGTGGCGTAAGTACATATTTTAATTTATTGAAAATTTGGCCTTTTATTAAATTTAACGATTTATGCAATGAATTCACTATACAAAGTCTGTTTCTTTCTTTTTTAGATCGATCATATTTGCAAAAGTTTATCAATTTATGAAATTAAGTACTTAATTGGGTATTTAAAGTTTTCACACTGTTTATTGGCCAATAAATGATTTAAAAAAACACTGACTTGTTGATCTTGAATTGGGATGAAGTCTCTGGATCCCAGGAACACTCCACTGAATCTCCAAAAAACCAAAATTAACGAAAATTTCGCAGATTCTTGCCGAAAAACTTGTTACAATTGACTGTAAGTATTTCTAATATTGTATTTAATAGTACTTTAGGAGTTTAAATGTCTTAAACCGGGAATATCTTTAAATTTCAGGAACACTATCACATACACTCCTCGCTTCCTAACACCAGCTTCCGTTCTTCTCAGCGTCCCCTCGATTCTCTACTTTTTTCAACAAACAGTCTTTTGTTCTTTTCCAGGTCACTATTCCAAAGTTTATTTATTGATTCACAGTTTGTTCTGTCATATTTTATAACCAATAAGATATTGTCTTTTGTAATCAGATAATTGAAACTTCTATCACTTATTAAAAAAATTTCACACATACACTCTTTTACATAATTAGTTCATTTATAGAGTTCCCTTGCGTTTTTTCATCATACAAATAAATTAAAATTGGTTATACACAGATACATTTTCATGGTACAACATTCAATATTATTATTGATAATATATCACTGTTACACTTATAAATATAAATTCTCTTATGTTATTTGTTTATCTATGAAATCTATTGAATTATATTCTATTCAAAATTTGTATTTGTTCTTATTCTTAAATTAATGATTATAATGAATTAACTATAGTAATATTTGTTTTCATTTCAGATGAACAGCTGATTATGTTATGAAAATAATCTTCGTCTTAGGCAACTTTATTTACATCATTACATTGGTTAGGCAATATCTATATTTTATGTTATCATTGAGGTAATTCCTTTTTTATTATATTGTTATAGGCTGTTATTTAATATATCTTTATTTGATATGTTGTTTAAACTAAGAAAAGTGTTTCCTTTTTACTTGTTTTCTTAAATTATGTTATTTTCATATATATTTCATACTAGCAACTTAATTTTATAATACTACTTCTCTTATTATCTAAGATATCTGGTTCAATATATATAAATATATATATATATATATAAAAAAAATTTTTTTTTTTTTTTATATAACGACTGAAAAATGCTATATAGGTGGGGATAACGGGGATTTCAGTCCAAGGAATCAAGGCGAAGATCTTTTATTTATATTTTATAAAAATAATAGGCGGCATTTTGTAAATAAAAGATCTTCGCCTTGATTCCTTGGACTGAAATCCCCGTTATCCCCACCTATATATATATATATATATATATATATATATATATATATATATATATAAAAATGAATATAATTTCATAAAATACGAGGTGCTATATGAAATATAAATTTCGATTTTCTACTACACCTGTTTTAGTCGAAATTTCAATAATTTCGACTTATTGGTCTGACCGTTCTTCGAAGGGCAAAACAACTACATTCCTGGCTAATACCACGCAGAATATTGAATTACATCTCCTTCGAAAACCGTGACGTCGATCGGCCATTTTGCCGATACGGACATCTGTGGTGATTCGCAACTGATAACGGAAGAGCATAGTACACTTACGCGTTTCGACCTTCTTGGGTCTCTTCAAGAGTGCCGTAATGCCTTCCAGTTCAGAATCTCTAATTCGAACTGAAGATTACACTCTCCGACAACCTCTCTTGGTTCGTGTAGTTACACAAGCGAGAAGTAGTCAGTTGGCGCCATCTTCACTTTCAGTTGCGAACCAACACCTCAGATAAATGCGACCGTATTAGTCGTATTAAATAAAAATGAATATAATTTCATAAAATACGTATTTTATATATATATGGCCGATCGACGTCACGGTTTTCGAAGGGGATGTAATTCAATATTCTGCGTGGTATTAGCCAGGAATGTAGTTGTTTTGCCCTTCGAAGAACGGTCAGACCAATAAGTCGAAATTATTGAAATTTCGACTAAAACAGGTGTAGTAGAGAATCGAAATTTATATATATATATATATATATATATATATATATATATATATATATATATATATATATATATATATATATATATATATATATATATATATATATATATATATATATATATATATATATATATATATATATATATTATAATTATTCAATTTTACTGATGTGAATTTTGTATATTATTATTTGTTTTTATTGTATTGTATGATTTACCTTTTTTACTTTACCTTCGGCTAGCTCCTGATGATAATCTGTGAAAATTAAATTTATTCATAATTTATATGATATTCGGCAGCATGAGACTCCTCCCTTTGAGTTCTGGACGCATATGTGTAACTTTTATACACATTTAAATGTTGAGTTTTTAAATTTTTCTAGTATGTTTTATTCCTGAATAAAATATATACCTTTGTTTTTATCGACTCCAAATATTATTATAGAATGAATGAATTAAGCACAATTTTCTAAATGTATTATGAATATTAAATAGAATGATAAAAAATATACCAACACTTTAATGAAATGATTTAATGAATTGTTGAGATTATATTCAAATTCTTTTTACATAAATTTTCTTAACACCGCTCCTGCATTCTTGACTGGTCCTGCGCACTGAATGCTTAGATTGACTGCGTCGGAGCATAAGAGAAACACATCCTCGGATATCATTCCACAACGACACAAAACGTATGGTTCACAGTCGACGTTGTTTGTATGAATGTTTTTATAAATTTAACGTTCTTAAATTCATTGCAATCATCGATATATTATTGGAAATTACACTATACAGTTACATACATATATCAAAATGCGAGTAAAGTGAATGATGAATAGTTATAGAAATAGTTAAGCATGCATTAGAAGTAAATAAAAGTGGAATGTTACTTTACGTGCAATGTAAACAATGATCATGTGAAATAAATTTTTTTCACAAGTAAGTACAAATTATAACTATTATTAAAGTTGCATGATAATTAGAATTACATGGATATCCATGGATGTGAAATGATATTCATCATTTTATTGTTTTTTGGCCTTTTTTTAGAAATTTTAATTTAAACGTTCAAATAATATTTTTATTGTTCACTATTTCTTTGTCATTGGAATTCCAAATTAAAAAAACTTAGATACCACCGACCTTATTCCCAATTCTCGGCACTGTAGGACTGCTGAAAAGCATTTCTTTTTCTTAAGAATTTCTTATCAAAGAAATACTCTTTCTGCACACTGCACTTTATTACACGGTTCAAACAAAATTAATATTATGATTTTATAATGGTTTTCAACTTAAAATTATTTACTTCTACATAATTTTTTCAAAATTTTTGTAGAGGAGAGCTACATAGATGCTCACTATTCTTCTACCAACGCCCGACTCTCAATTTTTTTTTAAATCAACAAACTTTTTCCCATATCAAAAACACAGCCTCCTTATATTGTTTTTTCATTCGACAATTGTCAATTTGAGTGTTTTTCATGAGAATACAGAATTCTTTGATTAAAATTGTCCTAGAGGATAATAACACTTATATAAATGGGTTTATAATGTCTTAGGGAATATATGAAAGGTCCTTTACATGCATTACAATCCCAAAATTTGTTGTAATTCCCTTTTTAAGATATTTTTATTTACAATTAAATATACAATTTCTACAACCTAAAATGATTATTTATATATATGGAACTGTTTATTTTTCAATTTATGAATTTTTACTAATTTTATTTTATATAAACTTTTATTTATTTCCAAATTTGCCTTTTATGTTTTATATTCTATTCCAAAGCAATGATTTTAGGTTGGCAAGAAAATCACTAGATTTTATTACTTTCTGTTCATTAAATTTTATTTAGTTAACAGATTTCCTTGACATATGATATGGCTCTGTTCTGTATGTCATCTTTCATAAAGTTTTTCTTTTTTAATAAATTCCTTTTCATATTGTAAACTTTTACAACCATAGTCTGTGAATATTGCTAATCAATTATTAGGTTGAGTATTAATTCTTGTTATTTCAGGTTTCAAACAAAACAACATTCTACTTCATCTATATATTGACATGGCAGTGTTCAGATGATTTTGAAAATTGTTGACATTGACTTGGGTTTAGGATTTAATTGTGAAGGTAAAATTTTTATAATTAATTATAATGTTATCATTAAAATTTCATTCCTTATCCTTTAATCTTTTCTTTATAATTGGTGTTCTCAATATTTGATAAAACATTTGCTCACTTTATTTATTCGTTTATGTAAAATTTAGTTTTTAACTAGGTAGTGTCTAATGGTACACCCCACGTATTAATAAAAAATCTTTTTAATATTCAATCTCATACGTGAATTGTTTATATATATTAGAGGACTGGTTCAATATATATATAGATATATATAGCTTGAGCTCAAGACACAAATTATCAGAAATTATCAATTAAAGAAATGATACACATAAAACAAGATGAGTTTTCTGTGAATGATAGACAAGATATAAAAAACTTGAGTCAAATTTACTATAAGCTGATTAATTAACTCATTTCAACTTCCCTCGTATAGTATCGTTGCATTGAAATTCTAAGGTAAGTACGTCAATTTTAATTCTGTGTTTTTATTAATGTTTTTTAAAAAAACCTACTAATGTTATGTTTTTATCTATTTACAAATATTTTAATCGTACCTTATTCTTATAATGATATTGTTTTGAAAATGCTTCCAAGGAGGAGGCGAAACGTTAAAATTTTTATCCATTTTCAATAGAAAAATGTGAAATACAATCGTATTTTAATTATTTTAAAACAACCTATGAACCCAAGAATATAAACATTTCCAATATTATATACAAATGGTTGAAGAAACTAAATGAATTTATATATATATATATATATATATATATATATATATATATATTCTTTTATTCAATTGTTATTGAATAATTCACAAAAATGTTTCAATCAAATATATGAATTTGTGTATACTTCTCAGTTCTATTTTTTTAAGTGATAATAAATTTTTTTAAACTAGGTACTAATCATGAATGCATTAATCAAATTTTAAATAGAGACCAAATGAATTTTAGGGATTTCTAATAAGATATTTTCAACAGTACCTCTTATATTCTAAATTTCTATTCACTCCAAAATAATCTTCACTGTAAATTTGTTTCTGTTGTGTGGTCCAAAAAAACTCTTGCTAAGCTCTTCTCGAATTTTACATGCAATGTTACGATTTCTTCCCCAGATATATATCCTTTAACTGTATTTACTACTATCTTCTATAACACCTTCTGCATATATCTAACGATTACACTTTTCACATAAACTTTTCCTTTTTAATTGACCAAATTTCTATTACTTTTATATATCTTCCGAACTTCAAAACTCTTTCAATTCTCGATTTCAATCTAGTTTATTAGGTTTGTTCCAGCCTTCAATCACAAACAGATTTGTTAGATTTTGCAAATCGTTTCCAAAGCGCATGTCTGTAAGATACTGTTTTCCTGATCAAGTTATGTTTTAGGTAGGAACAGCTGATAGGCAGTTTGAAGTGTGTCAGAATACTGGGGCATTCTTTCCTCTTAAAAAACCATGAATAATAATTCATTCCATGGACGATGTTATGTCACTAATCTTACTAAAATTTCCGTCGCTCATACTTAACGATTTATTAAAAGATATACCAAAACACTAAAATAGAAACAGATTTTCAGTCCGGGATTTATCAGCTTTCTACTATTTAGCACTTTGGCGGGCACGGGGTTAAAGGTTATATTTTTAAAGAAACATTAATGCGCATTCCCCAAACCAATTGCTAGAAAATAATTCACAAACCGTTCTGATAGTTTTCAAACAGGTTTGAAAATCAGTTGGAACAGGAAACTAGTCATTTACAAGCTGTCAGAAACTCTGGTTGGAACATATTTGAATTAGTGCGCAGAAAACTGACTGTAAGAAACTGTTTCTGGCGCAGGTTGGAACAAACCTATAATATGTCTCCCCCTTAAACTTCAAAACTCTTTTTTTAATTTTCTATTTCAATTTATTTTTATTATATATCTCTTCATTAAACTTACAAAACTGACAACCTTCTTTCCAATTCAAAAGATCAATAGCTTTCTCCTTCAAATTTTTATATTGTTATTCCTACTTGATGACAAAAATAATCATATCATTTATCCAAAATGTCATCTGAAAACCCTATTTCCCATTTTTGCTATTAACTTATTGAAAAAACACCTCATTGATGATATCAATGTTAGTTGCTTATTGTATGTCGACCGTAATGTAAATGTGAAGAAAACTATTTAAAACTGGATTTAAAAATTGGGATTCAAATTCAACACAATTAATAAACGTCAAACAGTCATGGAAAGCAGAAGAATAGTGGATATGCGGTGTAAATACAAGTAACTAAGTATGGAGAAGAGAACCGGCCAATTGTCTATTTGGACGAAACTTGGTATGATACACACGACACGGTTATGAAAGGATGGGCTGATGGGTCAAAAATATGTATGCCAACAATGCCTGCAAACAAATGATCCAGACTTATCATTGTGCATTGCGGTGGAAATGAAGGATGGGTTCCAAGTGCCTTGAAAATATGTGGAAAAAAATGAGCGATTGCAACGTTGACTATCATAAGAACATGGGTTGAGTTCACATTGATCCCAAACTTAGAGCCAAATAGTGTTATAGTCCTTGACAACGCTCCTTTTATCATTCACCACAGCTCAATAAAATACCAAATAAAAGGTACAAGAAGACCGAACTACAAAATCTTTAGTGGATAGATGTATAGATTTTATTGTGCATAAGATAAATCTTTTCACAAGGGTTTGGTACGTACATTACATTTATTACAATGATACATACGACATTTTCAGTAATTATTTACAGTTATTTGAGTAAGAACATATATATTTGTTTTTAATTGCTATTATTATATTGTATATACATATTATAGATAGTGTTATTATTTATTCTCCGCATGCGAAAGCTCTTAATTTTAAGATACTAATAACACTATGGGCCAGCATAGAGAGCTCAGAGAGATTATCATTGATGGCATTTAAATAATGTACCAGATCATCAACATTATCCACACAGATAATAAATTGCAGCAATGGGCAAGATATGGAGCAAAAGACTAGTTCATCGTCTAAAGAAGAGACCCTAAATAAAACATCCAATTACATATCTGCAGATGCAGTTGCAAAGGCTGTGCAGAGTGCAAGTTCTGTAAGCATGAAATTCAGTGATCATTTGCGGACTAGCAGTGTAGGCTCTGCGACTTCTAAAGAATCTGCGAAGAGAACGAAGAGCTTGTTGGTAGGTTCTTGTAAGAGTGACGGCAACTGTGAATCAACCGCTGCAGTAACAAATTCCAGAATGCATCACCATTACCACGTTACTATGTTCTCTGTTGACACTACCGACGAAGAGTTATTCCAACATCTATCCCAATTCGGTCCAAATGTAAAGGTGGTGAAATTGAATTGTCGCAATCCTAACGAGTATAGCTCATTTAAGATCTCGATACCTGTTGAGGAATCTCAGTTAATACTAAAACCTGACATATGACCATGCGGAATAATCCTCAATCGTTTCTTTCCATCAAGGAAATTTGACGTCTTTGACAAATAGGGGTACATAAAACATATTATCAGATTAGCCAGGTAACTTGATGTCTTCAGTGTTACATATCAATGTTCAGAGTATAGCCAAGAAAATTGATGAGTTACATTTGATATTAAATGACTTTGATGTTGATATACTTTGCATTTCGGAACATTGGTCAACGAAAGATAATATAAAAATGATTAAAATTAACAATTTCAAACTTATAACAGCTTTTTGTCGCCTTAAAACTCAACACGGAGGTGTCGCTATTTATAGTAACAACAAACTATCTGTGAAGGAAGTTGATTGTTCAAAATTTTGTTTGTCTATCCACGCTGAATTGAGCACTATCGAATTTGTCAACAAAAGCTTATTATTGGTAACAACATATAGATCATCATAAAGTGGTGACATTGGTGTCTTCAAAGATAAATTGCTGTATACTTTTTCAAAAAAATATAGAAAAATTAATATTCTCGGTGATTTTAATATGGAACTAGATGGTAATACTGAACACTCTAGAGACCTTAGAAACATTATGAATATGTACGGTTTTAAACACTACATAAGTAAGGCAAAGATAATTACTCCAACATCTAGATCATGCTTGGATAATATCATTTCAAACATGAACCCCGATGAAATTTGCATTGGAGTTTATGATCCCAGTTTAGCGGATCGCTCTGGCATCTTTCTTAAAATTAAAAATGCTATAAAGGAAATAAGTAACGAATCGGTGAAAAGAAGAATAGTGAATAATGAACGAATTATTAATTTTTCCAACAGACTAACCAATACCAACTGGCATGATCTGGACATGGATGATTGTGATCCGAATGAGACAACTCGGAGGCTGATGAGTGTTTTAACGCTTAATGTGGACATGTGTTTTCCTTTAACAACTTGTAGGATAAAGGCTAGAAAATGCGAATCGTTCAGTGAGAGTCTGCGTGAAATGAAGACTGAGGTATTCAGACTTAAGGGGATAAGTAGAAGATCAAATGCTTTTAACGACTGGTGCAATTATCGTCCCGCTCGCATAAAATATAAAAAAGTCATAAAATCACATTAACGGGAATTCTACTCTGGTAAAATACAACAATCGGATGAGGAGAGTAAAACTATCTGGAGTATAATAAATTCCGAAAAGAATACAAAAACTAAAACTAGTGGTGCTCTTGTCGCCGAACTGACTTCGGATGATCCAAATAATTTTTTCGTATCAATTGCAGATAAGATAACTGCTACTATTTGCAACAATGCTATATATTCGATTGAATATCTCCGTAAAATCCCTAAGACCTCGAGTTCTTTTTTTATTGGACCCATTGTCGGACCTGACATTAGGCAAGCAATATTGAGTCTAAAAAACTCATATTGTCTGTATTTCTACGGCCTGAATAACTTAATGATGAAGGCGTCACTTGGGACTCTTATTGAACCATTGGATATTTTATTCAACAAATGTATCCTAGAAGGGTGCTGGCCTGATGCACTAAAAATCACTAAAATGATATCCATTCACAAAGAGGGTGAATTTAGTAACCCTGACAACTATAGACCCATCGGGATTGTGCCAGTGATTGGCAATATTTTTGAGGTGATAATTAAGGTAAATTCATTTCTTACTTCGAGCACAAAAAATTACTGTAGCCTTCTCAATTTGGTTTTCGTAGAAACATGTCCACAGATAAGGCCGTAGTAGATATTGTGGAAAGTGTGGTCGATAGCTTTGATGAGAGATATGACACATTTGCTACTATGAGTGATCTTACCAAGACTTTTGACTCCATTAACAATGAATATCTTCTGGATAAATTGTCTTATCATGTTCTGAGGGGTAACGAATTGGGGTTATTTACATCATATTTGTCTAATAGGAACCAGTATGTAAGATTTAGAGGTGCGGAATCGCGGTTGGCTCCAATAACTAAAGGGATCTATACTAGCACCAATTTTGTTCATAATTTATATTGATGATCTACCAACTGTACTGCAGGAAGCACGTTGTGTTCTCTTTGCAGACGAAACGACCACATTGGTTAGGGTTGAGGAGACTTCGAACAATTCTAGCATGAGGATACTAAAATCATGGTTTAACAGCAACCATTTAAAGCTGAATGAAGAAAAAACACAGAGCATCTGTTCCACATCTAGTAAGCTCAAACCAATTTCGGAGCCTGTCAGCTCACTTGGGATAACTCTCGACTCGCGATTGGATTGGGCGGCTCACATAGAGGGCTTATGTTCAAGGCTCGCTTCCCAAATATTTGCCTTAAAGCAAATGAGGAACTGTCTTAGTCAACAGGTTTCAAGAACAGTCTATTTCGCCCTTGTACATAAAAACCTTAACTATGGAGTTGGACTGTGGGGCAGTGCCACTAATGTTGCGAAAGTCTTCTCACTCCAGAAAATCGTTGTACGTGTAATCGTGTAAACGCCGAATATGGTGATCCTGGCCAAAAACATTTTAAAAAATTACAAATACTTCCGCTTTCTTGTGTATATGTCTACGAGTGTCTGAGGAGTATTCATAGCAATATCGATCTGTTTTTACTTCAGTCGGACGTACATGGATATGACACTAGGAATGCGACATTGTGCCTCAGAGATCAAGAATTTGTTTATCTCAGAACAACAGGCTGAATTATTATTTATATGATGCATTGCAAAAATACTACAAGGGCACTGACATAAAAAGATTGAATAAAATTGTTTTTTGGAAATTATTCAAAAAATTGTTATTGGCACACTGTTTTTATAGTGTGGATGACTTTATTGCGTTCTGCAGGAATCCTTGACTTATATATCGGTTTCCAAATGGATGATTTTTAATTGTATATATATTCATATATTTTTTCAACTATTAATTCTTTAATATAATATTTGACTGTTATCTGTGACTCTTTGACTATTTATGTATTTGGACTGTGTTAAACTAATTAACATTTGTATTCATATTTATTTTTGTTTTTACGTATTATATATTTATGTTATTTATTGCTATTGTGTTATTATATGCCTATAATTTAGTGGACTATGAAATTTACATAAGTGTTTTTAATTATTATATCGATATCTAAAGAACTTCATAATTTGTGATGATATGTACTAGTTGTATACTATACGTCAATAAACTATACTATACTATTAAAAAATCTATTTTGTCTAAGAGGGCTGTAATTGAGGCATTTGAAGAGAATATGCTCCAACGATTCTGGTGTATGAATATAACAAACGGAACAGATTTCCCCACAATCAATTATATAGAAGTTTTCTTCAAAGGAAAATTTCGGAATTTCTTTACTGGAAGTTCTGATTTGTGCGACAATTTTTGTTATGTATATAGATGCGTGTATTCGCAAATAATTTCACCCGTTTTCACCAATTATTAGTTGAAAGTATATCAAAGAATAACTAGACGTAACCTTCCTATACATATCAATTTCGTGAAGTCGTTTTTCTAAATTTTCTAGAATAACCCCATCTAATTTACCTGAGTATGTATTTAAATAGTTTGTCTATAAATGTTCAGACTCTGCAAAGGTAAACTATTATTCAACTTGAGTGATCCAATTATATTTAGCAATATCCGTAGCTAATTGTAAAAGTTGCATATAACGGATTTTAGATATTCTAGAATTATCCATTATTTAAAGTTTATTTAACCAACCTAAAGCATGTTTAAAAATAATTAGTGACACATTGGGCGAACATGTCTTAAGGCGTACAATATAATCTGGAGAATTCTGAGACAAACTCAACAGTTTTTTTTTTAAATTTAACCTGAACCCGGTCAATAACATCAGTATAGCATAGTCCCCATATGCCAATTCCAAAAGAAAGACAAGATAAAATGATGAAATTATACAATTTAATTCTGAAATACCATGTATTAATTTTTGATCGGCACATAATATCCAAAACTGCTCCAATAGCACGACAAGCTTTAATTTTAGTATTCTCAGCCATGGTACAGAATGTAGCTGTAGAAGAGAAATCGACACCTTGATAGGTAAATTGCTTAACTATTTCTAACCTAAAATCATTGTTATAAAACTTTTGATTATAATTAGGTTTGTGCCCTCCTTTTACAAATAATAATACTTTCGTTTTATCAGTATTAACTGTAAGTTTATCGGTAGAACAATAAGTATCAAGTATTCTCAGTTTGCGTTCTATGTCTATTGGGGAGTCCCCCAGGATTACTATGTCATCTGCGTATTGAAGCATTAGCACATCATTCTTCCCATCAATATAAATTCCGCGTCAGTTACTTGAACGAAAGTAATCTTCAATATCCGATATGAAAATAGAGAAAAGCAGTGGACTTAGCGGTTCACCTTGGAGAACTCCTTCAGCGATAGCATATTTTTTACTATATAGGTTTTGGTGTCTAATTAAAAATGTGGCGTTGTCATATAAGTGTTTTAGTGTTCTAATATACTTCGTACTATCCCAAACTTAAATAGTTTTAACCAAAGAAGTGTATGATCTATGCTCTCAAATGCTCTCCGAAAGTCCACAAAAACAGCATATATTTTCCTACGGGGCAGCCTAAGAGTTATTTGCATAACAGAAGTCAAAAAAATATTATCCGAACATCCCCTATTCTTTCGAAACCCAAATTGTGTTTCGGGAAAAATGAGATTATTTTCACACCAATTAAACGAGCGATCTGACAGAATGAACGAAAACACCTTGGCACAACAATTAATTAGAGATATACCACGATAGTTATTAGGATCATCTAAGGGTCCTTTTTTGTGAAACAATGTGAGAATTGATTCATACCAGCCGGAAGGAATTATTTCCGAATCCAAAATTTTATTATATAATTGACAAATATATAAACGCTAGTTCTGTGTTAAATGCTTTAAAAACTCGTGAGTAATACCATCCTTACCTGGTGATTTGCCATCTTTGCACAAAATCAAGTATTGATCTAAATCTAGAAGTGATAAGGGAGTATCTAGAAATTCGTCTTCAACCCAAAAAAAACATACTTCATACTGAACTTTAATTGAAGATATGCTATCGTAAAAATATTCCCAATCCCTGATTGATATAAGACAACTTCTATCTTTACGTCTAAAAAACCTTAAGGTTTTCCAGAACTCCAAAGGATTTTTTGTGAAAGAGCAGTTACAATATCTTCTTTATCATCATTTTTATTCGTTGAAATTAATCGCTTATATTCTTTTTTGTTGGAAATATAAGTTGTCTTGTATATTTCGGAGAATCCTTGTTTTATACATATTTTCAATGAATTTGTTACTTGACGTTTAGATTTCTTACAGTCAGCATCAATTCAATGCTTAGATCGTAGTGAGTTAATGCTATTGAAATATTCTACTGAAACTGAACCTTTATTTACGTTTTGCTGCATCCCATGTTGTGCTACACAGATTATCATACAAAGCGTCCCCATCTCCGAGTGCACCTACATTTGGTAAGCATTGAATTCAAATCAATTACTTCGGAACTGTTCCATTTTAAGTGAGTGAAGGATGATTTAGTAGGAGTACTATTATTGCTTCTCATTACCGAGCCGAAGGATATGATTGTTGGTAAATGATCAGACAAATATTGATCATCTGGCACACTAAATTCTTCTATTGATTCAAGCTTATCAGTATTACAGGACCAAACATCTATTACACTTTGCCCTAATGTATTACAAAAAGTGGAGTTAGCAGGTCTGTCTGTTTTTATATGACCATTTATTAACGAGAAGTTTCTATCTGACATAAATTCCAAAAGACGATTACCCTTATAGTTACTGGCTTTATCATAACTTAGCATATTGGGAAAAAATTGAGTATTTGCTACAAATTCTTCTGGAATTTCACTTGTCTCGTCAATTGTACTAATAAAATCTCCAATAATAAGAAATAAACAATCAGGATATTGTTCTAGTATAGCATTAAGTGACATTCCAAAAGCTTCCAACAATTCATCATACTCACATTTAGGTGAAAAATATACAACACAAACAATGAACTGAAAAGAAGATTTCTCAAACTGATACATTAGCCACCAGGAAGAAGTTTCCAGACCTTTTGAATTGTAACAATCCTTGTAAAATATTGCTATACCACTTTTTGCACGCCCTACTGACTTCTCCCATATTGTTTCTGAGTAAACAATGCTATAGTTACTACTTAAGACGTCAGGTACTTTTATGCCCGAATTAAAACATGTTTCGCATAAACATAGAAAGTCATATTGTTCATATGGGTCTTGAATGAAATTATTCAAATTTTTAAAGCCCCGCATATTCAAGAATATCATATTAAAAAAAGGCAAGTTATTTAAATCATTGTAATTTGTTTGGTTCGGTTTGGTTGTTCCTATACAACTTTCGGGTTTTTTAAACAATTTTGACTAGTTGCATCTTCGGATGCTGGAGATCTCTCGCTTACTGTACTTCCTTTGCAGCTTTTTCCACCCCTCAGCATTCCTTGAGTCATATTCCTTTTCACCGTCTACAAGTTAATTATACTTTAAAAATGCCTTATGACCTTCGGTTCTAGCTATTTTCATCTGTTCCAAAAGTTGTTTCCTTTGCATTTGAATTTATTTTGGGAAGTCTTCGTTGACACTCCACTGGGTATTTGTTAAGTTTCAAGCCGATTTGAAAATTTCAAGTTTTTTTTGTTTTGTTAACCATTTCTATTAGTACTGGTCTACTTGCATTGTCCCTTTTCTTCCCCAATCTTCTGATATTCGTTATATAGTGTTGCATTTTAGTGGCACCCCTAATTTATCTACTACTTCTTTAATTTTATTTTGTAGAATGTTATTAGCTTCGTTATGTTCTTGATTTATTCCGTAGATGATTAGGTTTTCACTTCGGAATTCTCTTTCTAAAAATTGGATTCTCGTTTCTTGTTTCTCCAGCTCCCTTTTAAGTTCTTCATTCTCCTGCTTCCTCTCAAGGTTTTCTAATGTTAGGGCAGTTAGTTCTCGCTGAATTTTGTCCAGTTTTTGCTTCATTCGAACATTTCTCTCATCCATAGTGTTCAATTTCTCCAAGACTTTTTCCATTTTGCTACTTATTTAATTACGTCTGTTATTTCCTAGATACGATCCAGTGCTTTTAGTTTCAACCTCTCGATGTCAGGTAATTAGCTAAATCACTTTATCGATTTAAAACAGGCTTTGGTTCAATTTATAAATTGAAGAATCTGGTTTTCAACTTGCTGTATATGGTATTGATGGCGTATTGTATGGATATTTGGGTAATCTCTAAGCTTTGAAAGATATTCTTTATACATACTTCTCATAAACGTAGCGATTTCATAGCAGTAACTCTTCCACTATTTAATTTAATCGTTTCATAAGAAAAATACGAATTTGATCAGAACCGATAATCAAGACTGGTTTAATATCTCGCCAGGACCAATCTCGTGGATAATAATTTGTACTATGAAGATTCTTATACAAAACAACAACTGATTGAAGTTTTACCGACAAAGAAATGTAAGAAATTATACGCTCTAGAGAGCATTGCCGAAGGACATGGACCCTCTATAGTGAGACCTCCTTATTTTTGTATTTTCAAACACATCGAGTTAATTTTGGCACAATTAAAACAGATTGAAAAAGTAATAAAAATTGAAGATGAGTAATAAGAATATTGGGCACGTCCATATTAATGGAGGAAATATATTTATTATTTATTCACAAGATGATAGTGATAGTGGAGTAGATGATATGGGAGACGGATTAATATAATTTTTGGAAAAGGAAAATTAATTGAGTTAAATATATTTTTCATGTTACTTATATAGTAGTGACAACCAAGAGTCAGACATTGTTATAAAATGTCTTTCTCTGTTAGTTTTTCATAGAATTTTGTTTTGTTCATAAAAAATCGAATGGGATACAAAAAGGGCTCTGTTCACGTTTGGTATCCCGATTAAACCGAACGCCCTTTCAACAATGACGTAACCTCAAATACAACTTGATTATATTAGTTTTAATCCACACCAATTATGGACACATTTATAAGAGAATATCAAAATGATCCTGTCAAAGTACAAAATATCAAAGAAGTCACAGACTTTAATACATATTTGGAGAAAGGACACCTAAACCAGCTGAAAAGCAACTCCGATATATTCGTATTGACAGAAACTTTTAAAGTCACTGATGCCAGTATATATGGATTGAAAGGTTTTGACACGGTGTACAATGAATCATCATTGAACAAAAATGATGGAGTCAAAATATTCATTTAAAATGAACTCAATTATGATCAGACCAATACCATGTAAAAAAACACTCATCTGAAATCAAAATAAAAAATAAAGATAAAACTAGAAAAAAATGGATCACGTCAGGGCTATCTACATAAATAAAAGAAAAGAACAATCTCTATAAACTATTAATTGAAAATCCCAATAACCTACAAATAAAACAAATATACAATAATTACAAACGAAACTTGAATAAACTTACGAAAGAAGCAAAAAAACAATATTTTCAAAACGAAATTGGGAAGAATAAAAGTAGAACAAAAGAGCTCTGGGAAAGTGTCAATGAGATTTGCAACAAAACTCGCCCAAAACAAAAATACTCAGAATAGAAATAAAAGAAAAGTGTACCACTGAAAACAAACAGGTTATTCAATAAACACTATAGTGGATTAGGGCAAAAACTGGCAAATAAAATCGAAAAACCAACTTCCTTCCGAGACATTACAACTGAAATAAACAAAAAAATGTTCTTATACCCCTCAAACACTGGAGGTGTATCACAAATAATCAAACAACCTAAACTCAAAAAAAGTCCTGAGCATGACGGTTTTACTGCAGAAACGCTAATTCAAATAGCCGACGTCATAACAGTCCCTCTCACTCACATTATAAATAGCTGTATTGAAATTGGAATATTTCCGAACCTTTTAAAAACTGGTGTTAACAAACCACTTTTTAAGAGTGGGGATATACTGCAAATTTCAAATTAGGCCCATCTCTTTGATATCAAACATAGCAAAAATTTTTGAAAAAATAATAAAAAAGAGAATGGTACCTTTCATGAAAAAACATGATATTCTATCCGATAATCAGTATGGGTTCAGAGAGGGGAGGTCAACCGAAGATGCAATACTAAAACTGACAACGTACATTTACAAATTACTCGACATTTCTAAACCTCCCCTAGGTATCTTTGTTGATCTTTCAAAAGCCTTTGATACTGTTTGTCACAAAAGGCTTCTAGAGAAACTGGATAAAATTGGTATGCGGGGTAAACCGCACGATCTTTTGAAATCATACCTTTCGAACCGAAAACAAGTAGTAGATATTGATGGTATGGTGAGCACTCCGAGAACAATCACTCACGGGGTTCCTCAAGGCACGGTCTTAGGTCCCCTACTATTCACTATCTATATAGACAGCCTGTTGAAAATGGCAACTGAAGGTAATATTATAAGTTATGCTGATGATATGGCAGTAATTTACAGTGACAACACATGACAACGACTGAAAGCAAAGACGGAAAAGGACTTCAACAACATCTTTGAATGGTTCTAATTCCAATAAATTAACTATGAACGCGGAAAAGACCAAATATTTACCTTCCACCTCCTATAGCAATAACTTGCCGAATATGGGTCCATTGAATATAAATCAAAATATATCCATTCCAGAGGCCAGCTCAATAAAATACCTTGGTATACAAATTGACAGACATATGAAATGGAATTTATTTATATCGTATCTAACAAGAAAACTACGTTGATTCATATCAAGATTCAAACTGTTGAAAGAATTCCTTGAAAATTTTCAGTTGAAAACTATATATTATAGCCTAATCCAATCCCAACTTATATACGGTATTATGGGATGGGGCGGCGTAAATGATGCCCATTCAAATAGTCTGAATATCGTGCAGAAGAAAATTCTCAAAATAATCCTTGGCAAAGGAAAGACGTACTCTACCGATAATCTGTATAACGAATGCGGCCTTTTTCGATATTAGACAACTCTATTGCCAAAATATGTAACAAAGGATTTACAATAATAAAATTGGAATAACGCACCCAGATCATCTATATAATACAAGAAGGCATGGTACCGAAATGTATTAAAACAGTGGGTCAGAGGCACTGCAGCTTTCTATGTCCAAAAATTTGGGAATTGTTACCAATACAAACCAGCCGAAGCAACGGCATTTTTAGAATAATATTTAAAAATTGGCTTCAATGCTATGATAGACAGATATTCCAAAGAATAATTTTAACCCTCAACAAATTATTCATCAAACTTATAATACTGTAATGTATTATGTATGTGACCCTAAACCCCGATTATGAAACTCACATTATGTGAAACCTACCTAGATGTGACCCTTTCACCAATTGTGATGATAAATCTAATGTGATACTCACATGGGATCAAAATCGTATGACTGTAATATATGTGTATATGAGACTCTGAACCCGATTATAATAAACATTTTATGTGTAACTTACCTGAAAGTGATACTTTTACCAATTGTGATATTTTATTTTATGTGATGCAATTTCTACCCATATGTTTTATACTCATACCTTATCTTATTTTGAATTTATATTTTATTCTAAAGTATTTTTATTATATTTAGAGGCTGTATCACGCACAAGGAGTAATTTTCTACGATTGCGCTCCTTCAGTGATGCCATTGTTTATTTCACTCAGCCCACAAGTACTACTTACTTGACATTGTTTTATTAAAATCATACTTGATTGTACATTTATGATGAATAAACATTATCATTATTATTATTATTATTATTATTGGCTTAAGTATACAAAATATTAATACCTTTCAGAGTCTAGCTCCACAACATAACTTGAAGGGGATATACGATTACATTGCTACACTATATATTTTGCGCCAACTATAATTGTTCACTTTTATAGCAAAAATGTTAGTAAAATTATGTAGTTTTTATATTTTGTTTCGTTGTGCAATAAACATAGATATATTGTACTGTGTTAATAAGCAATTCGGCAATGGATATCCTTATCACCAACTAAATGATAATCTTGTACATTCAAGTAAATTTGTGAATTTTTGAACACCTTCAAAATGAAAAAACTATGTTTCGAATAGGGAAAAATCTAAGAGAATATTGAGTCTGATAGCACAATAATATACAATCATTGACAACTCAGCACTACATTTGTATAATTACAAAGATGAGAATTTAAATTGTAAGATAATAATTAAATATGTCGACAGATTTGAGAAAAAACTTGTTAGAATCCTCTGGTTGACATCAAAAAATCCTGCAGCTGAGAATTTTGGCCGTAGCTCTTTAGCTAAGTTCGCCAAAGCTAAAGCATTTTCGTCGCCAGTAGATGCTTGAATATAAATACAGGTTTTTATGAGTTCTTCGGCTTTTTTTTCTACTCTGTCGCAAGAAAGGATGACTATCACAGAGAACATCTGAAAAAATAAAGATTCTTTTCATCACTTCAAACATGCAAGTGGAATTAATGATATTAGTGGAATGTAAACGTATTATTTATCCTACACTACTCGAAAACCTCATTTTGATGGCTCTATCGGGACAATACGTCCCAAGGCATATTTTATTCAAACTATTGGGAATAGTGATTCCAAATGAATGAATATAAACGCCAGTTCAGTCTTTTCAACGACCAAAGTAATCTAGCGTATGTTTGTTTACGAATAAAACGAGATAACCTCAAATTTTTCGTACACGTGGTTGCACCTAGTGCGTTTATTTTATGAATTTGGTATTTGTTTTTTGATTAATTATTTGCTATGTACCGTGTGTAATCATGTAAGTACCCCTACTTCAGCACGCGTAGTGTTTGCATCATATAACGTTTTGGCCGAGTCAATACGGTAGATTTTATTTTCGAGGGACATTATGTCCCAGCAGGCTACTTTGATGGGATAATTTATCTCAGTGGGCGTAAAAATTGTTTTTTTTTCGGAATGAGCAAAAGAAAACTAACTCCAAAGGAGCTTGAAGAAATCGCTGAAAATTTGGACTTGTCAGAGACTGATACTGATCCTTATCGTAACGGTGAGAATGAAGATTCAGACTGGTATCCTTCGGGTTCCGAATCTGAACATGCATTGTAACGAGTTATTTTTTTTGAAGCATTATATGATTTTGTTCCGATGGTATTTTAAGTTTAATAAGTGAATATAACTCGTTACTTACTTTCCAACTCTGTTTTCTGGTATCGTTTCGAGCCCTTAATATTAATTTAAGTATTTATTTCATTAATAACTGAAAAACCGTGATTTATCATTTAAGGGAATATATAAAATGTATCAAACTCCACTTTTGAAAATTTAAATTATCAAGGACGCCCGGTATATAAACTATTTTATTTAAAATCGGAGTCGTCCCCTATAAATAGAAATACTTCTTGCTGTAATTAAATCGATCTTCCCTCACCACCGATATTGCCAAAATTTAGGTAGGAAGTAAATTATAAATTCAAAAACCGAGCGTTAAAAAGGGATTATTAAGTGATTGGCGATTAAAAATTTCTTATTTTGATTATTGAAGTTATCATTCGGGTTTTGAGACTCAGTTATTATTTTCGGTTAGCGAAATTAAGTTTTCATATTCAGTATTACGATAAAGATTTTGTTCAGTTGTTGGTAAAATTCATTATAGTGAATTATAATTTGGCCGTAGATCGAGTGTCCGACCGTCCAGTTCGTCTTCCAAGTAAGTGGAAATTATTTTATACACCCGATAAAGCATTTCACCAAGTTTCAAAGTTTCATATTTTAATTTCCACAAACAATTTAGCAGTTTGGTTATCAAGAATATAATTCCGTATTTTGGTAAAGCCGATAGCCAGTAGTTTTTTTTTCCGAAGCAATAAAAACAATCCTATTCACAGTTTTTATTATCGCGTTCTATATATTGTTTCTCTGGAATTAGGGCCTGATTGAAATATCATTTTGATTTTGAATTCTACGAATAGTTCTAATAATTCCGTATTCAAGAATAATATTCCGTACTTTGAAAAACTGATAAGCCGGTATATTTATTTTTTTCCGAAACGATAAAAAACCCGAAGTTATTTACAGTTTTTATCACCACGTTTTGTATATTGTTTCTTTGGAATTCCGGTATGAGTCTTCAATACATTGAAGTAGCATTTTGATTTTAATTTTGCGATACAGATTGTTATACCTAGTGTCCAATTTCAAATTACCCAAGTACATATTAGATTCAAGTTGTATTCTAAGACACAGTTTTATTTTACTATTATTTGGTAAACCGCTGTCCTACTCTTCGACCAGTATTTTAAAATAGTTTTAGCACGTAATTTAATTTGATTTGAAAATTTGTTAGCTTCTTTTGTTTTAAACGGGTCTTTTCACATTTTCCCATCTATCCCGATTGACTATCCCTACCGCTAAAATATAAAATTTAAATTGTCAATTTCCCTGTATAAAAATTAGATTCTCAATCGAGTACGAGGCCGATGCCACTGATTGCTTGGTAATCTAATTTAAATTTGTTAGTTTCTTTTGTTATAAACTGGTCTTTCCACATTTTCCCATCTATCCCGATTGACTATTTGGAAGCAGAACCGGAGATATTGACAAAGAGAAAAGGCATCGTTAATCAAGGATCAGAAATATTGCCCGATATCACTCTGGACGGAATAAAGCTGGCACTGAAGAAAACAAAAAACAACAAAGCTCCTGGAGAGGACTGCGTAGTTGCCGACGCAGTTAGGGAGGGTGGTAATTGTTTACTCGAGAACATAGCAAAACTCTTCAATCTTTGTCTTTTCAATAGCACCATACCAGACAGATGGTATAATGCCATCGTGATCTTAATTCACAAGAAGGGTGATACAGCTGAACTGGAAAATTATAGGCCAATAAGCTTACTCAGTCATCTCTATAAACTATTCACGAGAATTATCACTACACGACTGGAAAACAAACTCGATTTTTACCAGCCAATAGAACAGGCCGGATTCCGCAAAGGTTTTGGAACAAATGACCACCTACAAAGCATCAAAACCCTGATCGAAAAATCAATAGAGTATAACAGACCGCTTGTCATTGCCTTTGTGGACTTCCACAAGGCCTTTGACACTGTTCAGATGAGTGCAGTTTCATACTCCTTACAAAAATGTCGTGTCGACTATCGTTACACTAAGCTAATATACAACATATATAAGAATGCTACCATGATGGTAAGACTGCACGAAAACACCAACCCCATAACAATAGGTAGAGGAGTGAGGCAAGGTGACACTATGTCACCAAAACTATTTACCACAATTCTGCAATACGCCTTTGGAATGCTTGAATGGAGCGGAAAAGGCTTGAATATAGATGGATTAAACCTAACAGACCTGCGCTTCGCAGATGATATAGCCTTGATGTCAGACAGCCTACAGGATATTAAGATAATGCTGGAAGATCTTCAGGAGGTATGTGCTCGGGTTGGATTAAAAATTAATATATCGAAGACGAAATATATGACGAATCTGGTTCCTAGTGGAAATATTGCTATTGGTGACGGGGAGGTAGAGTTGGTGGATAAGTATACATACCTGAGTCATGAGATAAAAATCTCGAGAGACAATCAAACATGTGAATTAAGAAGAAGAATTACGCTCTCTTGGGCTGCATTTGGTAAAATGAGGGAAGTGTTTAAGGGCAATCTCCCAATGTGTCTGAAGCGAAAGGCCTATAATCAGTGCGTTCTACCAGTTATGACCTACGGAGCCGAAACTTTGACTCTGACAGTCACATCCGCTAAGAAGCTTAGAGTAGCCCAACGTAGGATGGAAAGATCGATGCTTGGTGTGTCACTCCGTGACCGCATTAGAAATGAAGACCTAAGGGCGAGAACAGGAGTCACGGATGTTATCTATCCGGTGGCAAAACTCAAATGGAACTGGGCTGGACATGTGGCCCGCATGACAGATGGACGATGGACAAAAAGGCTGCTCGAGTGGAGACCAAGGACTGACAAAAGAAACAAGGAAAGACCTCCCACGCGATGGACGGACGATATCAGAAGAATGACTACAAACTGGATGCAGAGCGCTCAGGACAGAAGACAGTGGGCAGAAATGAGGGAGGCCTATATTCTGCAGTGGATGCGACAGGCTGATTGATGATGATGATGATGATGATTCCTATTGACTATCCCCACCGCGAAAATATAAAATTTAAATTGTCAATTTCCCTGTTTAAAAATTAGATTCTCAATCGAGTACGAGGCCGATGCCACTGATTGCTTGGTAATCTAATTTAGTTTGATTTGAAAGTTTAAAGTGTCAATTCCCCTGTATAAAAATTAGATTCTCAATCGAGTACGAGGCCGATGCCACTGATTGCTTGGTAATCTAATTTAAATTTGTTAGTTCCTTTCGTTATAAACTGGTCTTTTCACATTTTCCCATCTATCCCGATTGACTATCCCTACCGCGAAAATATAAAATTTAAATTGTCAATTTCCCTGTATAAAAATTAGATTCTCAATCGAGTACGAGGCCAATGCCACTGATTGCTTGGTAATCTAATTTAGTTTGATTTGAAAGTTTAAAATGTCAATTCCCCTGTATAAAAATTAGATTCTCAATCGAGTACGAGGCCGATGCCACTGATTGCTTGGTAATCTAATTTAAATTTGTTAGTTTCTTTTGTTATAAACTAGGCTTTTCACATTTTCCCATCTATCCCGATTGACTATCCCTACCGCGGAAATATAAAGTTTAAAGTGTCAATGTCCCTGTATAAAAATTAGACTCTCAATCGAGTACGAGGCCGATGCCACTGATTGCTTGGTAATCCAATTTAACTTCTTTAGTTTCTTTCGTTATAAACTGGTTTGGTCACATTTTTCCATCTATCCCGATTGACTATCCCTACCGCGAAAATAGTTTTATTCCGTGGACTACCGTGATAGGTAGCTATTGTTTTATTACTGCTTACCGCATAATTTACAAAACTGCTTATACCGCTTCCGCTGTTATTAACAAATTGCATTTGCTTGATTACACCTGTTTTATTGTATCATTGCTCACATTCCTTAATACCGGCAAATTTCGCATGGTGCATAATAACATAAGGCTTGAACACTTTTGCTTACTGTTGATATATTGAATTGATTCGGTACCGCTTGATCAGAAATTGTTGAATATTAATCTGTATGTCTACATATTAAGTAAATCTTGTAATATACCAATAAATACAATCAGTGTTTTCTTAATATCCCGTAGCATCACCGTCTAAGGTTTATAGTTTCTATAGGTATGTTAAATTCAACGAGACCCCTGGAATTTTCCGTAACCTCCATCTGAGGCTACCTGGAACTCTTGACGCCGAGGGTCAAGGGGCCGTGGAGTAAACCACGTAAAATAATCTGGCGCCCGAGTATTTGTTTTGCAAAAGAACTTTGCATCGAGGGTGTCCAAAGTGACGCGTCGGTCGCTAAGAACCTGCGCGACAGGTGAAGAAGAAGCAAGCGGCGGGAGTAAGCGCGTCACAGCATCTGAAGGCGATATGTAGACTTCAAGTTCCGATGATGACGTTATCGAGCCTGAAGGTAACGCAGTTTTTCTCGATAGTTATTCAGATACAGTTAATTCCAACGTTCCAAACGCATCGACACTTCTTCAACCAGTGCCTACAACATCTTCTGGATCAGACAACATAATCTGGAATTCAGTGCCGCAGAACTATACCCCAAGGATTCAACTCCCCACTGCTAGGAATACAGAAATTCTTTTGAACACTATAAATAGTCAGTCTACAGAAATTGATATTTTTCTGAAGTTATTTCCAAGAAGCTTGTACATATTTATATCGCAATGTACTAATGAGAGGTTAACCATTTTGAAACGAAAACTAAGGAAAAAGTTAAACAAACAGACTCTTCAGAAATTATGATGGTAACTGGTGTTATGATGGTAATGGCTTATAACACGCTTCCAAGTTTGAGTTGCTATTGGTCAAAGCATACCTCCATGGGTAATACTGCTATAAAAAATGCAATATCACGTGACCGTTATAAACTACTTATATCCAAATTATACTTCAATAGCCCTGAGAAACCAGCAGATTGTTCCAAGATTTATTATATCGAGGAGCTTCTGATGTGTTTCAAACATACATATCAAAATGCAAGAACGGATTCGGATTATCAGTCTATAGATGAAAATATGGCAAAATCGAGTGTAAAATAGTATTTGCCCTTGAAGCCCATCAAACGTGGACTAAAATTATGGGTAAGAAGCAGAATGGGCAAGCAGATGGAACAGTAGAAAAAGGGGTTGTTAGAAAACTTACCAGCTCAATTACGAAAACTGATGTCGTAATATGTTTCGACCGATTTTTTACATCTTTGACATTGTTGAAAACCTTGCCATATCCTGTAGTAGGAACTAGTATTGGTACGTGAAAGAACATACCAAAGAGCCAGGGTAAACTAGATAAGAATGAATCAACATTTATATGCACAAATGACGGGATTACGTTTACTAGATGGCTCGATACCAAAGAAGTATTGGCAATTAGCAACTGTCATGGGGATCAGCGGACATTTGTTGACCGGAAGCAAAAGAATGGCGAGAAACTTGCTGTTGAATGCCCCGAGATCATCGCCTTCTACAACAAATATATGGCAGGGGTCGATTTGACCGATCATTTAGCTGGCCTATATGAATTTGACCGCAAGTCTACCAAGTAGTGGAAAAAAGTTTTTTTACAAATTAATAATGATAACTGCTGTAAACTCTTTTATTTATTATTCACAATGAAGTGAGACGTAGAAAGATTCCATCTTTGGAATTCTTGGTAGCCTTGGCAGAAAGTCTTATTGAACAAGGGAAAAGCAAAGCCGGGGTGAAGAGACGTTCAACTTCCGGAAGACCATCAAAGCGGCAAAAAACAATGTTGAATGTTGGTGACCATATGCTGATTGTCGAGCAGAAACGGAGAGGATGCATAAGATGTTTGAAAATGAAGATGGAGAAACAGACAAGAACTGTTTGCAGAGCATGTAGTGTGCCGTTATGCAATGACTGTTACACCCCTGTTCATATGTAAAATCATGTAATATTTTGATTAAAATTATTTGTTCAACTCATTTTCGTGTGTTTTTTCAAAACTGGTGGGAAATATTGTCCCAACGTAATGGACTAATGGCACCATATGTCCCACTTAAAAAAACTAAAATACGTTAGAAAAAAAACTACAAACATCATTAAAGCTTCCCAATTTGAAAATATGGAACCGCAAATCAAATAATATTCTTAACGAAAAAAATAAAAATACGCCTTGAAAGGGTTGAAGCTTCATTCCCAATGCAATTACAATTAGTGCTTAGAAAAATTAAACTCAGAAAACGAATCGTCATTGAAATCTTGCATTCACAAAGAGAACATTAATGTAATAATTAGCTGGTTATTGGTTGCGCCCTCTTTGTATTATGGGCTAGAACAATTGACAGTGTCAACACTTGACAATAATTTGTCAATATAGAAGAGCCAAAGACAAAGTAGTGGAGAAAATCAATAATAAATATAACGTCTAACCTCACAAAATGAGATAACCTCTGCGTATGCTAAAGTGTTACTAATATGTTATATGGTCAATTATGAATGCTGAACTGCAATGACAGCTTACAAGATTCTACGGCTAATTGTAATTACTAATTGTTAATTTGTTCATTGTGAATGTACCTTAGGGGTTTTGTTTACATTGAAAATAAGATTGTAATTAGTATGTTACGTAATATGGACTAATCCGACGGCAGTTATTTTACACCGTGAACAGGAACTTTCCTCGTGTGTGTACAACGGTATGGCGTATTTCCATTCGTTGCAATCTAATATGCAAAAAGAAAAACAAATACTTTGCGGATATCTGTATTACAAGAGTTTATTACGCTCTACTTTACAAACGGCCATGTGGGGCCGCCATTACCAATAGCACACAAGGTCGGACTCGTTACGTCTGATAGTCAATAATATATTCTGGCCAAATACCAAATACAACAAATCAAAAAATAGGTAAAAAATTAAAAAAATCAAGAATTCCTGAAAACATCGAGAGCTCCAAAAAAAGGCATTGAAAATAAAACCAAGAAAATTTAAACATTCAAATATTTTTTTATATTTTTTTTGGCTAAGTACAAAAACATGTGTAAACTTATTATTTCAATGGTAAACGCATTTTGTTTTCTTTTGTTGACATGAATTTTCAAACATATTTTTGTGTTTACTTATTTGTTGTTGTTATTTTGTGTGTTTACTTGTAGAACTTCAACGAGAAAGGACTTCCACGAGACGGTGGGATTTTTTAGAGCCCTTAAGAAACATGTTAACAATGATAGACTGCCAGGAGCTGCAGAGTAACTTGAACTGCCTTATGCGATGGTTTCATAAGAACGGAATGCTTCAAAATGTAGAAATATACGAATATGCAATATAATAGGTTTAAGCTAGTGATATAAACCAATTCAATACTGCCAGTAAAGGAACGAAGATGTGTTTTAAGTGGAAATGAAATATTAGATGTATTATTTTAAATATTGTACAGTCACAAGTGCTATTTAGCACTCTTATATGTAATTACGTGGCACCTTGTATTTACAGAGATGGTCAGTATTTAACAACTTTTTCTTTAAAAATATTTAAATTACTTTTGTTCTACCATTCACAGTAATTATACTCAAATGTTTTCTTTCACCACAAATTGCCAAAAATAGTAGTTAACTACTCATTGCTAACACTTTTTTTGATTAAGTAGGTAGCAGTTATACTCCAGTAGTATGTCCAGCTCTGTGTGTTTATACGAATGTAATAATATATACATAAATTAATATAAACTTATAAATAATTTTCTACTTTTATCTTGGTTTACTATCATTTGAAAATCAAATGTTACTCTAATCTAGAATGTATGTAACTCAAATTATTTTTTGTTATTGCATTGTTTTTACATTATAGTTCATTTATTGTTATTCTGTTTGTTAAGAAAAGAACTTTGTGAAAGAAATGATTTGATATGTATATTTATGGCAAAATAAATAAACTGTTTATATAATTACTGTTTTATTTTTTCCAACTTAATTAACCATTTATGGTCCATCATTTGATATTTCATTAAATTTAACTCAACATCTAATCATTATTGAGTTAAGTTGAATGAAATGTCAAATAATGGACTATAAATGGTTATTTTGAAATGAAATAATTTACATATAGTATATTTGAATATACCGCCAAAACCTAAAATTACAGAAATCTTTGCAACATCACTCAATTGTTTAGTCGACAAGCTCCTCAGATGGCGCCACAATCAGTGTTTCATTTATCTGTGGGTTATCTGTGATACAATCCACTGTTATCACTATAATATTTCTCACGGCACTTTGCCCACACTACATACACTTATATGGAGAATGCAGTAAGAGATACTCGATGCCCAGCCAATTTCAGAAAGTTATACTCGATGCACAGCCGTTTTCGGTGGGTGGTCCTCGATACTTAGACTTTTCCTACAAAACTATTTACTTGTATTCTTCAAATTTGTGCTGTTGTAGAAAAAGTATGGTGTGCAACATGTGGGAAAAGTACTTTACTCACTCGTGTGTTTGCGGCACTCGCCCTTGGCTCGTGCTACAAACTTCCACACTCGTGAGAACAGTGGAACTTTTCCCACTTTTTGCACAATATACTATTTCAACTAATCATTTACCATTTCTTATGACTCGTTCATCTCATAACATTGAACAGTACGGTAAAAATATTTCCTACCTTTTTTTCTGTTATTTTAGAATCTAATCATTTTATGCGTAGGATAAAAACTATTGTGTGTTCCACGTCGCGAAAGTGGTTTTCCGGGCTTCCAGAAGTGGCCAGGCTCGGCTTCAGCTCGCCTGACCATTTTTTCTGTCGGCCCGGAAAACCAACACTTTTGCACTTAGGTACACAAATAGCTATTTCTACAATCGATATCCAAAGTAGACATTTGCGCTCGAATTTGACAACACAAACGTCATCTTATTCGAGGAATGTTAGTTTGTCGCTTATAAACGACTAAATAAAAAAAAACGCTCGCTCACCTTAATAACTGTAAATCAAATATGCATTACTCAGAGTATCCAATGTCAACGAGTAAATGACATCTTTCATTTGAGTGAAAAATTTCCTAAATAATAATCGTATGTGAGCGTGGAGTAGCAAAATTGGATGAAGAAAATGATTGTAGAGATTTTTCATGTACACCACCTGAAATTGCAAACGCCGCTAAAGTCGCGACATTAAATCCATTGCCAAAAATGTCGCAGGGGAAGTATGAAAAGCAGTACGAACTCTTTATCACATGGTGTAGTTCAAGAAAAATTAGAAGGTACACTGAAAACGTATTGATGGCTTACTTAAGCGAAAAATCTAAAACTTTGAACTCTGCTACATTTTGGTCGGTGTACTCAATGCTACGATCTGTATTATCTGTAAGGAATAATATTGACATCAGCCAATATACGAAGTTAATAGCGTAACTAAAACGCCAATCTGTGGGATACACACCAAAAAAATCAAGAATTTTCACCAAAGAAGAATTGAACAGTTGAAGTACCGAAGGTAATAAGTGCCATAAACATAATTCTGAGAAAATTAAGATGAAAACTTTAGAATGTAACATTTTTTTTCAAACATCTACAAACAGGTACTGGTAAAAAACGAATCTGATTTTACTATCAAAAAAAGAAAATATTGAAGTTTATTTGGAACTAAAACTGAAAAGGCATAAGTGCCAAACTATAATTCCTACAAGGATTGTAAATAAAAATAAACATTTTATTCGGAAAGGGCATAAGTGCCTCACAACTTAAAGGTTATAAGTAACAATTAAAGGGGAGTTGTACTGCTGCTTGGCCCCAAAAATTCGCCTAAATTAAGAAGTATTCTATGAAATATTTTATGTCATACTAGTTCATTGTTTTGTTTTTATTGCTCAGTTAACAACTATCTAATGTCGTACTTTATGCCCGTGCGTGCATAAAGTTCACTTTATGGCCCGCGCGGGCATAAACAGAAACAATGTTTGGTTTAACTTATTTAATAACCTTTATTAATGAAATTACAAACGGAATATAGTAATATATGTAAATATTCGATGAACATTATTTTGACGAATTAACATAAAATTCAAAATAGGTGTAGGTAAATGTATTAAAATCCTTAACCCTTGAGTGGACGCGCTGGTGAACTTAGTTCACCACTAACCGCATTTCTGTATTTATGTCCTTGAAACGTAGGCGTATCCCCTCTTCTCGTACAGTACCTTACAGCTGACTTCTGATGAGTATATCAGTTGAGTTTTGACTGCCTGCGAGTACAGATATATCATCCGGAAATCGGAAGATCAACGTGTCAGAGTGGGTGAACTTACTTCACCAATGCGCCCAGTCATGTAAGTATTTTTCAATTTATTTTATCGCATACATTTTAACGCATATAAGTTAGTTGTCTAGGAAACATAGGTAATTGGAATAATTCCTTTTTATTTCCAGGTCAAAATTTTTAAAAGAAGAGGACTGTGAGCGGGTTTTCTTCGAACTTTCTGATGGAGATAATGTAAGTTTACATGAAAGCAATTACGGATGGAAATCAGATTCATCTGATGATGAAGAGGAAACAGTGTACTATTCAGATCACGGTAGCAGGTCTGAAATAGAAGGTGATTCTGTCCAAGATTTCTATCATGAAGATGACCAGCAGAGGGATTTTTTTTGGGTAAAGATAATGAAATGATTTGGTGCAACTCAAATTTCTCAAAACAAAACTGCCGATTGAGATCTAAAAATATTGTCAAAATATTTCCAGGCCCGAAAGGCACAGCAAAAATAATCACCACAGAGATTGATGCGTTTCATCAATTTTTCATTACTGATATGATTGATGAAATTGTGGAATATACAAATCAGTACATTACAGAAAAGCAGAGAGTTACAAATTACAGTAGACCAAGAGATGCCAAACTAACTTCAAGAAATAAAATATGTGCCCTCATAGGATTGTTGTATTTGACTGGATTTAAAGGTTTGCAGCACACCAGTGTTGAAGAAATTTCGAATTATGATGGTACCGGATTGATTGCAATTAGAGCTTGCATGAGTTACAAAAGATTATTGTTTCTTCTGAGGTGCATTAGATTTGACAATAAGGCATCACGGGTCGAAAGACAAAAGAACGATAAATTGGCAGCAATCAGATCTTCATTAGATGCTTTCGTTGATAACTGTAAGAAAAAATATAATCACAGTGAATTTGTTACAATTGACGAGAAGCTGGTACCCTATAGAGGTCGGTGTAGCTTTATTCAGTATATGCCGAAAAAGCCTGCTAAGTATGGTTCAAAAATATTTGCAATAAATGATGCTAAAACTTTTTACACCTCATCTATAGAAGTTCACTGTGGAAAGCAGCGAGACGGTCCATACTGCACCTCAAATAAGCCTTATGACATTGTACATCCTCTAATAGACCATATAAAAGGCTCGAATCGCAATTTGACAATAGATAATTGGTACACAAGTTACGATCTTGTTTTATCACTACTTAACCATCAGATTACCACTATTGGAACAGTCCGCAAAAATAAAGCGGCAATTCCCCCCCACTTCTTGCCTCATAAGTCAAGAAAGGTTGGTACTCCATTATTTGGCTATCAATATGAAATGATGATTTCATCATACGTACCGAAACCGAACAAAGCTGTTATATTACTGTTATCCATGCACGATGAGGCTTCCATTGATGAGATAACTCAAAAGCCTCATGTTATAATGGATTATAATATGTCGAGAGGGGGTGAAAATACTTGTGATCGAATGGGGGCAATATATTCTGTTTCTAGAATAACAAGGAGTTGGCCATTGTATCTATTCTTCAATATATCTGCAATTAATGCTCAAGTCATATTCAGAGATAATACCAGATAATAAAAGTATGAAGCGGAGAACATTTTTGAAGAATCTTGCATTTCAACTTATGGAGAAAATGTATTTTGAACGTGCCAAAATGATTTCCCTACCCAAAGACATTCGTATTTTTATGGAAAAATTAAGAAATTTGCCTGAAGAGGAGTCCACGATACGTCAGCTGAAGAGAAAACGATGTACGTATTGTGACAGAGCAAAAAATCAAGTTACAACTAGAAGATGCGGATCTTGCACTAATCATGTTTGTAAAGGGCATTCAAGAGATGTCGTACTTCGTCACAACGTGAAACAGAACAATACAAACAATATGATTCAGAGTGATTTGTCAAGGATTCCTGGAAATACATCATTGTGTTAGTTTCAAGATTTTCAAGATTAAATATTCTCATTTACCCTTATTTTTTATTATTCCTAGTTAAAGTTGATTATCATGATTTTTAAAAGTATTACGTTTCTATATTTCAATAAATCAATATAAGTAGCCATGGTTTTGTTGTTTTAGAGCAGTATTTTCGAGTGGTGATCTGAGTTCACCACGCGCCTGGTCGTGTAGATTTCCAAAGCACGCCCGCTCAAGGGTTGAATTCGTACAAAGTTTTTATTACCACATGCCGACTATTTTCAACTTAACAAAATCATCTTCGGGGCGGATGAGATACAATTATGATGGTGAATGTATTATAGCAACTCGGATTCTATTCAAATAACTGTGACTTACCAGTCAGTTAAAAACTTCACACGGGACGTATAACAGCATGAATTTGAAGTAAACAGCAAAAACAAGACAAGGCACCAGAACTAGACGAACTAACGTTTTAAATAATTTGATCGTTAACACACTCAAGTGAAGGTAATTTTTTATAATCTTAAATCCTAAACAGAGGTGGAACTTCAATAGTTGATTTTAAGTTTAATGATATAGTGTTTTCATTATCAATTGATTTAAAAATGTTCTCCCAAGCGTTCAGTCTAGTTCCATGTTCACAAACATGAATCAATTAATCTTAGCGTTAGAGCAACAATGAATTACTCTACACCTACATTGTAGGACTTACCAAAAATACATAAAAAGGATCACCCTATAAGGCCAGTTCTCTCATTTGTTAACTCACCTTGGTTGTTAATCGCAAGGAAGCTGAATCATTTTCTTAGAAATAGTCTAAATTTCGAACCCCAACACACTCTTTTGAATTCTAATGATTTGGTTAAGAAAATTAAAGACATTGAACTTTCCTCGAACACCATTTTAGCTTCGGTGGATGTGACCAACTTATACACCAATGTTCCCGTGGAACTAACCTTGGGTCTCATTAGGGATCTATTGATTGATTTATCGTTGGATGACTATGTGGTGGAGAGTGTTTTCAGTTTATTGTCAGTAGTATTACAACAAAACTTCTTCATGTTTAATAATAAAATTTAAGGACAGAAGAAGGGTCCTGGTATGGAAAATCCACTAGCTTCTCTCTTGGCAGATATCTTTATAGACTTAATAGAGAGACAAATTTTCAAGAGCCAATTCTCAGGAAATATTGTTTGCTGGTATAGATATGTCGATGACGTGGTATTCGCTTGCAACAATTGCACCGCTGAATACATAGGGCAGTGTGGTAGGAGATTTTTGTTGACAATCCAGGGATATTTGACAAGGAATAGTTATGTTTTCTACAGACATTTGCAATTTAATAACCATTATTTTGTGGTGGATGACCGTTTTAAAATTTCACATGTTTGTGAATATGGAACTATACTGAACGCTTCGGAGAACTTGGAAATTTTTGAATCAGTTATAAATAAAAATACTATATCACTAAATTTAAAATCAACTATGGAAGTTCCACCTCTGTTTAGGATTTTAGATTATAAAAAATGATCTTCACTTGAGTGTGTTACCGATCAAATTATTTAAAACGTTAGTTCGTCTAGTTTTGGTTCTGCTTCTGCTGTTTATTTCAAATTCATGCTGTTATACGTCTTGTGTGAAGTTTTTTAATTGACTGGTAAGTTACAGTTATTTGAATAGAATCCGAATTGCTATATTAAATTTACCATCATAATTATAGCTTACCCGCCTCGAAGATGACTTTGTTAATTCGAAACTAGTCGGCATGTGGTAATAAAAACTTTGTACGAATTTAAGGATTTTAATATATTTACCTACAACTATTTTTAGGATGGTTTCGTACTCTAGTGCATTTGCTTCAGAAATAACATAAAATTGGCTGTTCTGAAAAGATCCGGTGATAGTTAAGTTGCCTGCAGCAAACGATTCATGTTTCATTGTTTGAGTATCAAATTTCTTTACCGAAACGCCAGACTCCGAAGGAACACCTGCCAGCATTCTTGTAACTCCATTTTTTGAAGTTAAACTATCCTCTAAATATCCTTCAGCCACCGACATACTCTTCCATCCACCATCGCGCTTCAACGTGGTCATATTGGCTCCAGCCTCTGCAAGAAGATTTGCTGACGTTCGACGCATACAATGACCTCTATATTTCTCAGAATCACTTAAACCTAGATATTCCGCTATATTGGACGAGATTTTTCCAAACGTGTTTTTCCTACTGGCTGTACCATCGACCTTGTCTATAGGTGAGAAAAAGCCCTTTTTCTGAGCAACCACGTGGCCGTAGTGACATATAATCTCTTATTAGCTTTCAACTGTTCATTTCACCCTCATAGTAAAAATGCGTTTTTTATCGGTCTTTGTCTCTGGTACATTTACCACAAAAACCTACTTTTCATCTTCTACATAAGTAACTAACATGTTCACAAGTTCTTGCCGTCGACATCTATCAAATATTCCAAATATTAATGCAAGTTTGTTAATCAAAAACGTCTCCTTCGGTGTCTTGTGAATAAATTTTAAAACATCTTCTCAAGACAGAATTTTAGACTTCTTTGGTTTGTAGCCTTTTGAAGTTTGCTTGTAACATTCCAATAACTTATGGTAGTTAGCAATATTGAGATTTTTATCTACTATTAAAGTCTTCTTTACCAAGGAATATTTGAACCACAAGGAACTCGGAGAAAATGTTTTAGCGAGACCGCCGAAGTATCCAAGCAACACAGTTTCATTAACATCTTGTACGTAGTATTCTTGTATCCAATTTAATAATTCTTCGTATTCCATATCGTAAGCTTCTTTAGACTTTTTTGGCAACATATTTTCAGTTCCAGGCTTCTATTTCGTAGAAATCTTTTTTATATGAATTGCAGTTGGATTTTTATGATCAATCTTTATTGTTACTGCTTTACTGATATTTAAGGCTTCACTGTTAAGAAATGTGTCAGCAGCATGCTTTATATCCCAAAATCCGTTTACAGACATGTCAGTAACTTCGAATGGCGGATCATATTTAGCGGAAGTTATTACATCATCAGAACTGGAAAGTTTTTCAAATACCTGGAGTGGACTGGAGTTGTCATCAAAGGTGATTTTCAAACAGTTGGCAGCTTCATCGAAGTCAACTTCTGGTATATCTGTTGCTGTGTCCTCTCAACCGTTGTCCTCATTTTCTTGAGCTTGCTGAACAAACACTGTTCGTGATGGACTTGGAGAAAGGTCTTGATCACTATAAGGTTCATTGTCAGCCTCCGAATTGGCGCTCAAGTCTGCTTTATCATTCTCCACATCAGACTCTGAAGAATTATCACTTGGTATATAGTCCTGATCCGATCCATAATCTCCATCATGCTCATATGTATCAGATTCTTCATGTTCAGATCCAGAAGATAACTTGTGAAACAAACGTTACAATCTGCGCTGTTCCTCCTGAAAAGGATCGTTTGTATAGCCATCTCCAATCATCTGCAATTCAAATAAGTATTGAGCTATTTATAAAAATGTAGGCAATCAGGCAATTCACCTATGGGTGGCTTGACATTTGCAAAACAGGACAAAAACGCAACGTTCACGTGCGTTTCATGCTCTATTTTGTTCATTGTGCAAATATTCTACTGAAGAAATAAATGGAAGAACATCGAATGGATTATAAAATCATAATAGGTCAAGAATACAAGAATAATATTATGTAGGTACTCACTTTTTCAGTTGCTCCGACAAAAAGAACCTCTTTGTAAACAAACTCTCTTTGTAAAAAGACACTACTCTGATACGCAATGCTTTTCAAGTGGCAAAGAGACGCCGCACGTCGTGATGCGCGCCGTAAGCCAAGCTTACCTAGAACACTTGTTGGGCCGAACGGGAGGGGATAATTACTTGATATATGACATAAGGCTAGGGACACTGCAGACCGTGCTATCTATAGAGCCTGTCGAGTAAGTAAAATCGGTAGATTTCAAAAAATTCCAAAACAATGATGAAAACTGTGACGTCGGTAGTAATTAAATTTTATTGATTTTTATAACTGCATATGCGCGATGTTATATTGCTCGTCAAAGAAAACTGACCCGTATTATGTGTTGCTGGTCTAGTCATTTTCGTTTATTATGCTTGCGGGTACGCAGTGGAAATAAATCATCAAATTTCACGACGAGGAAACAATGGAGGATATGTCCCCTTAATTTTCAAAAACAGTGTTTCTGAAAATTTGGAAAAGACGAAGGTAGGTTATTAAGAAAGTTTGCTTTGCCGTGCCTGTTTTTAATGGTGTGTTTTTTTTTCCATATAAATTTATCAAATGTTATTGAATATGTATATATTTTGGATTGTTCAATGAAGGGTCATATAACAGACAATTTTTTGTTTCCCATCAAAGTAGAACAGCCTATACAGGAGACGGTCCCCGAAAGAATTAAAGGTATCTATTATCTGCAATTGAAAAAAAAGAATTTTATAACATACCTACATTTTTTTCTAGATATGCCTTCCAGCCATACATATTATTCTCCAGTTGGAAAAGTTGAAATGCCCTCCAGAAAATATGAGAGGAAATTAACAGAAGTTGAAGGTAAGTTTTATTGTATTCAATACAGCAGTTTTAAATGAAACTTACTGTTTCTAGATAATTCCACAATATATTGAAAAAATTTTAAAAGCTCTGAGATATTGACAATTGTTTTGATATTGAAAAATATTATAATCAGAATGTCACAAGTTACATTTCATTGATGCCTACCTGATGTTTAATATTTAATTTTGGCTAGACCAAGAAGTGACCTACTTTTTGATTGATTTAATATATGTTAATATAATAAATATACTTCTTGTACTCAATCACACTTCTTGGTTTAGCCAAAAATAATTATTAAACATCAGGTGGGCATCAAATGAAATGTCACTTCTGTCATTCTGATGATGATTTAATATCGAAACAATTGTCAATTTCTTAGAATTTTTAACATTGTTTTAATATATTGTGGAATTATCTGAAACCAGTAAGTTTCATCTAAAATAGTAATACGGGTAGACTCCACGGAGTAAGGGTCGAGACAATTAATTCCATTCAATATAGCATACAATAATTTTGGACATTTCAAAATGTACCCATTGAAAAAATAATATTCTGGGTTTCATTTTATGTTACAGCTATTCCCTCCACCAGTGAAGGTATTGAGCCATTTCCACTTTCAACATACGTGGAAGCTATTCCCTCCACCAGCTATGGGTTGGAAGGTATTTAGTCCTTTTGCACCTTCACTAAATGTGTTGTGAAGCGAAAAAACCATTAATCGGCACAAAGTCCTTTCATTCTTCAAACGTAAATAGATAGTTTCAAGAAATAAATTGATTATTATGTAAATGTTCATTATCGTATATATGTAAAATTGACAAGCTTGTTAATTATATGTTTTTCATTCATTTTATTTGATCAGTATGTAATAAAAATTGATAATTTTATTTAATGCCAAAGTTTATTCCAACACATTCAATTAAAGGAATTTACAAAGTGAAAATGAATGCTTTACAATTAGCAAAAGCACTATTTTTCCACTAAGTACTTAAATTTCGAGTTTACTCCTTAAGAAACGATTTTCATATATAGCGCATGGTATGACAATTTATGAGAACGTCAGCATTAACATAGGTTTGAGCCATTAGGCCTTAGTATTTGGTCAGCGGTAACCAAAAATCCAAAATATCCAATAGAAACAAAAAATAAAAAAACCTATAAGTCAAGAAATAATTCAGCAATTAAAAAAAATCATTAATTGAAAAAAAAATGGAAAACTCTATAATTTAAACTTTCAAACATTTTTTGATTATTATGTCAATAGTAAGCACATTTTGTTTTTTTTGTTGATATAAATTTTCAATCATATTTGTCTCTTTACTTATTTACTGTTATTACTTTGTGCGTTCACTTATATAAATGTTGTTAATTGTAGAAACTCATCCAGAAACGAGAAAGTATTTCCACAAAACGGTGGGATTTTTAAGAGCCATGAAGACCTATTTAATAATTCCAGTAGAGAAATAAAGATGCGTTTTAAGTGGAAATGAAACGTTAGATATATTATTTTATATTTTGTACAGTCATAAGTGCTATTTAGCAATCTTATATGTTATTACGTCGTACCTTGTATTTACATAGCTGGGCAGTAGTTAACTATGTTTCCTTCCACAATATATCGATTACTTTTGTCACAGTAATTATACTCAAATATTTTCTTTCACAGAAAGTTGCCAAAAATTGTAGTTAACTACTCATTGTTAACACTTTTTTTGATTAAGTGTTTAGCAGTTATACTCTACCAGTTTGTCCAGCTCTGTGTGTTTATAGGAGTATAATAATAAATAAATAAATTAATATAAACTTATCATAAATAATTTTGTACTTTTATTTCAATTTAACATCATTCAAAAATCTAATATTACTCCAATCTAGAATGTATTTTACTCAAATTATATTTAATCATTGTTTGGTTTTTACATTATATATTCTGTTTGTTAAGAAAAGTACTTTATATTCTGAGCATTTATGGTCCATCATTTGATATTTCATTTAATTTAACTCAACATCTAATCATTATTGAGTTAATGGAATGGAAATTGAATGAAATGTCAACTGAAGGACTATAAATTTCTATTTTGAAATGAAATAATTAGAATACAGTAGATTTGAATATACCGCCAAAACCTAAAATTACAGAAATCTTTCCAACATCACTCAATTGTTTAGTCGACAGGCTGTTTAGATGGCGCCACAATCAGTGTCTCATCTATCTGTGGGTTATCTGTGTATGACACTACGTTATATGTGCTCCCATGATACGTGACAGTAGGGTTCCAAATAAAATTGGCTGATATGATTATTAGGACGCTGTCTGGCGTACTGGCACCAAACAATTTTGAATTTCTGACGCCCTACGGCGTTAGGTCACGTTTCTAGGGAGTCAAGATAGCGCCGTTCGGCGTCCATATCACTGATCGTGTTAATACACAAATAGCTATTATAGATGTATATGTCATAAACTAATTCAGAAATGCTGCGGTCACACAAATCAAACTTATTCGCAAAATTAAAAGTCACGAAAATGGAGTAGGGCTTTCAATAAGCGAAGATAATATCGTGATGTGATGTTTTTTTAGTTCGATTGTTACTATAATACCATCAGTTTCACATGAGAATTTAAATTTTCCAAAAATTTTAATTAAGACACGCTGTAACAAAAAAGTAGGCCCAGAGACAGAAATAATTCCATTCAATCTGGGGATCGAGGTGGCCATCAATGTTATATCGGTAGAATTTCATTTCTAGAGATTTTAGAAATATTACGTAATATCGATCACACACATGCTTACCACACAAAAAATGTTTCTTTGTATCCAAGAGCTGTAAATCTCCAAAAAGTTGGTAGTGTTGAAGACAGATATACCAAAATTGAAACCAACAAGTATTGATCCAAATGGAATAACTATCAGAAACAATATCTGTTTGAGTTAATGTAAACGACGAGTACTCAGTGTGTGTATGTTTATTGATATGCAGCTGAGCGCTTTCGGCCATTAGGTCATTATCAAAGCTGTCGTCATAATAAAGGTCCAAAAACGGTGTCAATAAACATCTAGCTGATAAAATCGGGAAATTGTATGAAGTTACGTCATCGTTACAATGATATCATTAAAAAAACATTAAAATAACCCTTTAAGAGGGTGTACAATTATATTTACATTGGATGTTTTTTGACACCTGTTATTGGATCTTTTTTATGACGACAGCTTTGATAATGGCCTAATGGCCGAAAGCGCTCAGCTGCATATTAATAAACATATACACACTGAGTACTCGTCGTTTACATTCACTCAATTTACATCTAGTGTATACACCATATCCACAGGCAGTTCCAATATCTGATTGCCTACGATTTTATTGAAAAAACCGACTCCTTCATGAATTTTCACTATAGTTGTTTCCAAATCCTTAAGACCAGAGGTAAACGTTGGTTTGAAGCATATTTTAACGGAGAATAATTTGTTGACGTTATTGATCATATTTTCAAATTTCGTTATGAAGAAAAACGAAAATTCCCATACAATCTTCGTTACATAAGTGAGTTGTATAAACATCAAAATATTGCCTACATTGTATATGATTGTATATAAATCGGTTGTTATAATGCGTACAAGCAATATCAATTGGATGAGACCAGAAAGTAAGTATTATGACAATTGATCTATTTAATTCACTAAGTGTCCAATTATCGGAAAATGTATAATTTTACTCGTAGAACAAGTCAACATCGTCATTAATTGATTAGCAGAATATCTAATTTATTTATTGTACCTGTTGTGAGGTAAGTGAGTCGCCAAGAGAAATTGCTAAAAATTATTATCGAGTTTCTAAAATTGCCGCTAAGGGGCGTAACAATAATTGGAATTACAAAATATAAGTTTTCTCTGAAATTTGCCGCCACTATGCTATTCAATTTTCGGCGCCTTTGTTGACTTCCAAAATTCCCGGCGGTGGTAAACTCGTCGCCTCCCTAGCAACGATGATCTGATTTCTCTGAGAAGTGTTAAGCGAAAGCACCAACAAATAAGGAGAAGAGATTCACAATATTACATGCAGGATCAGAGAATGGTTGGATGCCAATGCTTTCTGCCACAAACATTAAGGACTCTTTTGTTGATTATCAAGAAGATACGACACTAGAGCTTTGCAACCACAAAACTTCTATATTGTAGCCTGTTCGGTTACTAATTTTTTCGTAGCGGTTACTTAGTTACGTAGCATCTAAGATGGGATTCTTTTTCCAGCTAAATAATAATCTAGGAGTAGGTCTTACCGGTTCGCAGGTAATACTACTTTGATTTATTACAAATTCCATAATCTTATGTTATTCCGAAGATAAGTTAGTTTTTGTAGACAAAATACGATAAGTGGGCGCCCCCCAGAATATTATTAGCTTGTTTAGTTGGTACACATCAACATCAATAATCCTGGAGAAGGGGGTTGAGAGGAATATGAATATGAACTTGTTGTTAAGTTTACAAATGTGATTCAATATGAGTAAAAATACGTTAAACGAACAAGTTTCAATCAAATCGAAATAAAAAAATGAGAGTTGAAGTAAATTACAATACACAAAAAATTCACAAGATGTAATCAAAGTTGATATGAAAAAATAGAAAAAAATAAACAAAGTTGAAATGGGAAACTTAACAATAGTCGGAATAAATTTACAAGAAGGAAAAACTACAAAATATAATCAAAGTGAATATCAGTGGTCAACATAATTATGGGTGACTTCAATGCCAAAATAGGAAAGGGTAAATTTGAGGAGTTAGTTGAATCTTATGGTCTTGGACGAAGGAACGAGAGGGGTGATCGACTTTTACAATTCTGTCAAGAGGAAAGCATGAAAATAACCAATTCATGGTTTAAACATCACCCTTGCCGACTTTATACCTGGAAATTCTCAGCGGACCGACCAGACAATGTAGTGCGTAACCAAATAGATTTCATTCTGATCAACCAAAGATTTGGCTCAACCAACATACTGGCACATACCCTGGGGCAGATGTCCCATCTGACCATGTACTACTGGTGGCTCTCTTGAACATTTCTTTGTCAAGTTAGAGAAAGTTATCCACACTGCGACGGGCGGCGTTAGAAAAATTGGAGGATCCAATGATAAAATCTGAGATGTCATAAGAGAAATGCAAGCAGTAAAATCGAATATTGGATAAGTGTTAACGGAATCTTGGATAAAGATAACGGACATTGTAACAAACTAAATGCAAAACAGATTGGGATATGAGGAGAGGAACAAAAAGCAGAAATGGATGACGGATGAGATTTTGTTGTTAATAAATGAACGTCGAAAGCACAAAAACAGAACATAAAGCAGCATATACAAATATATTCAAAAGCTCATAAGATCAAAGATTATAATAGGAAAAAACGAATGGCTTCATCGTGAATGCTAAGAAATAGAACAGCTGCAAAATCAACATAACGATTGTAAACTGCACAAAAAGATGAAGAAGACTGCTGGCATACATAAAAAGATTACATCAACTATAACAGTCAATAATAACAACCAGATAGTCCCCGAAACCAAAGAGAAGAACAATGTTTGGAAAAGTATATTGAAGAACTTTTCGACGACGACAGAACTCCTAGATGAAACAGGCATCACTACATAGAGCGTTTACTCGTAACACTATATATGAGACAGGTCACTAACCCGAACATTGGTTGTGCTCTACTCTTATCCCCTTGCCTAAGAAGACCAGACTGAATAGCCTGATAAACCATACATCAAAAATATTTCTTAAGATGGTACACCAAAATTTTTTCAAAAAGTGTGATAGAGACATAAGCGACTCCCAATTTGGGTTTAGATAAGGGTTAGGTACACGAGAAGCGATAGTCGCAACACAAGTATTGCTCAGAACAGCTATGATCAGAGAAAAGATGTGTACCTATGTTTCATGGATTACGAAAAGGCATTTGATGGCGTACAACATCACAAATGAATTCATCTCCTCATTAGACTTGATATATACGAAAAATAAAATAGACGCATTGAGAACCTATATTGGAAACAAACAGCACAAATCAAATTAGGCAATAATATGTCCAACACCATACATATTAGAAGGGGGGTGCTACAGGGATGTGTGCTATCTCCACTCCTATTCAACTTATATTAGGAAGCAATTTCTCGAGAGGCGCTGGGAGACGTCGAAATGGGATTCCAAGTTAATGGAGCCTGGATTACCAATATCCGCTATGCTGACGATACGGTCTAAATCGCTGATAACAAACACGATTTACAACAACTGGTCAACAAAGTAGGAGAACAGAGCAAATCAATGGGCCTGGATATCAACACCAAAAAAACAAAGTTTATGATTATTTCCAGAAACCTAAATATGTTTGAAAACTCCACCATAGCGATCAATGCAAAGTTCATAGAAATACTAGATGAATTTAAGTACTTGTGCATCTGGATCTTCGAAGAATGGACATCCGGAAGGAAATAAAAGGTCGCATCGAACAAGCTCGGCAGTTGACAACCCTCGATTTATCAGGGACTTTGCCGTCGAAACCGACCTCCGACCTCCTGACTCGAAACATTACTCGAAGCCCACACGTTCATATCCCACTAAATGAGAACTCTCCGCTTCTTACACCTTTTACAATCGAAGGAGTTTAGCGGGCGTTCCGAGCGGGGAGAAAGAGTGCCCCAGGACACGACGGAATCTCGAGCTAGGCACTTTAAAACCTGCCAGAAGAAACCTTCCCTCCGCTCTGCGCCCTGCTGAACGCCTTCCTGGCATACTCATACTTCCTTCGTTGTTGGAAATCAGCCAACTTAGTTCTCATCCCCAAACCCGGCAAAGACCCTACAAAGCCTGAATCTTACCGCCCTATCTCGTTAATCAGCGTCCTGGGTAAAGTCTTTGAACGCTTGTTGAAAGAAAGAATCTGGGACTTCTGTACTGAAAATAATATAATTCCGGCATTTCAATTCGGATTCAGGCCATGCCACTCTTGTCGGAACGCCACTACCAACCTTAAAACAATCGTCACCCAAGCTTTAATCCAACGACGCTGTTCTGTCGCCATTCTCATGGACGTTCAAAAAGGTTTCCATCAAGTCTGGCACGCCAGACTAGTGAGAAAGCTTCTGAGCATCCGATTGCCAAACCAAATCGTCAAATTATTATATTCCTATCTCACCGACCGATCGATCAGCGTCAAAGTTGTTTTTAGCATATCCTACAATTTTACACCCCAAACTGGCGTTCCGCAGGGCTCGATACCTGCTCCTCTACTATACATAATTTATACGTATGATACACCAAATCCACGACATCCCCGGGATAACATCCAACAATATGCGGACGACACCGCACTAATCATTTCTGCCACAGACATCCGCTCTCTCAACATTCGATCCCAAAATCTACTGACCCAATTCTCAAATTGGTGCAGGAGATGGCGGGTGACTCTCAGCCCTCAAAAAATCCAAGCCATCGTTTTCAAACACCACGATCTTTTAAGCGAACGACTTCTACCAACAAACTTCCGCCTCGTGTTCTGGGGAGATCGACTCGAAATCCGCAGGGCAGTCGTTTATTTGGGAGTGAGATTTACTCACACTCTCAAACTGATGTCTGACCTCAGGGACACTTTAAATAAAGTCCGACGTCGAGTGAATCTTGTTAAGGCGCTCGGCGGTAGCTTCGGACGCACTCACCCTACCACTTAGCTTCATACGTATAAAACACGATACACTCACAACGGTATGATCGACTGGAAACTAAAATTCGTCCTCTGCGCGCAGATGACGTATTTGCGATGCATGCACCGATCGTAGAACACGGACCGATATACAAAGTGTTTTAAATTTCGTCGACTTAACCCCACAGGGCCCACAGAGTTTCACTCTTACAATTAGTCGACGTGAACGATGGAATGTGTGTTTTAAATGTTTGCGGTCTTATTATAATCACGAACTTTCAAATACCCCTAATTTGCTGTTCAATTTAGTTAGAACGGTCAGTGGTTAAAATGCCCAGTAGCGCTATTTATGGATGTGCAAATTACAGTAGGAAAACTAAGGGAACAGACATTAGATATTTTAGGTTCCCAAAAAATGATGAACTGCGTGTCGCCGGCAAGACGACATTAATTTGAAAAACGGTAAATATTACAAAAATGATTACTGATCACTATGTTTACACATTTGTTTTCCTTATAGCATGTATTTGCTCAATACATTTTGAGAAAGATTGTTTCGAAGATATTTCCGTAAGAAAGAAACTTGTCACCTTACCTTGCTGTTGTTACTTCTAGAAGTGAGGTTACATTGCCAAAGATTCGCTTTTCGCTGGAGAGCATAAGGTCGTGAGTTAGTGAGGAATACTTGAAAGCTTGTCCTTCATTTATTTTTAAGGTGCCACTTGATTAGTAGGACATTCAAGAAATTTACTGATTAATCAAGAAACCAATAATGAAAAAGTTTAGCTATTGTATTTTTCCAAATATGTTATTTATGTCGTTTTGCTTTTACGTTTGTAAATCAAATCAAACACTTTGTTGCCAATGAAACAGTTTAATTAAATGGATGGTACCTTGAACAGATGTTGTAATAACCTGTCTCAAAAATATGAGGTGATCAACTCTATTTATGAAATAATAACCAGTTATCAATTATTGGTTAATTTAAAATGTTTAAAAATTTCTAATGTTATCAACTAACTGAGATCATAATATACAATATACTAAATCTTTAGTAACACGTAAACGGTATACCAGTTACCGCTTTACAACTGTAATAATTAACCAGATATAATCAAGTAGGTCAAAAGTATCTCTAATATAATAAGAATTAACTGAAATATAATTTCAGGGCGGTATACATTAACAAAGTTGATATTTCAACTCTGAAGGGTTGAAAGAATGTAATGTTGAAATTGTGAATTTGATAGACGTCTTTACAAAAGAAGTGAAGTTACTAAATAGTAGTAGATAAGAGTTAATGTGTCATTTAACATTAAAACATGAAGTTATAAAATGAATAATTTGCTCAAAGTTCAGATAAAAACAAGTAAAACTTCAAATGTTACTTGCGGTTAGTGTCCAAATTATTAGACGTCAATTGGCTCAATTGGCAAGCAACATCTGACTTATGGAACAATATTCAGCCATGCGGTTAATAATCGTTGCCCATAATGGAATTATTTCGCTATTGTCACCAACAAACATAAGTCCAGCTTCGTCCTTTGAACTAGAAACGCTGTTAGAAGCTCTGGTCGCTCTATAACGTTAATCGCAATCCGAGATACGATACGTCTCTACAACCCCGGACGAAGAACATTAGCCTGTCACCTATCCCTACGAGAATATATACCATACAGGAAACATCCGAAATTGAGGCTTCTCAAAATCTGTACTTGATCATCCTATCATTGATCATCATCACCCATAAAAACTATCACACCATATTCAACTGGCAAAAAATATTGTAAAAACTTGCATGTGAAAAAAACTCTGAAAATAAATTGGGGGTTATAGCCATGAAAATATATACAAGATGAAAGCTCACCTTGTTACCAAGGGTTTTTCACCACTATAGTTCCCAAAATTAATGGATTAAACCATGTGCCGCCGGCCATTTTTTATACTCACGACTTGTCCTCATTAATACTCAACTTCACCATTGGAGAAGTATCGGACAAGTGAATTCAACAATTTTAGCTTCCCCTTACAATTGACATTATAGTACGAGATCCCACTGCAGAATTAGTGTACTTATCGAGTATATGCTAAAAACCTAATTTTTACGCATATTTATCATCAAGAGAATAAATATCTGCTATGGTGCCTATTAAAATGTGGCCGCTAGTATTTTTAATTAAATTATTTTCAATTAATTTTTCGTAAAAAATTTCATCGATTTGTTTTTAAAATGAAATATCGCCCACTTCACGGCAATATATATAAAGACTTTCAAAATTCAGGGTTGCCGTTGCGCACTTGGCCTCAACCTCTTCGCAGCCAGGTGTAAGCAGGTATGATTTTGATATCTTTTTACATTCATAACGTACATTTATGATTTATATATCAAATTGAAGCTAATGTTTTTCTCATTATTATAATATATGGGTGCCTAATTAAATCTGGCCGCAAATAAGGGTTGCTGGCTGCTAAAGATGGTAAATATTAAAAGTAAAGTTGAAGAGAGCTAGCGCATAACGGTACCAGTCAGACGAAGACAGCGATTGCCAGCTGTACGACATTTTAAAGCCATTGCGCATACGTCGGGTGCCAGTGTTCTCAACTGACCAGCTGCCGCATATTTATTCTAACTTAGAAACCACGCTGTTTTTTGGAGTTCGTCATATACAACGTTACTTATATTGTTATTGTATTTGTGCATCTAAAATTATCAAATTAATTTACGTAAAATATAATTGATAAAAATGAAGGGGTGTTTCCTGTGTAACAAAAAAACAATGTACTTGACTTTAATTATGCATCATTTGAAAAGTGTTCGCCCATGTTATTATTTCGTCGTATGAAAAAATATAAATATCAGGACGCTTTATTAACAATTGAATCAACTGATGATTTAGGATATCATACAGAGTGCCTTAAAAAAATTACAGTTCTAAAGCAAAAAGACAAAGAAGAAATTGACTGTCTCGACCCTTACTTCGTGGAATATGATCATATTAGTGTTTTTAAATGAAACTCAAGGTCTCTAGTTAATTCCACAATATAATACAAGTTATTGAAAATTCTAAAAAATTGACAATTGTTTCGATAAATCAATATCATCGTCAGAATGACAGAAGTTACATTTCATTTTATGCGTACCTGATGTTTAGTAGTTATATTTTTGGCTAGACCAAGAAGTAACCTAACTTGTGATTGGCTTAATATATGTTTATAGAAAAACGAAGAAGATGTGATATTACAAATATTGAAGCTTAGATATTATTAGCCCTATGGTGATATCCTGGATATCATTTTTCCAATTAAGATCAGTATAACTATGCAATGATATAGAAAACCAGGAAAACTATATCTGCTGATCTTTACAATTATCACTTAAGAAGACAGTTTATTAGTGGAGAATTCCCTAGATTTAACTGTTCATTGACAACTTCATATTGTGGGTTTCTTAAATGTCTTCTAATTTCCAGTTCTTCAAGGAAATCCAGTTCTTGTTTCTTTTCACAAATATGCAGCACTTCTAGTTCTGTGTTAGGTGTCAATGAATGATTGGTGTCAAGTAGATGTTTTGCGTAGTGAGATTTATCTGGTTGTTTCAATCTGTAAGCTCGTAAGTGCTCACTGTATCGTATTTAAAAATTCCTAAGGGTCTGACCCAAATAGACAGCATTACATTCTGAACATTTGAGTTTATATATACCTGACTTCTTTAATAGTGGTATTTTTGTTTTTACATTTAACAATTTTGTACTAACGTTACTTTCTGTTTAAAAAGAAATTGTTGCATTCGTTGCTGAAGATATTATCTTTGAAATATTATTAGAAATATTTCCTGCATATGTGATGATTTTATAAGTTTTAATTTCATCAGCTTGTTTAGGATATATTAGTTGTAATGCCACTTGTTTCTCTTTTTTTCTAATTAGTTTATTTATCATATCTAATGGATAACCGTTAGATGTTGCTATTTGTCTTATTGTATTAATCTCTCTATCAAAATTACATTTGTTCATAGGAACTGAAAAAGCCTAAGGGTCTGAGCATATTCCACGAAGTAAGGGTCGAGACAGTCAATTTCATTAAAAAATCTTCGAGAGAAGATTTGACCCGACTGTACCAGAAGTTACTACAAAAACGTTACAAAGCATCACAAAACATTTGGTTTAACCAAGAATGCCTTAGAAAAAAGGTAATACCAAATTATGTGAATATAAAATGTCACACTAAAACACCACAAGCACAAAAAGCTATAAAATGTGCTCAACGAGTTTGGATAAAATCTGAATGTAAGAAATGGTTCAAAGTTAGAGACTCCTTAGACAACTACATAAAAGTTGTACATTCAGAGCTCACATTCCAATTACAATCAGTAGAATTTGACTGTTTGGATGACAAAATTAGAGAAAATATCAGCATTATGAAGCATATGAAATTTGTGAAACGAGAAAAGAAGCTACATAATCTTGAACACACACAACATAAAATTCAATACTCAAAACATCATGAAACTGTAAGTACCTACATACCAACACACTTTGCACCACGATTTGAAAACCTTTCAGACACTAATTTTACAAATAGTGAAATAGAATTTTTAAATAAAGGTTTAATGTACAGCATTCCACCTAAATTTACGAATAATATTAAACAAATTATAGCTACAGAGTCAGAAATAGCTTTAAAATCTAATTCAAATAATTTTCTTTATGAGATATTAAAAATTGTCAATTTAATCAAAAATATTGAACCTTCAAAAGTTAAACGTCAAACAAAAAATGACATTTCAGTTTTAAACGCAATAAAAAAGAAGATAGACAATCATAACCTAACAGTTACAAAATCCGATGAGGGGAATGCTACTGTCATTTTGACCACTGAAAATTACAATTCCAAAGTATATAACTTTATAGAATCCAGCGATGTGAAAGTTCTTAAAGCAGACCCAACAAAGAAGTTTTCTAATAATGTAAGGGATATTGTTAATAATTCAAATTACCTTTTGAATTATTACGAAAAGAGGTCAATCATACATAAGAATCCTCATTGTCCACAATTATATGGAACAGTTAAATAACATCAAATAACGAAACCAATCAGACCTGTAGTCTCTTATGTTAATGCTCCTAATAATATATTGGCAAAAAAGCTCAACAATATACTCAATACCTACGGATATGAATCTCAGTACTCAATTAGAAATTCATTAGAACTAATCAAAAAGTTGAAATCAATCCACTTGCAAGATAACTATAAACTCATATCGTTAGATGTAACTAATATGTTTACTAAAATTCCTCCTAAAGAATGTCTAATACTTGTAAGAAAATTACTAGAAGATAAAAATATTCATCAAGGAATAATATCAGATATACTCAATTTATTTGATGTATGCATAAATCAGACTTATTCCACTTTTGACAATAAGATATATATTCAAAATGAAGGTTTACCAGTGGGAAGCCCTATATCACCTATTTTAGCAAACAAGAAAGATCTTTGAAAGTAATATTTCGAAAAATATTTTATTTTGGTATAGATATGTGGATGATATATTAGCTTGTTTTATGGGTAGTGAGCGACAATTAGATGTGTTTTTCAACCACATCAATAATTTACACCCAAAAATTAAATTTACATTAGAAATTGAAGAAAATAGCTCAATCAATTTTCTTGATTTAAAAATTCAAAGAGTTAATAATGTACTTGATTATTCAATTTACCGAAAACCAACACAGACTGATGTGACAATTCCTTTCAATTCTAACCACCCTGTCTCACACAGACTAGCAGCATATAATTCAATGATACATAGAGCTTTTTCAGTTCCTATGAACAAATGTAATTTTGATAGAGAGATTAATACAATTAGACAAATAGCAACATCTAACGGTTATCCATTAGATATGATAAATAAATTAATTAGTAAAAAAGAGAAAAAAGTGGCATTACAACTAATATATCCTAAACAAGCTGATGAAATTAAAACTTATAAAACCATCACATATGCAGGAAATATTTCTAATAATATTTTAAAGATAATATCTTCAGCAACGAATGCAACAATTTCTTTCAAAACAGAAAGTAACGTTAGTACAAAATTGTTAAATGTAAAAACAAAAATACCACTATTAAAGAAGTCAGGTATATATAAACTCAAATGTCCAGAATGTAATGCTGTCTATTTGGGTCAGACCCTTAGGAATTTTGAAATACGATACAGTGAGCACTTACGAGCTTACAGATTAAAACAACCAGATAAATCTCACTACGCAAAACATCTGCTTGACACCAATCATTCATTGACACCTAACACAGAACTAGAAGTGCTGCATATTTGTGAAAAGAAACAAGAACTGGATTTCCTTGAAGAACTGGAAATTAGAAGACATTTAAGAAACCCACAATATGAAGTTGTCAATGAACAGTTGAATCTAGGGAATTCTCCACTAATAAACTGTCTTCTTAAGTGATAATTGTAAAGATCAGCAGATATAGTTTTTCTGATTTTCTATATCATTGCACAGTTATACTGATCTTAATTGGAAAAATGATATCCAGGATATCACCATAGGGCTAATAATATCTAAGCTTCAATATTTGTAATATCACATCTTCTTCTTTTTTCTATAAACATATATTAAGCCAATCACAAGTTAGGTTACTCCTTGGTCTAGCCAAAAATATAACTACTAAACCTCAGGTAGGCATAAAATGAAATGTAACTTCTGTCATTCTGACGATGATATTGATTTATCGAAACAATTGTCAATTTTTTAGAATTTTCAATAACTTGTATTATATTGTGGAATTAACTAGAGACCTTGAGTTTCATTTAAAAACACTAAGACAAAGAAGAATTCGAAAATTTTCGCGAAACACAAACAGTAAGTAAAATTTCAATTGAACTTGAAAATATTATAGGTTATACGATATTATAGATACGATATAAATAATACAGTGCTAACTTCGAGGTTATTTTGTTAAAAATTATTTTTTTTCAATTTTTAATTTTTGTGGAAATAATTTGTAGCACCATTTACTAATTCCTTAGATATTTCATTTCTTAGACAGGTAGAATTTATCAGGTAGTCGGACCTTTTTGAAACTTATTTAAGCACACAATAAAATCATTCAGCAGTATAATGTGGAGAAATAAATACTATTACTGACTTTTTCTATTAACTGTGCGTTAGGTTTTTCCGAAAAAAAATATATGACTGTCTACATTTGGAAAATTAAAAAAAAACAATGATTATATAATAATATTTTCGTAGATCGACTCAATATTTTTATCTAATTATATCAAATACAATTAAAACAGTGTTGTGGAATGACCATGGAATATTTAACTATAACACCATATTTTTTATAATTAACAGATTCCGAGCCTCCCTTCAGATCTTCATGAACGAAGTATTTCTGCTGTCAGCTGTGATGTAGTAAGTATATACAATAGTAACAATATTAAGCTTTTAATATAAATTATCTTCGAACGCATACATTTACTTTGTAGGAAGAATCAAAGGCTTCATTGAACGATCAACCAACTACACTTCCAGCAGATGAACAGCGAACTACGACTGCTTCAAACGAGCAGCCTAGTACATCTGCGCAGAAAGATGCTCAAACTCAAGTTTTTCAAAATCTATCATCTGCTGCTACAATATCCCAGCAAGCTATTCCACAGCATCTAAAATCAAAAAGTCAGCTTGCCTTTTTTGTGATCATGTTGAAAAAAAAGTTGGTAAGAGGCGAATCTATACAACGTTCCCGCAATCAGAAGCAGCGATTGGCACAATAAAATCAAAAACCGTCAATTTCATCACTTGGCATTCAATGCGATTTTGGAAATTATTGGAAACAATCGCGTTGTGTATCTCACTGATTTATTCACTCAATATAAATCATTGCTACTGGAATTTGCTGAAGGTCAAGTACGCGCTGAAGACATACAAGACTATCGTGTTGAAAAATTGGAAAATAAAATAATCAAAGCTTTTGGCGATAGAGTTACTATTGAGTCATCCATGGGGACACCGAAAAAGAAAATTGTATATCAGTATGACATGGACACGTCACGATTACCTGGTGAAATAGCAAAATGGGATTATACTAAAAAGAATCGATTCAGAGATGTAGCTTACGAATTGCGAAATTGTATTACATCTCTGGAAAGTACGAAGCTGCCAGATAATCTAACTCCAACGGATGTCATTCTCGGAGAGTGCAATATTCCAGAACAACTTTTTAATTTCGTGTGTGACTTAGTTCAAGGACCAGATACCCGTCGTAAAAATTCAGGTGATGATTTGGTGAAAATAAAGTTCGTGTGTAGTGACTTGATTTATATTGTATCCAAAGGTAGAGTCAAACCGTCAAAACATCTTACACTCGGGTTATCAATGAAATTTATGACAAGTTCACGGAAAGTTTCAACGATATTAAATAGATATGGACATACAATAGGCTATAATTTAGCTGAAAAAATTGAAACCGAGATGACGTATAGTTCCCAAAACGAAAACAATGTGATACCGGCCGGTATTAGCAGAGTTGATGGGCTAAGCACGCACGTAGCTTTCGATAACTTTGACCGTTTCGTCGATACAGCCACTGGGGAAGATACTTTGCACGATACAGTTGGTATCATTTATCAATTTCGCAGCGAAAATGATGACCCTAATAATATGGATAATCCAGATACTTCTGATTCAGAATCCTTAAGCGCGATGTCCATGAAGGTCCCACGGAGCCTCTTGCAAGAGCTCGTAAGAGACGGCGTTTTGAAGCTCCTTCGAAGGAAATTCGTCCCTTTGTCAAGAAACCATTTACAAGTATGACGTTTCTGCCTTTTCAAACAATTACTGAAACAATCGATGCGTGTCATTCAGATAAATCAATCGCAATTGATAAGGATTTGGTTTGGAGTATGTCTTTATCTCAAATTGAACCGGTACCCATGTGGTTATGTTATAACTGCAAAATTGGCATTGATGAAAGTATATTCCAGACAGTCGAGTACTTATCACCGACCAATGAATCTCCTACATCGCTAGCTGTTGTTCAAGAAACATCGCAAAGGAAATTGCTAAGAATTTAATCAACAACAGATCAAAGCTACTTACGATTTAGCAATAGCCAAATTAACTATGCAGATTCAACATATTAAAAAGCCAGAATTTGACGATATATTCATTGATTTAGGTGCATTCCATACCCAAATGGCTCTCTTTAAAGCAATTGGGAAGTATATTGATTCCAGTGGATTAATAGAGATTTTGGTTGAAGCAGAGGCACTGGCAGGAGGTTCAATGAACAGTTTCTTGGATAGTAAACATTTTGATCGATGTAAGCGGCTACATCCTTTGGCTTCTGGTGCTTTGCAGATTCTTCATTTTGAAAAATATCTGTCAGAAATTAACACGAATGATGTTGAAACTTTAAAAGAAGACTTAACCGCCGTAATGAATACTTCATGTGGAATCAACGAGAGCATTGTTTTACCTGATTCATTGAATAAAATACTGCAGGGTTACAAACAATTCCACGAAATAACACTTCAGGGCGGCCACGGACAGACAGCCCAATATTATTTGCAGTATACTGAACTTATCAACATATTTTTTCGATTTTATAGAAGTATACGCTGACGTAATTTTGAGCTCTACTTAGATTCTATCTTCGAAGTGTGTGGCTTCTTTTTTGCATTCAATGAATTATGCCAAATGGGCTGCTATGTATTTAAAAAACTTAATCAAGTTGGAAGTTGAAAATTCTTGTCTACTTCAGGAATTTCGCGAAGGTGCATTTTGTATTAGACGCACAAAATCATGCTTAGGCAGATCACCTGTAGACTTGACTTTGGAGCAGACGATTAATGCTGATGCTGGTAATACCTTGACTGGTGTGAGCCATTTTATAAATTCGAACGCTGCACGAGAAAGATGGGCTCTTAGCCATAGTGTCAGGACTAAAATTATGTCGTCTGTGAAAGCAGAAATCGGATTATCTCAAGCAGATGATACTTCTTATACGTTACAGAAGAATCGAATTGAGAAAGACTCCAAAACTCTAAACAATATTGTTGAAACGATCAAGAAAACAATGAATCCTTTTCCTGTAAATGTTGACAAAGATCGTTTGTTCAATTTGTCAACTGGTAAAACGGCATCCTCAAATGTTACTGATTATTTACTCAATGTTAAGTCTTTAGGTCAAGAACACAAGTTAAAAAATTTTTCGTAATGCTCTGAAGATTCAACAAGATTTGTGAGATCAATAACTCGTAATAAACTAAATAACTTCGCTTCAGATTGTGTTGAAACAAAAATGAAGAGCACCACCGGAGACAGAAAAACAATAATTAAAATGGAACGAGATATTTTTGGACGTCTGTTGGCAATTGCTATTAATCAAAAAGTTGACATTGGGTACTGATTGTCATTCCCTCTAGCACCTCTACCTCCTGCACTATTTCACTGCTCAGGCGACATGATGAAGACGGACAAGACAACTCTGAGTGAAAAATTAACAGCAAAAATTGCACCAGCTGATTCCGGCCAAGTCGACATAGAAATCATTGATGGTTTCTATTATTTGTATCAAATTGGCTCTACTTTGCCGCAAACATTTGGAAAAGTAGCGGAATCGATATTGATAAAACTATGTTCGAAAAATGCTCCCGAAGTACATATCATATATGATATATATTCAACGACTTCTATTAACCTTTATGTGACTGGGAAGAAAAACACCTTCTTACGACGGCGTAGGTACCTGGGTACCTACTGTATAATAATTTGGAATATAAACGCAAAATACCTGTTTTTATCAAAAAACTCCATATATGTATTTATAGGTACACAATACGTGATTTATGAATTTCTAACTTATCTGTATTTGACAAAATAAGACTTTGTTTAAATGGCAACAGCGCAGCGACATCAACTGAATTTATTCCTAGTTACAGGTCAATTGCATGTTTGAGTTTGTCGAATAAACAACTGCGGGTGATTAAGCGTATTTGTTAAATTTTGTTTTAGAATGTCTGATAGTGAGGCTGGTTCAAGCCAAGCCAATATTGCGAAACCAAGATGGCGAAATAAAAGGTAAGAAATAAGACGATTCTTAGATTTTAGTAGTGTATGAATAATGAAAACTGTCATGTTATTTTGCTCACCTGTGGTCTATGTTTGTAGGAGCCGCAGTGGAGTGGAAGTTTTTTTTATCTTACAAAGAAACAAGAACAATAATTATACTAATAAAGGTAATTCGAAATATGTTATTTCAGGCTGACCTCTGCAGAATTACGAGAAGCAGTAGAACATTTGTCTGATGAAGAGCCATTTGTTGCGTCCGATGAAGACGAATATATTCCACAATTGTTATCAGGTGGAGAATCCGATGAATCTGATATAGAAAAGGAGCCTGTAGTGGAGCAAGAATATACTGATTCCGATGAAAACGTTGACGAAGAAGAAGCGCCTACAAAAACAACTTGGGCTGGCAAGGATGGCACTCAGTGGAGTGACACATCATCAATACAAAGGCAAACAATAGGTCGTAATATTCTGCACGAAAAAAGTGGCGCATCATCCTTTAGTCGTTCATACACGGCTCGAGAAATTTTCAAGTGTATTATATCTCCAGAAATGTGTACCTTAATTCTAAGGCATTCTAACAAAAAAGGTAGAAAAGTAACGGACGAATGGAACCGAAAATTGGCAGATAAATATCCACCTCCCAACACACCAAGCCCGAAAGTATTCATTCCATTTACTGAAGTAGAATTAGATGCATTTTTAGGAGTTCTTATTGCTGCTGGCGTACACAGGTCTAATAGGGAACACGTATCTGAAATGTGGAAACTAGAGTCCTTACCTCTATTTCGAGCGGCCATGTCTCGAGATCGGTTCAAAATGTTTCTCAGATTTATTCGCTTTGATGATCAGAACACACGTGCCGAACGTGCCAAAAATGATAAAGCTGCCCCAATTCGAGATATTTCGACTATGCTAAATTCAAATTTGGCAAAGAACTACAAGCCAAAAGAATGTATAACAGTAGACGAACAATTGTTTCCTTACAGGGGACATACTAAATTTTCCCAATACATTCCATCGAAACCCGCAAAATATGGAATAAAAATTTTTTGGGCTTGCGATGCGGCAAATGCTTATCCTTTACAAGGTCAACTATACACTGGAAAACCATTAGATGGTGAACGACAGGTAAATGTCGGTGAGCGTACAGTTTTGGATCTAGTGGCAAAGTATAAGGGTTCGGGAAGAAATGTAACAACGGATAATTTTTTTACAAGTCTGCAATTGGCCCGTACTTTGAATTCATGGAAGATGACTTTGGTAGGGACTCTTAGGAAAAATAAGGCATTTTTACCACCAAATATGCAGGCATCTAAAGACAGGCCTATATACTCAACCATTTTCGCATCCAACAAAGATGCAACAATATGTTCCTATGTTCCAAAGAAAAACAAATCTGTTATTCTTTTATCAACGATGCACACTACAGGCCAAGTAGATGATACTACCGTGGCGAAGCCTGAAATAATAAAATATTATAATCAAACAAAAGGAGGCGTTGACACCATGGATAAGATGCTAGGCGAGTATACAGTAAAACGTAGAACAAATCGTTGGCCATTGGCATTTTTTTTCAACACAATAGATGTTGGTGGCTTGGCTTCTTATTGTATTTACAAGGAACACAATCCAAATTTTAGAGCAACTGATCAACGTCGAAGATTTCTAAATGATCTTGCTCATGACATGTGCTTGCCCGCTATACAAATGCGATCCCTTATTCCAAAAGTTGTTGGTAATTATTTCACACGTCAGTCGCTAGAAATGGTTCTTGGTCGACAAATAATCGAGCCCATTGTTACTCCAGCCGGAGAACAACCAAGACGGGATGCTTCTGGGCGTGTTATGGTTGTTGGTAGCTGCCAAATTTGTCGAGAATTAAAGCTCAAACAAAGGAAGACTCGTAAAGCGTGTAAATCCTGCTGTAAGCCAGTTTGTAATGAACACTCTGTAGATCAAACTATATGTAAGAAATGTTGCCAAAAAACCAACTGACCTTATATGTAAGATTTTTTTGTTTTTTTTTACCATTTATATAAATAAATATATGCAGATAAACTTCGCGTTTTCATTCTGGCTATGAAAAATATCTATTTGCATATAAAACTGATAGAGGTACCCAGGTACCTACACCGTTATTTCTGGGTGAAAAAACTTTGGACCTTATTTATTTCTAAAATAGCGTAAAAATATTATTTCTATTGTAACATTGTGTAGAAAAAACCTAGATTAGAAATGTCACGAAATCACACACTTCAAAGAATTTAAACAAAAAAAGTATTTATATCTAAAATATGAATAGGTACCCGGGTACCTATTCAGTCACATAAAGGTTAAAGATAGCGAACGACAAAATCGAGAAGGAATTGATATACCATACACAATTAATGGCCCTTTGCAAAACAGACCTAATGATTTTTTAAAAAGCTTGAAGAATCTTCATTTCAAAGAAGCCCTGGTAAAATTCTTAGCAAATCATTGGGCCGATGATTCTTTTGCTACAGTATTAGGAAATAAAAAGTTCATATTACAGTTGGAGAGCAATGTTTTTCATATTGTTTTGCTGCAAATCTCGTAGTGCGAACTGAAGAAACTGCAATTGGATGTAAACATGAAGAAGCTGATACAAGGATTGTTTTCCACATAAGCAAAGTACCTGAAAATTCAAAAATTTTGGTGAAAGCATCATACGATGACGTTTTATTAATTCTATTAGGTAATATGCATAAATTTCCTAATTTGCAGATTTGGTTGGCGAATAGTGCATCAAAAAAACTAATAATAAAGATGAAGTTTACATTAACTGTACGGACTTATCAATAAAATTAGGCTCAACTCTATGTCTTGCTCTTCCCGCTTTTCACGCGTACACGGGTTGCGACTACACGGCTGCATTCTTCAACAGAGGGGAAAGTTTGGCCCTTGACTTTATTTATGAAGCTCCCACACATTCAACAAGCTCTTGCGTATTTGACGAATCCTAATGATATCTTTAATGAAACTAAAGTTGATGCAGTCCAGGAGTTTACGTGCCTTATGTATGGACTTCCAAAGTGTCAAAATGTAAATGCCGCAAGATTTTTATTGTTTAACAAAATGTACGCTTCAAAACAAAATAATGAAAAATTTATGAAGATAATGAAAGGTTTCGACTCTACGCATATTCCACCGTGCTGGAAATCTTTGAAACGAAAATTGTTCCGGACAATCTTTGTTAATTCAATGTGGTTTAATGCTACTGAACCGAATTGTAACAAGTTCAACGCGGAAAATAACGGCTGGCTGTTATTAGATGGTGTCCTAAAACCAACATGGTTCCTGGAAGACTCAACTCCAACGCAAGTTGAGAGTGTGCTATGTGATTCCACGAACAAATCTTCCGATAATGACGACGATTCCGATATTTGTAACGATGGAAGTGATGTTAGTATGAGTGAAAGCTACGATGATTCAGTTTTTTAAATGAGAGTCACTGAAACGGCAGTCAAATAAAATTCTCACATAGAATAAAAAAATACTCTTGGATTGGTTAAATCACATGAAGAATATTAATAAAAATATCAATGTAGACACCCATTTAATTATTTACATCCCGTTATTCCAGGATATGCTTAAATAATTTTAGAACCATGGTTTATTCCCTTATGCAACCAACTATACAGAAGTGTGTATGAAGTTGCATACTCAGTGGGTGGCTTAACCGAATTATTGCACCTCCGTGAGTTACTCGTATAATACAATATACATTGTATTTTCATCATGCTACAAACTTTCACATTATACAGGGAAAATATGAGAAATTTGAAATATGATGCAATCCCCACTTTGAAACTGCCTGGTAAAAGGGAAAATACTAGAAATTTTGGTAGAGTAAATCGAATAAAACGAAGGCGATTGGTAGCTGAATGCCTAGCGGGAACTACAATGTCTTCTGCCTCGATCACTTCTCAAAGTTGTGAAGATAAAATAGGAATAACGGGAGGTGACATTACATTAAGTCGAGCATCTGTAAGGTAAACTTAAGATATCAAAAATCTTCACGTGTATTCTTATTTTACTGTTTCAAATGAAACTTACTCACTTTCTAGATAATTCCACAATATATTGAAAATCATGTTAAAAATTCTAAGAAATTTGACAATTGTTTTGATATTAAATATCATCGTCAGAATGGCAGAAGTTACATTCTGACGATGATATTTAATATCGAAACAATTGTCAAATTTCTTATAATTTTCAACATTTTTTTAATATATTGCGGAATTATCTAGGAACAGTAAGTTTCATTTCAAATAGTAATATGAGTAGATTCCACGAAGTATGGGTTGAGACAGTTAATGTGGTTTCTTATTCTTCTATTTCAGTGAGGATGAAAAACAAATACTTGAACTTCAAACAAAAGTTGCAACACTACAGAAAGAAAACAATTTCCTTGTCAATGAGAATTGTGCACTGAAATCTGAGCTGGAGCAGATGAAAACTGGACTGCGACAATTTTTGTCAGAAGGTCAACTCAAAAGAATAGTACACTCAAAATGTACAGCCAAACGATGGTCGCCAGGTGAAATAGCATGTTCGATATCCTTACGAAGTGTTTGGTGTTAGCCCCAAGGCATACCGTTACTTAAGAACACGTGGTTATCCTTTACCGGCGCTTGCGACACTACGCAGATGGGCATCGACACTCTCAGTAAAACCGGGCATTCTGAATGACGTTGTTATTTTAATGGCTGAAAAATCTTCTAATATACAAAGGATTGAAAAATTGTGTATTTTATCATTTGACGAAATACATTTATCTAATCGCATAAATATTGAGAAACGACATCAAAAAGTAATAGGGCCACATCAAACGTATCAAACGGTAATAGCACGTGGTAGTTTTAGTAACCGGAAGCAACTTGTTCATAATAATTTTGATCAAGCAATGACTATCGACGTATTATCTTCTATAATATCAAAACTTTTTGATGTAGTTTTGACAGTTGTGGGTTTTGTCAGAGATTTATGTACATCTAACGTTAAAGTTTGATCACAACTGAATATTGGACATGACCAAAATTGTTGTTTTCCAGACCCTAGCAATAGTTTGTTAAATGTATATGTGTTTGGTGACGTTCCTCATCTTATTAAATTATCAAGAAACCACATATTGTATCAGGGTTTTTGGGTAAAGAACACATTATATAATAGGGATTGTTTTGAGAATTCATTGCAACTGTCGTCGTCCGAATTAACTAACCATCGCATATAAAATTAGCCGATACCACTTAGATTGAAAAGGTTCCGAAAGACAAAAAGTTAAACCAGCCGTTCAATTATTATCTAATTCTGTTGCAAAAAGTATTCGGTTTTGTGGAGAAAAAACAGTACTGCCATCTGTTTTACCGTGGAAGGAAGTTTCGGATTTTGTACAGTTAATAAATGATTGGTTTCATCTTTTTAATTCCCATACAAAAATTGTGGTAAATTGTACAACTAAAAATGTGTATGGAATAGATTTCGATAAGCAGAAAGAAGTTTCAATAATTTTTCTGTTTCAGTAAAGTTTAAGTTTATTTCAATTATTATAATATAAATTATCTCTTAGTATGAACAACAAAGATTTGTTTAATCATTCCGTCAAACAAATATCGCCATAAATACCTATTGATGCTATCGACAGTGGCATTCGTGGCCATAATATATAAATGAATATGGCATCGCAGTGACGTCACACGCCAAACGTTCGATGCGCGTAAGCATACCGTTGTATCTCATTTGTGAAAATCTGCTCTTACTAGAGCGAGTAATTTTATTTATGAAACTTCGCTCTTAATAGAGCGATTTTATTTATGAAAATTGCTCGGAGCAACAAATAGTGTACAAGTTCAACTAGAAGTGCCAACTACCATCCAGCCAACGGAGGACGGAATCTATTCAGGTGAATATAAACACTAACCTGCAGACAAAAGGGTCAGGAACCCTTTAACCGGGGAGAAAACTTCCTCCGGCAGTGAGTCCGCTGCCGGATTTTGTCCGCTTACCCCTAAAACTAACAACGAAGCAACCTTCAGCTTCGTCCTCTTCCACACCACCAACAAAATGTCATCTTCAACGCGCTCACCCATCCAAACCCGGAGCCAAAAAGTGCCATCTATCTCTTCTCGCGAAGAGTTCCCACCGATGGCATATACACCAGCTCCCGACTACGCATCCTTGTATGCTGAACAACTTAAAGAAATGGCCGCACTCAGGGCCCAAAACCAAGCCCTCATGGAAAGACTTGACAAAATACTAGAGAGGAACGACCGACTCGAATCCCTATTCATCTCTCAAAACCCACCAAGTAACCATACAAAATCACCAACCAACCCTCCTAAATCACCAACAAACTCTCGACGCTCCTCCAGATCCCGTTCCATCCATTCTGCTCGAACTCACCAATCTGTCGTCTCAATTCACTCATCCCCACGAACCAACCAACAACCCACCAACCGTCAAGAACAAGGAGGGGACTTCACTCTCTTGGGAACGAAACGCAAGAGAGACCGAAGAATCCCCACGCCACCACCCCCAACCACTCAACAACAGCAACCGCCCCGACAACAGCAAACACCACGACAATTACCAGCTTAGACCCAACAATCTGGACAACCTCGACAGCCGCAAACAGAACCAACCCTACAGACGCCAAATAAACGAAACCTCCCTGCCCAATACGTCTCTCAGAGAGAACTTTACAACTTGCTCAACACCAACGAGCTGCTCAGAGGCGAAATCTATTACCTAAAGGCCAATTCAAACAGGACCGCGCTTCTGAAAATCAGGTGCGACCTCCCTCACGAGTCTCTCGCAAAGAGACTAAGCAACACTCTCGATAACGACCAAGTCACCATCATGCGCCTCAGCCCCATCCGCCAAGACCGCCTTCGCTCCAGGTCCCGCAAACCTACTTCCTCCTTAGTTTGCGAAAATGTAGACACCACCATCTCCGATAAAGAATTCGAGGACATCCTCGCAGACATCAAGTTCCCCGCCACCAGGTCCTAGCGCATCATGTCCCGCCGCCATGGCAAAATAACCTCCATGTTTCGGATTTTTACCGAATCCGAACAAGCCTACCACATGGCCCTAACGAGGTGCCTCCGCTTCCACGGCCTCTCTCATCAATGTGAGGCCTCCAACCGCTCCGACCCTCTACCCGCAGTATCAAAATATTACAACAGGTGCTCCAGCACCAGCCACCTCGCAGAATCCTGCAGATCCAAGCCGGTCTGTCCCTCTTGCGGAGAAACCGACCACAAATCGAACAATTTCCCAAAGGCAAACAAACCTTCATGCAAAAATTGTGGTGGTCCACACTCCGCTTTCCACCCTCGGTGCTCCAAGCGGCTAGAGGCAGCGAAATCCGCTCACGAGATTGTGCCCGTCACCCTAGAAAAACCACAGGTACCCTACGACTTGACCACCAACTCCAAGATCTTAATCGAGAAATTGGCTACAACCATTATGAACGCCGTCCCGACTAGCCGTGGCCTAGTCGCCGAAACACTCACGCATCTCGTCCCCTCCTTCTACGGGTACAATTGTACCGTAACAATTAGCGCTGGCAACCGCGTCCACTTTGCATTCACAACCAAGAGACAGAATTAAGTCATGGACTCCACAATCGGGACCGTGAATTGCTAAGGTCTAGCCAGGAAGCGACATCTTCTCAAACACCTTCTGCACTCCCAAAACATACAAGTACTTTCTACTACAGACACTCTTTTGAAAAAACCTCCTCGCTTCACTGGCTACACCACCTTTCACCTAGACAGGAACTTCTACTGTCACGGCAACGGACTTCTCGTCCGAAACGGACTTCCCGCGTCACCACACCCACTGCCTGCAATTCTGTCTCAACAGAACTTAGAGTGCATAGCCATCGACATATCGTGGAATAATATCACGACGACATTTTTCTCTTACTACAAACATCCTAATCAACCACTATCAATCGACCTCCTCGAATATGCATCCTATCTACCACGAGCCATAATAATGGGTGACTTAAACTCCCGCAATATACTTTTTGGTGACACATTCATCAACCCCAACGGCAGACAACTCGCCGACCAACTTGTCTCACTTCCCCTCTCGCGGATTAGAAACAATAATCCAGCACTAATAAGTCACCTCGGCTCTTCCATAGTCGACCATATAATCTGCACTGACAGATTACTCAACCATCTAGACGATGAATGCTCTATAGGCGACCCCATCTCCTCCGACCATGTTCCGCTACTGGTCACAACCGCACTACACAACCCAATACTACCACCATCAACAAACTTCACCTTTCGCGATTTGAAAAAAGCCGATTGGAATTCCTTTGCAAACCACGTCTCTACCAATTTACCACAACCCGTCATTCATCAGAATACTGATGGCATAGACATCGCCGTCCCCCTCACCACCGTACACACCAATTTTCATGCCCTTCCGCATAGAATTCTGCAAAAAATTCCGCACTCGAGACCCTGCCGTCAAAACACAATGGAACCGTCTCAACGCCCAGGTTCGGCAAGAAATCAATGCTGAAAAGCAGATAAAATGGAAGGGCGAAACAGCCGGACTGGACTTCAGACAAGGACGCGTGTTTTGGCAAAAATTCAACCGCCTCGTCGGCCTCAAGAGAAAGGTTGAATCACACCTCCAAGTGCAAGGACAGAAGATCTACACATCCGAAGACAAAGCCACCGCCTTCAAAGACAACCTACAAACTGTCCTTTCACCACCTGACAACCCTCGATTTCTCAGGAACTTTGTCGTCGAAACCGACCTCCTGACTCGAAATATTACTCGAAGCCCACACGTTCACCTCCCACTAAATGAGAACTCTCCGCTTCTTACACCTTTTACAATCGATGGAGTTCAGCAGGCGTGCCGAGCTGGGAGAAACAGTGCCCCAGGACACGACGGAATCTCGAGCCAGGCACTTAAAAACCTGCCAGAAGAGATCTTCCCTGCGCTCTGCGCCCTGCTGAACGCCTGCCTGGCATACTCATACTTCCCTCGTTGTTGGAAATCAGCCAATGTAGTTCTGATCCCCAAACCCGGCAAAGATCCTACAAAGCCTGAATCATACCGGCCCATCTCATTAATCAGCGTCCTAGGTAAAGTCTTTGAACGATTGTTGAAGGAGAGAATCTGGGACTTCTGTACAGAAAACAATATAATTCCGGCATTTCAATTCAGATTCAGACCGGGCCACTCTTGTCAAAACGCCACCACCAACCTTCAAACAATCGTCACCCCAGCTTTAAATCAACGACGCTGTTCTGCCGCCATCTTCATGGACGTTCAGAAGGCATTCGATCAAGTCTGGCATGCCGGACTAGTGAGAAAGCTACTGAGCATCCGATTTCCAAACCAAATCGTCAAATTAATATATTCCTATCTCACCGACCGATCGATCAGCGTCGAAGTTGGTTATAGAATATCCGATTCTTTTACACCCCTAACTGGCGTTCCGCAGGGCTCGATACTCGCTCCTCTACTATACATAATTTATACGTATGACACACCAATTCCACGACATCCCCGTGACAACATTCAACTATATGCGGATGATACTGAACTAATCATTTCTGTCACAGATATTCGTTCTCCCAATATTTGATCCCAAAATCTACTGACCCAATTTTATAATTGGTGCAGGAAATGACGGGTGACTCTCAACCCTCAAAAAACCCAAGCCATCGTTTTCCAACACCCTGATACCAGGAGCGAAAGACTTCTACCTACAAACTTCCGCCTCGTGCTCTGGTATGATCAACACGAATTTCGCAGGAAAGTAGTCTATTTGGGAGTGAAATTCACTTACACTCTCAACTGGACGCCCGAACTAATGGACACTTTAAACATAGTCCGACGGAGAGTTAATCTTCTCAAGGCGCTGGGCGTCAGCTTCGGACCTACTCACCCTACCACCCTACTTCATACGTATAAAACATACATCCGTCCAATAATCGACTATAGAGCCAACGTCTATTGCACCCTCCCCAACCAACTTGCCAAAAGACTCCAAACTTGTGAGCAGTCAATCCTAAGATACTCCCAATACAAGGCTCCATACTCTCCCACTAACACAGTATATGTCAATATCGAAATCGAGCCCGTTCTATCACGCCTAAATAATTTACAAGCCCGATACGTTAGTCGTACTATCGAATCGGGCAGTGAAATCGCCAAAAACACTCCTCTCACACCGTGGGTCGCCAACAGACGACCCCTCGATAGGTACCCCCAGATGAAGCTCCCATTTCCTCCGTTACGCCTGCTAGCCACGGCACACGACGACCTCCCCGACGAATACATCGACTACCTTGACAGCTCCCCAATTTCCATACGATAATCGTCAAAAATTCACTATATCTCACACTATTTTACAGACTCCGCGGAACATTTCGTCTATGCGTTTGGGTACCTTCCTAGTTAGTTGTGCCTGATCGACTGTAAGCGTAGTTTATCCGTGGCCCGTGGTTATCGTAATTTATAAATAGGAAGGAGTATCGTAGACTCCTTGTTCGTGTTAGTGTACCAAAAATTCAGAAATGTGAATATGGCTAGTTCGTCGAAACGTATAAAATTAAGTGATCGAAATTTCGGAGAAATTCTTCTACAGTGGTATTTTGAAGCAGATGTTGATAACAGTGATTCTGAACCAGATGAGACTGTCTGTTCACAAAGTAATCATGATAGTGAAAGTGAGCAAGAAGTTAGTGACGACGATAATGATCCTTTATTATAATCCTGTAGAAGATACATCAGAAGGAGAAAATGAAGAGAAAAAAAAACAAAGAAGAAGAGAATATGGAGGAAGGTGATACAGAGAACAACCTAAAAGAGGAAGGAGACTTTGAAGAGGTCGAGCACATTGAAATAGGCGGGAGCCAAAGAACTAAGGAGCAGAAGTGTTGGTTCGGAAAAAACAGATATTAATGGAGTAAAAAGGAACCTACTCGGAACTTTCGTACTGCAGCTCGTAATATCATTCGTCTCCCACGAACACTTTTGGATGATAATCTAACAGATCCTTCAGACTTTTTCGATAAATTGTTTTCTAATGAAATGTTTGACTGTATCCTACAATAGACTAATAAAAAACTTATCACTATGGGAAATCGCTACAAACGACAAAATAGACCAGAATTTGCTGAACTTTCCCGAACAGAGCTACGAGCTTTCATAGGGTTACTTTTATTTACTGCGATTTTCAAATCCAATGACGAAGATATAAGAAGTATTTTCGCCACTGATGGTACGGGCAGGGAAATATTTAGAGCGGTAATGTCGTCGGAGCATTTTTCTGTATTACTATCAGCCCTACGGTTTGATAATCCCGAAACTAGGCTAGAACGAAAAAGAAACGATCCTGCTGCACCAATTACCGAATTTTTTTCTTCATTTGTAGAAAACGCGAAAGCATGTTACACAGTCGGAGGTTCAGCATGTGTAGACGAAATGTTAGTAGGATTTCGTGGGAGATTCAGTTTCAAAATGTATATCCCATCTAAACTGGAAAAGTATGGAATCAAATTTATGGCATTGACAGATTCTATAACCAGCTATTTATCTAATGCATATATTTATACCGGAAGAAACACTTATGGAGTTGGTTTAACCGCTAATGAAAAACAGATGAAAATACAAACACAGTCGGTCATCAGACTGGTACAACCTTTATACGATTCCAATAGAAACATAACAGCAGACAACTGATTTTCATCTGTTGAACTTGCCCAGTGTTTCTTAAAAAAAAATTAACTTATGTAGGAACCCTGAAAAAAAAATAAGCTGAAAATTCCCCCCGAATTCAAACCTGCAAATAAACGCAAAATAGGTGGCACGATATATGGATTCACTAAAGACATGACTTTGCTTTCTTTCGCTCCTAAGAAAAATAAGGCAGTCATTATGTTATCAACAATGCACTATTCCATAGAAACTGATCCCGAAATAAAAAAGCCTGAAATAATACCTTTTTATAACCGCACCAAAGCTGGGGTGGATTCTATGGATGAGAAATGTGCCAAATATACTTGCAGTAGGCGCACTCGTCGATGACCAATGACGATTTTTTATAAAATTGTTGATATTTGTAGCGCAAATTCATTTATTATTTATGCTTCATATCCAGAAAATGACAAAACACGTTTATGTTTTGTGAAAGATTTAGCAAAGCAACTAATTGATGATCATGTACGAGAAAGATTATTGTCAAAGCGTATTCCAAAAGAGCAAAAATGTCTAATTCGCAAGAATTTGAACCTTCCGCCAGATACACCTTCTCCAGAAGGAATATTAGAAACTCGAAAATATTGTTATATTTGCCCCTCGAGAATGAGAAGAAAAACAGCTTTTTTTATGTCTAAGATATAAAAAACCGATTTGCCTTGTTCAAGAAAATGTTGTTTGAATTGTTGTACAGAAGAAGACTAGATGTCGACTAAGATGAGAAAAAATATCATTTGCACGATTTTTTATGTAAAAAAAAATAATTGCAATAATGCTTTCTAAACTACAATTAACACTTACTTATTATCATTTTTTGTTCAAAAATACTGTTTTTAATTTTTTTCTAATTTTTCACACTAAGAAATTTCTGCATGTATTGAATATATTTTGTTTCACTTGTTTCAGTGTAGAATTTTTTTTAATCAGAATGTTTCATTTTTCAGAATAAAATATACTTAAAAACATGTTGTTAGTTTTTTTAACACATTTATTGACATCCAAATATTTTCATATTATATAAAAATATAATTTTTTTGAAACGGAGTCTGGGGGACTCAACGTCCGTGATAGTTGCTGAAAAGTTTATGTCCGTGGCTAAAGGTTAAAGAAAACGTATGTTTGTGATACAATTGCAGTGTTATGACTACCTCCCTACTACTGCGTGTTCAATCCAATAAAGCTTATGTGGCACCAACTTGAATCGAGCGTGTGCGGAAAAAATACTTTTCCCACTGGTACTGTGGTAGAATTAATTGAGAACTGTCTCAATGACATTCCTACCGAGAGTTGGAGAAGTTCTGTTAGTCATGTTACAAATGTTGAAAACTCATACCTTTCTGTCAAATCAATTGCGATAGCGTCACTCAACTAAATATAGAATAGAATTGTAACATTTGAATAAATTACTTGTATATATTCTTTATTATGCAAAATATAATTCAAATTTCTCAATCTTGACCCTGTAGCACATTTGCATCTTTTACTTGATGATTTTCTACACCGTGGGATTATATCAGATAGTTTATTGCTGTTGATAAGCCAATACCATTCAGAGTGAAACTTTTCATACTTGCTCCACTAAACCGACATGTAAATTTTTGGCCTGAATTCAAGGTCTCATTTAATACTCATAGGTAAATTGGTCGGCGGGTATTTATATCGGAACCAGAAAGAAAAACAAAAAGTGAACTCTACTCTGACTAGTTTATTATTCAAAAGCAACATCATAGCAACTTAACATTAAATATACCAAGTACATTATCGCAGTATCAAAAAGACATGTTATATACATGGCCTCTTTTATTGGTATTTTGATGTCGTGTCTCTGTGGGTGAAATTTAGTAAACAATATTTTTTGACACACCCCATAGTTCATCTAGTGAGATTTGAGAATCGAGGTGGCCATCAATGTTATATTCGCTTGAATTTGTTTTCGGGAGATTTTAGATAATATTAAGTAATATCGATCACACACATACTTACCACCAAGGAAATGTTTCTGATTGTCCAATAGTTGATAATATATAAATAATTGGTAGTTTTAAAGGAAAATATGAAAAAATCGAAACCAGCAAGTATTGCTGCAAATGAAATAATTATTAGTAACAATATCTGTTTGCCAACGATTTCATTGAAAAAATTGACTCCTTCATGAATTTTCACTATTGTTGTTTCCAAATCCTTAAGACCAGTGGTAAACGTTGGTTTGTAACAGATTTTCACGGATAATAATTCGTTGACGTCACTAATCATATTTTCAAATTTGGTTCTGAAGAAAAACGAAAATTCCCATACAAACATCGTTACAAAAGTGAATTGCATAAGCATCAATATATCGCTTAAATTGTTTATGATTGTTAAAAAATGCAAATGTGCAGACAATATCAAGTGAGTTGAAGCAGAAAGTGAGAAAAATACAAACATGTGTATCAGATGACGTATATTAATTCCGTTAGAACGACATAGAATATCAATAATTTTGAAAAAACGATCCCAGTTGTGTTTTTGCTTGAATAGGTCATAAATGCAGCTGTAGTGAAATATCGAAGTTAGCAAAGAAAGAGAGACTACAATAATTCTCTCCATCAACGGATCTACTGTAGCTAGATAATATTCTTGAAGTACCTCGTATGAACCGTAACATTGCGAGATATTGAACATAATCATGACTGCTATCTGAATTTTCAATAACATTTGATTTTGTCTACAAGGAAACGTTCCAAATAAACTTGCCATAAAGTACAGAAATTTGAGAAGCCCAGAGGGTTTTTTAAACATTTTACCACTTATTGAGTACATTCTCGCTCAAATGTTCAACTCACACTAATAAAATTTTTGTAGGTTGTTACATTTCATCCATTACAATGTTCGATTTATTCAATTCACTGTGTTCAATTATCGGAAAATATATAATTTTTCCAGTAGAACAAACGAATATAATCAATAATTGATTACCATAATATCTAATTAATTTATGTTACCTGGTGCGAGGTAAGCCAGTAAGTGGCCAAGAGAAATTACTAGAAATTATTTTCAAGTTTGTGAAATTGCCGATAAGGAGCATAACAATGATTCAAATTACAAAAAATAAGTTTTCTCTGAAATTTGCCGTCAGTAGGCTATACAATTTTAGCCGCCTTAGTTAACGTCTGAATTTCTATACCCTAGTTCACAATCATGTTAACCCTCTACCGCATACAAATCGATATATTTATGTTTCAAAAGATTCAATATTTTTTATTCCACATAATAATGCATAAGCAATAATTAAACGCATGGTTTACATTATAATTGATATGTTGGCGTTACGAAAATATTTTTACTTTTCCGCCTAACCTATCTATATGCGAGAAAAGTATTGGTTCACCCCAAAAAAAGTTGGGAATTTGAAATTTTTTTGAGTTATTTTTACGTTTTGAATCAACAATAAGGAAAATTGAGTTTTAGAAAAAAAATCCTGTGTGTATGTCGTCGTAGTTGTCGTCGGGCACTTTTTCTTACATGTGTTGTTAGCACGATATAGTCTCCAGAGTGCAATAAGTCACCAACCTTATGATAGAATATTATTAAGGACATGTCACAGATGAACCCTATTGATTTTCAGCTTACCAGAGCCATTACAACGGGTGCTATGGTACTTGAAGTACGACATTTTGTCATTTTTTGAGAAATTTCAGTTTGTTAGCTCCATACAGCCTCCGGAGTTCAACAAATCACCTATTTTATGATTGAATATTCGTCTCACAGATGAACCCTATTGATTTTCAGCACACCTGAGCCAATACAACACGTACTACAGTACGTTGAGTACGATATTTTTGTCATTTTTGGAGAAGTTTCAGTTTGTTAGTACGATACAGCCTCCGGAGAATATACAAGTGACCAATTTCATGATTGGATATCACTTACAGAGTCTCAAAGATGAACGCTATGGATATTCAGGTCACTAAAGCCGGTACAACGGGTGTTATGGTACTTGAAATACCAAATTTTTTTCATTTTAGCATAATTTTCAGTTTGTTAGCACTATACAGACTCCAAAAAGTATACTATTGATCAATTTTATGATTGAATATTGTTCAAGGTGTCACACAGATATACCCTATTGATTTTTAATTGACTAGAGCGAGTAAAGCGGGTCCTATAAATCCAGATATACTACATTTTCCGTTATTTTTGAGCAAATGTCGAAAAAGAACATTAAATATACAAATTGATCGTTTATATTTGACACCTAATACAAACTGGAAGGAGCCTTTATCTAAGGGACGGTACAAAAATCTCCTGGAAGGACTAAACGAAGTAGGAAGATGGACAAAATAAGCGGCTTTAAATATTGGCTTGAATTTTAACAAAATTAAGGTTACAAGCCATTTACATCGTTCTTATGTTGTGACACAACTCGCCAAAAGTGGAGTAGGTGAGCAGCGATTGTTGAAAATAACAGGATACTCATCTGCAAGCTCCATCAAACCCTATCTACAACTTGATGAAGAGCACCACGCAAGCGTGATCGACAACTTAATGGGAGATACTGTTTAGACTCTTCATCTCAAGGAAATAGTACAATAACTTGCAATAATTGCATTACATAAAACAATTGTAAACATTCTTAATTATTGTTCAATAAAAATACTTACATAGTTGTTCAACATTTGGCGAAATAGTTTAAAAAATAAACGGTTTTAAAGATTGAAACTAACTTTTCCCTATATGTGGCCCTAAACAATATTCTATCATAAAATTGTTACTAGTATATACTTCGAAGGATGCATCATGCTAACAAACCGAAATTTCTCCAAAAATAACCAAAAAAATGGTATATCTGGATTCATAGGACCCGACGTGGAAATAACTCAAAAAAAAATTTCAAAATTCCAACTTATTTTGGGGTAAACCAATACTTTTCTTGTATATTAGATAGGTTGGGCGGAAAAGTAATAATCAAGCCGAATTACATTCGTGATAATAATTTTCACTTTTCCCCCAACCTATCTAATATGCGAGAAAAGTATTGGTTTACCCCAGAGTTATATTTCCATTTTGCGTCAACAACAATCCAAAAAAACGGTTTTTAGAAAAAAAAACCTGTGTGTATGTCGTCGTCGTAGTCGCTGTCGTCGGCCACTTTTCGTTTCATGTTTTGTTAGCACGATACAGCCTCCGGAGTGCAAAAGTCTCCAATTTTATGATTGAATCTTTCAAAGGACATGTCACAGACGAAACCTATTGATTTTCAGCTCACCAGAGCCAGCACATCGGGTGCTATGGTACTACAAGAACGACATTTTAGTCATTTTTTGAGAAATTTCAGTTTGTTAGCACGTTACAGCTTCCGGAGTCCAACAAATCACCCATTTTATGATTGAATATTAGTTAAGACATCTCACAGGAGAATCCTATTGATTTTCAGCTCACCAAAGCCAGCACAACGGGTGTTATGGTACTAGAAGTACGACATTTTAGTCATTTTTTGAGAAATTTCAGTGTGTTAGCATGATACAGCCTCCGGAGTTCTACAAGTTACCAATTTTATAATTCATGACATCTGACAGATGAACCCTATTGATTTTCGACTTACCAGAGCCAGTACAACAGATGCTTATAATACTCCAAGTACGATAATTTTGTCATTTTTAGAGAATTTTCAGTTTGTTTACACGATACAGCCTCCGGAGTATATACAAGTGACCAATTTTATTATTGGATATTATTTACAGTGTCTTAAATATGAAACCTTTTAATATTCAGCTCACTAAAACCTGTACAACGGGTTCTATGGTACTTGCAGTACCAAATTTTTGACATTTGTCGAAAAATTTTTAGTTTGTTAGCAAGATACAGCCTCCAGAGTGTATACAAGTGACCAACTTTATGATTGAATATTGTTCAAGGTGTCTCACAGATATCCCCTATTGATTTTCAGTTGACTAGAGCGAATAAAGCGGGTCCTATAAATCCAGATATACTACATATTTGGTTATTTTTGGAGAAATTTCGGTTTGTTAGCACGATACATCCCCTGAAGTGTATACAAGTAGCAATTTTGTGATAGATGGCCACAGATACGGAAAAGTTAGTTTTAATCTTTAAAACCGATTATTTTGCCTATGGTCTAACGTTCATTTCATTATAACTCCACTTCTGTAAGTGCGGGTGTGAAGTTCATCGAAGTGCCTGTAAATTCCTTTTCAAACAAGTTTTTCCATATGAAACAGTTGAGTTTTGCTTTGATGAAAAATTAAAATATAGCTTTGTAATTGCTATATTTTGAGTACGTATTATTTGTTTATTACTTTTTTGCATATTTCTATCATATTGGGGGGCTTTTCCTATGAAACCATTTATGGTTTCGTATGCATTCTACCTAAGTTAACCTTGTTCTGCGGAACCAGCTGTGGTTTCGTATACGGTTTTAATTTTTAGTGTGATTGGCATGACATTGTTTTTCCTATACCTGGTGATGGCTTGCTAAGCGATGATGAATCAGCTTCTGATTCTGATAGTGAATATGCTCTCCCTAGACAATTTCAACGTCACAGAAGATCTCTTGTTATACCCGAAACAGATACTGATTCCTCTGATGATGAACCTTACCCTCCATCAGCGATACAGAAAAAAGGGATGGCAAAAACAAATGACGCTATAAATTTCACTCGCTACGGAAATCCTGTTTCATCCAATCCAGGAACACCAACTCTCCCAATGAAAAAGAGGAAAGCTCCTGCTAGACATCAGGATCTACCACTGAACACTCTGTGAGAAGTGACAAAACCGACCATATGCCTGAATGGATGAAAAACCGACAAAAATGTCAATTTTGCGGCCAAAAAACTTATATGAAGTGTAGAAAATGTATGGTATTCTTTCTTATGTTACAATGACAAATGAAACTGTTTGTCGGCATTGCATTATCATAATTATTGTAGTCCTTTATTTGATAAAAACTAAAAGGTCTAATTATTTCTCTATTTTATACGAACTTATATATGTCTATAATAATTCCGATTAAACTTTGTTTGGGTGCATACGAACCCATATATGGACCTTAATTTTTTTCTCAATTTTTATGAGAGTTTTTTTTAATTTCGTTTTTGTAATACATTTTATTCCTAAATAAAGCATAAAAAGTCATCAAATATATTTTTTAACAATTTCCATCATAATTCATGCAGTATGGGGATAATTATATTTATTTTGTCACTAGTAATAGCACCAGAGGTGAAAACATTTCCGGATTTACTTTAACTTCGTGTGGCATTCGGTGAGAAAATTAAATGATTATAGAAGTTATTATTGGATTCTGAATAATGGAATTTTGTTTCTTCAGCAGGAGACTAGCGAAACATAGAATATGTTGGCTAACCTAATTGTTTAGTTACCATGACCACTAGGTAAAATCTTAACCAAAAATGTACTTGATTTCCGGATTTGTCAAGCGATTAAATGTGTACGAATTTGAGTGTTAATTCTTACATAAACTATTACTTTGTCTTCACCCTGTATTTATGATTTCACAAAACCCGATTCAAACTTCATTCCATATAAAAAACAACAGATAACTATATATACATTTCTTTGTCCACAAAACTATATGCATCGACTGAGTTTCAACAGTCATATGACAGTTTCATTTAAATCTCTATTTTCCATTGGTTATATTCTCACATAACTTTCTGTTATCACCAATTCTAAACGACATATAAAAATATTTATAACAACACACGTTCAATCATTCATTCTCATCATATATAAAAAGGTTGTTAGTCGAGTAACAAAAATTCAATTAAAATTCATTCAAAAAATAATAAAAAGTCACGTTCTCAAAAAATTGATCATGAATAAGTAAAAACTTTCCAATTACAATGTATCATAAGCATTTGTGATAATCTTAATTGTGACGCAAAATGAAGAATGTGTAAAGTAATAGAAATATAAAGAAAAGTGAATATACACATCGATTTTTATTTAACATAACAAACAACTCTACATATGGAAGCAGTTATTATCGTAACATTACGATTGGTCCGTCAGAGCGTCAGAGCTTATAAACATGAAAGTGAATACGACTTGCCGCATTTTTGCTTTTCCATTAGAAAACAGGAGAATGCAAAACAAAATGTTGGCTTCGGTCAAGAAAGTATCCGTCAGGAGATTCAGCATTTCAAGCAAATGGAGACAGTTTACCAAACTATTGCGAGAAAAAATCGTATGATTTTGATAGAGCGGATATATCCGTGGAGTATCTGTCGCTTATTCTTAAAGACTATGAATTCAATATCCGGAAAGAGGACTCGAAGACTCCAAGGATACTGTAGTAAAGATTTATAGAATTCCACAGCCAAGCAGTTGCAAGAATCTTTTTTTAAAAGATCTAATCGCAAATGTAATACATTTTCCGACATTGAATTTGAAAACGCAAAAATTGTTAAGACTCATCGGAAGTTACAAACGGACCAAGCCTAGAGTATGACCGCATTATCAATAGACGAGTTAAAAAAATTACTGAACTTTGTGATGAAACTACCCCAGAGGTATTTCAAAGAAAATTTTTCTACATTGCTTTCATGAAAAACCGTGTATGGGCATAATAAGAAAGGACGGATTTGGAAATAAAACTGATGCCTCTTTAAATGTTCGAACTGTCTTTCATCACACTCAATTTAGCTTCAATTTCTGCTCTTGTTAGGCTACGAATGGCTTCTCGTTGTTGGGATACTATTTTTTGACCGACCCCATAGTCCATAAAGTGAGATCTGGGAATCCAGGTGGCCATGGCCATCAATGTTATAGTCGGTTGAATTTGTTTTCCAAAAATTTTAGAAAATATTGAGTAATATCGATTACACACATACTTACCACCAAAGAAATATCTCTTATGTCCAATAGTTGACAATATATAAGAAATTGTTAGTTTTAACCCTAGAACCACAAGGTTGGGTCGCCGGCGACCCTACCACATATAGTTTTGGGTTTGCGCGCTGCTATTTGAAAACTGTAGAGTCGGGCTTCTATCTACCTTCAGTACTGATTGGTATTCGTGGGTGTACGTGCGCGTTTTTGAATTACTCCACTTCTAGTAGTGTTTACAATTACATTTCAACTTTTGACCCCACCTTGTTATAGACGTAACAAGTTTTATGCGGTAAGTTTTTTTAAATATTATTCTCATAGTGGCTTAAAGAGTTTTTTTTAATGATTAGAATAACAATATGAACTCACAAAAACGTCCTCTTACAAACGATGAACTGTGGAAACCTCTCTATGAAAGCGATCTTAGTGATATAGAAGAAAACAATATAGATGAAAGTAGCAGTGAAGATGAAGACATTTTACTAACGGACAATTATCTTGAACACGAATTTGATCCAAGAGACATTCAATACGAGGCTGGCGCAGATGATAATGTAGATAATGATCAGAACGCCATGGAGCAGGATATGCAAAAACACGATTATCCCAAGTTATTGCGCGAGAATATTTATGTTTGGTTCACTCAGCCTTTAATTTCCAAGCGGACAAGAACTTCAAAAAAGAATATTGTACTTAATCTGCCTGGTCCAAACGGAGAAGCTGAAACTAATAATAGCATCAAAGATTTATGTCACCTTTTCTCCCCTGAAGAGCTTATTGAAACAATTTCAGTTACACAAATAAAGAAATTGAAGTTCGTAAAGCACAGTTTACCACTAATCAATACTACATACAAAAAACAGATAGAACTGACAACAATGAAAAACTCAAAGTCAAAATGTCACAAATTTATTTTATTATACTGAAGTGCTGAGCTACTAGTTTAGGCCATCAATGGCCATCTTCTGGCTACAAATAATGTTTGGGTAAAAAAGAAAACATTAAACAATCTGTATATCTCACCTAAATGATGATAATTATTAGTGGGGCGACAAACGTCCACACATAGTGCCGATGAAGGGAGGGATGTAATTTAGGTTACTGGAAAACGCAACAACTATAAACGCAGGTTACCCCCGTTATAAAAGCTATCGATACAAATTGTGGTAAAAGTTAGCGTAAACAAAATTCACTCTGTGAGAAAGAAGAAGAATAGTCAATAAACTAAAAGTAGTAGTCCAGTCAAAAGATAAAAAAGATTATGACAGTAGTATTTAACTTAAAAAGAGTGAATCAAATTGTAAACAATTGCAAATAAAGATATTTCCATAGTAACTTACATATAGTTGGTAGAATCTTATTAACAGCGATTATTTACAATAACAATACTTGACAATATTAGAACTACCAAAAGCAAAGGAATACACAAAACAATCAAAATGGGAGATTGACGACGATGTATGGATCTTTTGGTCTTAGTTGTTCATTAAGACAAACAGCGTTGTTATCAGAACTAATCCGGTTAATCTCGAAAATATTGAGTAAATTCATCCTAGGACCTTCAAAGTACCTATGTAATCTACACGCATCTGATAAAGATTGTGGATGTCAGATATAAAATGATTTGCAAAAGCAGATGGTGAAGCAGGTGGGTCAGTATTATGAAGTCTTTTAACAAAACTAAGATGTTCTTTAATTCTAGTGTCTAACAAACGACCAGACTGACCGATATGTACAGCATTACAATCCTGACAGCTCAATTTATATATACCAGGATATATATATATATATATATATATATATATATATATATATATATATATATATATATATATATATAGTTTTGCTTTTTTTTGGTTCTTGGTCTTTTTTATTTTATTATATATTGTTTATTTTATATTTTTGGGATTGAGGACCATTTTTAAAGACATTCAACTAGTAGTTAAAACATTTTTATTTAACGTTTCGGTCTTTCCATGACCTTCATCAGAAATAAATATTTTGTTAAAACTAAAAGAAATGGTACAAGTTACAGAAATAATTTTTAAAAGCAAAACAAATAAATCTTACCTTCGACAGAGCGTTCATTTTATTATTCGACATATTTTATAGATGTTTCAAGACGCATCACATAACAGAATTTAACTCACACCCAAACAAAACGAACATTTTGAAAATATGACATTCATTGATGAAAATTTGTACTGGAATATACGAGTATTTGTTCTATACAATGAAAGCAGCCGTAACGAGGATTTTAATGTGTCGTTTTTGTGTTGACTGGTATTAAAATGGATTTTATATTTATATAGGAAGTGGTAATATATTTATTATATTTGGAATGTGCCACGTGTGTGGTTTTCACTTCACAAAAAAATGCGAAGTTCTAGAAATGATAGAAATACAAAGAAAAACCAGTTCCGTAAATTTAAAGACTGACACAAAAAATCTAAGTAAAGTTTATAATACCATTATAAAAACTTAGAAATATAGAGAAACACGTGGCACATTCCAAATTATAATAAATTTATTACCACTCCCTATATAAATATAAAATCCATTTTAATACCAGTCAACACAAAAACGACACATTAAAACATCGTTACGGCTGCTTTCATTGTATAGAACAAATACTCGTATATTCCAATACAAATATTCATCAATGAATGTCATATTTCTAAAATGTTCGTTTTGTTTGGGTGTGTGAACTCCGCTCCAGGCCCAGATAACATCTTAATGCCAATGATTCAAAATCTACCTATTCTCATTAACCCGGAAATTTTAAATTTCTACAATAATTTATGGACCAATCATCATATATTTCCTCCATCCTGGTCTCACTCTATTATAATATCTATCCATGAACCTAACAAACCCAAAAACTTCTTAGAAAGTTTCCGCCCAATATCTCCCACAAATCATCTATGCAAATTACTAGAAATAATGGTCAACTTTCGACTTTCGTGGTTCCTAGAATCCAGGGGTATACTAAATAGTAATCAACTCGGATTCAGATCCTAACGATCCACAATATATTATTTATCTAGGCTAGAAATAACCATACAAACATCTTTTCGCAAACTAGATCACCTCATAGCAGCTTCTCTCGACCTTTCTAATGCATATGACTCTTTCAGGAGATACAATATCATCCACCAACTCAAAGAATTCGGACTCAACGGTAACCTTCCCATATCTATCACAAATTTCTTAAAAAAAAGGTTCTTTCTCTGTAAGAATTAATAATCACGAATCCAGCCTCACCCCCCTTGAAAATGGAATCCCCCAAGGTTCTGTCCTTAGCTCCACCCTCTTCATCATATCTGTCAACTCTATTTCAAAATACATATCCTCTTTCATATCCTACAAAATGTATGCCAATGATCCAATAATTTATCATTCCTCCTCCACTTCCAGAACATGTGAAAGACAAATTCAAATTTGCATCAACAAATTTTATAAATGGTCCATAAACACTGGCTATTCTTTTTCCATTTCAGAATCCTCCATTATTCACTTCTGTAGAAAGAGAAACTGTTCTAAACTGATCACAATCTCCATCAACAATGACGAAACTCCTATGAAAGATAACATAAAAATATTAGACCTATATTTCGACTCTTACCTAAAGTAGAAATCTCACATAAATTACCTAAAATCCATAACTCAACGCCACCTTAACATCCTGCAATCCCCATGTCATCACAACTGGGGTTCGCACTACAATACGTTAACTAAAATATATCGAACAGTAATTATATCAAAACTAATGTACGGCGGATTCATTTTCGATTCCGCAAGACCCTCACATAGAAACGACTCAATCCAATCCAAAATCAAGCCCTTAGAATATCAACAGGAGCATACCGAACTTCTCTCATAGATAGCCTACAAAGTATCACAGACCCTCCTTCCTTAAAATATCTCATACAAATCCAACTGTTAAAATACTCAGTCACCGTGAAACTAAGACTTTTCATCCAAAAAACCAACAATTTACTGTCTCCTTCCTCTCCAACAATACGAATCAATTCAACCCCCGGCTTTAATTATCGACTAAACACACTTCTCAACAACATAAATATATCTGTCCCCAATGTCTTACCAATAAACTTCAACATATTTCCCCCATGGACACTTTCCTTTTCCATTAATACCTCTACGCTTTCATTCGATAAGTCTTCCCTCCCTAATTTCTTCTTTACATCTCACTTTTCACAACTCATCCACCAAATATACAATCAACAATTCTTAATATTAACAGACGGTTCCAAATCTGAAAACGGTGTGGGATCTGCCTTTTATTCATCTAACTCTTCTACAAAACTAAAACTTCACCCTAATAATACAATCCTCTCATCAGAACTCCTCGCCATTCGCGAAGCCATAAAACACACTTTAAAAAACAAAACAACTCAATCTTTAATAATACCAGATTCCTTCAACTCGCTGAAATGTATACACAAATTTTGCCCCAATTTTCATACCTATATCCAAATACGAAATGTACTTCATACCTCCAAACTGAGGAATCTAGAAATTAGCTTCCTCTGGATCCCCAGTCACAAAGCCATAACAAGCAACGAAAGAGCAGATTTCCTTGCCAAACAAGCAACTACAGGTGGCTCACCTATCTTGATCCTATACACCTCAAAAGAAGCTAGCTCCTTCCTCTCCCCTATCAATCGACATCTAAGTCAAAAAGATTTGCACTCTACCAACGACAATAACAAATTATATGAAGTGAAAAACAATTTCTTCGATACATATAACTTCTCTGATTTACCTAGGAAGGACAATGTTGAATTGAGAAGAATTGCCATAGGTCATTTCAATTTAATCCATTCTGTCCTTCACAAAAGTGAACCTACACCAACCTGCCCATTTTGTAATTCCATCCTTTCAATAAAACACATAATCATAGATTGTCCACACCTTCGAAACGAAAGAATCAACATACTGAACTCAAATTCATTCAAAGACATCCTGTCTCCAAATTAAACAGCAGCCAAAAAGCTCATTCAATATATGAAAGACATCAATATATACAACAAACTCTAAAACATATAACACAAAGAATCTTTCCTAAAAATTTGCAATGCAAAAAAATTATGTCACTACCTACCCCAATATAAAACATAAAAGTTGAAGTAATTCCATACAATACATATACACAACGAAAACTCCTATGGGTGCTAAATGACCAAGATGTCGATGCATCTAACCCCCCTAACAATTCCTTCCGTACTTCCTTCGTCTCCGTAAAGCCTGTAAAATTGAACTTTCCTACAGTGTAGGATGAAAGATTTATTTTCGAAATTCTAACCTCGGTTTTTATTTACATATTTATTTCTTACATACAAGAAAACAATTAAAATTAAGCGTATTAATTCAGAAACATATTAAAATGGAAATAGACTCCTGAGGAAATAGATTTTATTGATAAATTTAGTAAGGGATCAACAAGACCTCTACGACTAATCAAGACCATCATATTCTAACTCGAACATAACTTGAATATAAACGAAAAGTGTTGGCGATCTACTGCAGAGCAACTTTCAACAAAAAATAGGTGTGTTTCATTGAAGATATTCGGTATATTTACATTTGATATGACTGATAAATTCCAGTTAAAACTAAGCGGCAAATATTTAGAGGCCTACGTAGAGCCAAAAAACAATATACTTATGGAGCATCTGGTTTCTCTGCAAAGCCATCAGTGAAATTACCATATTCAAATTCTCTTTCAAGTGAGGTAAGCTGATAAATGTCGAACGGAAAAATAGTTCTCCTAATGCTTCTTTAGCGTGACGAGCATTTCAAGTCTCACTTGATCCGACACTCCACGACTCGATACCAATTGATCAGTGTGCCCGAGGCCTTAACCTCAAAACCACACCAATTTCTGCTTAAAGTGTAAAGTAAGTGTCCTAGGTAGAAAACTATTAATTGCATATATGTACCTATTAAATGCGACATGAAACGTTTCTACCTGCCTAGTAAGACGAGGAGGGACACCTAAATATATTTTACAGAGAAGCTCGGGATTATCACAAATACCATTTATTATGGTATTTGTGCTCTATCAGATCCGTTTGCCTTCTGCTAACCTAAATCGGAACGAATGTAAACGTGGATCTTGAAGGCAATGTATTTTAAAAAATTGTGCTGAACAGTTCCAAGATTCGCTATATATTTAATATAATGAGGAGACCATATTGGTGAACAATAATCAAGATCAGTGAGCAATATAGAGATATGATAATGATGTTAGTAAAATCGTAAGTGGTTCTCTTCATAAAACCCAACATCTTCAAAGATTTTTAAACAACAGCGGTAACATGAGACTTATAATTAAGTGTGGAGTCCAATATAACGTCCAAGTCCTTAGTTTGAGAAGCACATTTTAGAGTTTCATTATTAATATTGCAATCAAAATCTATTGGGTGGTTTATTCTATGAAAACTGTAATAAACACGAAATATGGCAATGGGAAATTTAGGGGCACCCTATATAGATATAATTGTCTTTATAATAAAATAAGTCGAATTCAATTTAATATAATAACAAAAGTTGACCTAAACAGAAAAGAATTTAAACAAACAATTTACACGACCGACAAGGTCGATGACAAAACACACGATGGTTTGTTTATCAAAAATATAGACAAACCTTGCAACTTAGTATAAAGAAATTAATTGAAAATTATCCTTCAATTACGAAAAAAAAAGTATGAGACAAAGGCAACACGAAGGAAATCAAATAACACAACCACAGTTGATGTTTTTAATAACAATCCTCGTCCCAAATCTTCTGAAATAAATACCAAAAGATTTGGTAACAGGGGCAGTGAGGAAGTAACCCTCATAGAGTGATCACATACCTTATAGCCGGACACTCCCCCATCTTCGACGGCCCGTACGTGAACAGTGATATTGTTTTGTTGTGTTTTGTGATATTTCAAAACGTAAGTTATTTCTCTGTCATTATATTTATTTTTTTGACAAATATCGCATTGACATTTATTTGATTTGTCTGGGTGTCCAAGGATACATTTCCTGGTCATATTAAGTGCACTATTGACATTTGAGCTCCTCACCTAACATATTTCGGAAATAGTACGATATGCAATCGATTCAATAATCCAGGGAAACCCTAAATTTTAGTCAAGGGAGTTTAAATATTATACAAGGATATTCATATGTAAGAAATATCTTATTTATATCATAAGCAGGTCAGATCACTTTCAGATTTCGAAAGACTTTTTGCACTAGCCCTGATAGTTACTCTATTATATTCTGCAGGGATATTCATATGTAAGAAATATCTAAATTTCCAAGGGTCTGACCCAAATAGACAGCATTACATTCTGGACATTTGAGTTCTTATATACCTGATTTTTGCAATGTTGGTATTTTTGTTTTAATGTTTAACAATTTTTTACTCACGTTATTTTCTGTTTTAAAAGAAATTGTTGTATTCGTTGCTTTGGAATATTATTAGAAATATTTCCTGCATATGTGATGGTTTTACAAGTTTTTATTTTGAAATCCGATACAGTGAACACTTACGAGCGTACAGATTGAAACGACCAGATAAATCCCATCATGCAAAACATCTACTTGACACCAACCATTCATTGACACCTAACACAGAACTAGAAGTACTATTTGTGATAAGAAACAAGAACTGGATTTCCTTGAAAAGTTGGAAATTAGAAGACACTTCAGAAACCAACAATATGAAGTCGTCAATAAACAGATTAATCTAGGGAGTTCTCCACTATTGAACTGTCCTATTAAGTGTTAATTGTAAAGATCAGCAGATATAGTTTTCCTTGAACAGTTATACTGATCTCAGTTGGGAAAATAATATCCAGGATATTACCATAGGGCTAGTAATATCTGAGCTTCAATATTCGTAATATCACATCTTCTTTTTTCTATTAACATATATTGAGTCAATCACAAGGAATCACTTCTTGGTCTATCCAAAAATAACTACAAAACATCAGGTAGGCATCAAATGAAATGTAACTTCTGTCATTCTGACGATGATATTCAGTTATCGAAACAATTGTCAATTTTTTAGAAATTCCAACATTTTTCATTATATTGTGTAATTAGCTAGAAACGCCGAGTTCCATTTGAAACACCAATATGAGTAGATTCCTTGAAGTAAGGGTCGAGACAGTTGATTTAATTGATAATAATTTATATTAAAAGTTGAAGAATATGTGTGTGATGTTCCTGCCAAAGCATACATAAAATATACAAAGGTACATTCTGGATCTTTGTCATGTAGTAAATGCCATACTGAGGGCAGCTATATTTCTCATAACGTTTGTTTTCCTGAGTTATCTAATTTAAAACTACGTACAGATTTATACTTTCACAACAAATTACAAGAAAATCATCATACAGGAACATTTATCAATGAAAAAATATCTAATATTGATATGATTAAATGTTGGATTACATGCACCTGATATTTTTAGGAGTGGTAAAAAAACTAATTGTATTATGGTTAGCAGGAAAGCCACCACACAAGTTATCATTTTATCAGATGAGTCATTTCAATCTATTATTACTAGAACAGGTAAAACATATTCCGAGAGACTTTTGTCGTAAACCTCAAAGTATAAGTGAAAGTAGAAGATGGAATGCTTCAGAATTTTTCCAATTTTTATTCTACACTGGTCCTGTGGTGCTTCAAAATATTTTGACTCCTAATATGTATCGTAACTTTATCTGTTCACATGTAGCAGTGCGAATTTTATGGAATGAAAAATATTTTGTGATGATTGAAGTGTTATTCAAATATTTTGTCAGTACATTTAGTATTTTATATGGAGCAGAAAATGTATCTCATAATATTCACAACTTGATACATATTACTGAGGATGTTAAAGAGTTTGGAATATTAGTTAACTTCAGTGCATTTGAATTTGAAAACTACATGCAAACTCTAAAATGGATGGTGCATAGAGCAGCAAAACCATTACAACAAGTTATTAGTAGACAACAGGAATTAAAAAATCTCAACAGAAAATTACAAACTTCATAATCTTTTCCTTAGACTGTAAAAGAACATGAGAATGGACCTCTTTTTTCAAATTTACAGATATTTTCTCAATACGAGCAATTATGATTTTAACATTTTACTTTATGTTCAATTCCTTCAGATAATTGTTGCTACTTATCTAATGGCACTATCGTAGACATTAAAAAAATTGTAATAACATCTGATAATCAAATTTTGATCATAAGGTATCATAAGGATTCTTCAGATATTGATACGTATTGATGAAAAAATGACTGAACTAAATATTAATCTAAGTGCATTTAAATGTGTTAAAATTAGTCTTAATAACAAGTTTGTGGTGTTTCCTCTGTTACATACATATCAATTTTCTAAATAATATTTCTTCTATTTTTTAGTTAGTAATAATTATTTCAAAACACTTAAAGTATCACCTGCATAATTAATTTTATTTTTGCTTGACTTAGCCTAGTGACATTTTCAAGTATACAAAATTGAACAAGTGACATTTTTAGGCCTAATTATGAATAAAAAGTTATTACTTGTTAATTTTTGTAGCAGTGAAGATTTCAAAATATTATGACTAAAAGTGGCCGTTGGCCATAATTTAACTATATTGGTTTTTTCTGTTGCCTGTCCTCTCACCTACAAACTTAGTCAACTACTTAAGGATTTATTTTACTGTTCATTTCAAATAAGAAATAGTATATCTAGTTTCTATTGAAGTGTATACCTACTAATAGTTTCATTTTCTGCATGGCATTTATTTTTTGATTTTGATGATAATGGAGACAAAGACGTGGACTGTTGTTTCCATCCAAATTGATGATACTCTTGCAGTTGTTCCAACTACATGGATCATAGGAACTGATGAGTGTGTTTGGCCTTCATTTACTGCGGATAAAGTTGCGGCTGCTTTAACGAACCATCACCCACTAAACACCTGCTGACCCACTTTTAAAATAAGAATCTTTAGGAATGCTACATACGGTATTGTAGTCAGTTTTAGCTTTGAAAATATATGTATCAAAATAATTTTTACAGGTGATTATGCATTAGCACGTCAAAAGTGCATAAAAGCTGAAGGAACGAGTGATGTTGGAACGACCGATGGAGAAGAACAACACAGGCCTGTGAGAAATAGAAGGCGCATATTATCTTCATCAGATGAAGATAATGGCTGTACTCTATTAAAAACATCCTCAAATCTTAAGAAAAATGAAAGGTTTTTAAGTAATAAAAGAGGTAATTTTTTTATTGTTGTTACTTATTATTCTTATTTTTACAACAACAAATCAAGATAATATATAGTTCAAAAACTATTTTCCAGAGAGAATTCATCGATGCTTTTATTTATTTTACAGGACAAATAGATGATCCTTCCCCTCTAAACATTTCTCAATCATCCTCAGTGACTTTGGGTTAGTTAGTAGGTAGCTCGGAATTGTATACTATAACACCAGTATCTGCTGCAATGGCAGGAAAAACTATTTTAATAGTCCTATTCTTTATATTGGGATATTTAACTAACGTGTTGAAATTATTTTTGGGTGAATATATCAGAGAAATGCTCTGTCAGCAGTATATAATTAAAAATATGATAACAGATTTATCATTAGAAGTAAGAGTTTTAAAAAACCAGTTTCAGAGCAAAATATTAGTCCACAAGACATCTTATTCAGAAGACTTGAACTACCTTGTGATAGCCCCTCTGGGTTAGAAAAACTGAACCAATATTTGGAAAATGACGAGTTATAGTATTAATTTTAAATTTAGTAATCTGGTCTAGGGTTTCAATAGTCTAACACTTTATGTTTGTCGGTCACTGAAATTTCCCACATATGATTTAAGCAGGAGGGTGATGTGCAAACTTCTTACCAACGGATTAGCTGCACAATATAGCTGGTTGGGAAGACAAGAAAAATTAAGTTTTCATACTTTAAAAGTAGCAAAACTGGTAATTGGTGAGTATTTTTAACTTTTCCAAATTTTATGCCATTTATCACTACAAAAGTCAGCAGCTGTTCTATAAAAATTATTCTTCTGTCTCTTTCTTAAGATGGTATCTCTGTATCATTTGAAATAGCACTTTTTTAAAGTGATTTTTACATTCGCTCAGATTTTAATGATAATAATTCATCTAATAAATTTTAGAAGTAGCACTTTGACTTGAAAGGGGAGATCAAAAAGCTATAGAAGAGAGTATTTCTCCATGGTTACGAAGATCCACAGACCGTGCAAAATTTATTAAAAAAAGAGGAACTGATCAGAATATGTGAAAATTTTTTATTTTTAAACTTTTTTCCATTTTTTTTAGTCTTTGGTTTGTAAAAAAATCCTTTGTAGTGGTGAAGGGTAATAAGGGTCTATTGTAAGTGAAAAATTTAATATTATTGCTTTTGTTTCAAACTGATCACTTCAGACAAGTCGGATACGGTAACGTCAGCGATAAGAGATGTTAAACAAACTAGTTTGAAACAAAAGCAACTACATTTCATTTCTCACTGATTTAAATAGACTGTAATTATTGATTCTATTTTTCCAAATGTGATTATTGATAGAGCCTATTGTTCATTTGAACTTAAGGAAGCTTTGTACATATATCAGTTAAAACCTTGTTGAAATTACTTAAATCACATTAGATTTTGTTATTTTGTTATTTCAAGAAGTTTTATTCTAGGCTTGTCAATTTTGAATTTCATATTTTTTGTACTTAGTGTTTTCAGTTTATGCCTTTGGCATAATATATGTACAATTATGATAATGATCACTAGTAAATGGATCAAAACGTTAAAAATATAGTTATTGGTTTTGTTTTTAAACTTATTGTAGTTATTATTATTATATCAACAAAAAAAAATGTGATTTCACAAAGTGTAGAGAAAGATAAACAAATTTTGAAAAACTGGTCAGGTAGAAGTACATAATTAGTTAACCTTTACTATACTTAAATATTTTTGTTTTCATTTTATTTTTTCAACTGTTTTATGTATGAATATTATTTTTGTTGAAATGTTTTATTTCTAAAGCATATTTTGTTTTTGAAGAATATTGTTTTATTTTTGGTTTGTTTTTTTAATGTTTTATTATACTTTTTTTTGAGAGTACAAATTTTATTTTTGGATTACATACATTTTGTATTATTCATAATTACTAGAAATAAACATTTTCAAGTACCTATCAACCTTATAACTTTAAAAAAGATGATCTAGCTATTAAGATATCCAATATAAAAGTTTGATGGATCTTTGGTAGATAATATTCACAGTTTCTAAATCCATCAAAATGTAGAATATCAGAACATAAGTAAAGGTATTATGATATTCAACAATTTGATGAATTTAAAAAAAAATGTTTGGATTGCTTCTCAGAGATTCATCTAACTGTTAGACATCCAAAAATAGTCACAATTTGTTGTTTAAGTAGGTCATTAAGACGTACGATTATGTACTTACAGATAACCTACACGAAATGTAAGATGTACTTAATTAATACATATTTAAAACGTAAAGTTACGTCTCATTTTGGTTATTAACCCGCCATTTTGCATTTTGCATATTTTATTGGTGAAATGTGTGCAGTCTGGCAACGCCGACTTGATTCGAGTTGACCATTCGTCTAGCTGAGTTTATGTTCCTCATTAAGCGATGCATATGGTGAAGTTTCGAGCAGTACGCCCTCACATCAATTTGGTATCAAACTTCCAGGCGTGAAACCAATAGCAAAACACGCAAAAACAGTTGTAGATTCATGTGAATTATATTTCTCTGATGATATTATATTGCATATAACAAATTGTACTAATATGTATCTTCAAAAAATGCGTCAAAATTATGCACGCGAGAGGGATTGCCACGATACCACACCTCACGAAATAACGGCTCTCATAGGTCTTCTTTACATGGCAGGTGTAAAAAAATCCGCTCATCTAAATATTTAAAAACAGAAAGTAACGTTAGTACAAAATTGTTAAATGTAAAAACAAAAATACCACTATTAAAGAAGTCAGGTATATATAAACTCAAATGTCCAGAATGTAATGCTGTCTATTTGGGTCAGACCCTTAGGAATTTTGAAATACGATACAGTGAGCACTTACGAGCATACAGATTAAAACAACCAGATAAATCCCACTACGCAAAACATCTACTTGACACCAATCATTCATTGACACCTAACACAGAACTAGAAGTACTGCATATTTGTGAAAAGAAACAAGAACTGGATTTCCTTGAAGAACTGGGAATAAGAAGACATTTAAGAAACCGACAATATGAAGTTGTCAATGAACAGTTAAATCTAGGGAATTCTCCACTAATAAACTGTCTTCTTAAGTGATAATTGTAAAGATCAACAGATATAGTTTTCCTGGTTTTCTATATCATTGCACAGTTATACCGATCTTAATTGGAAAAATGATATCCAGGATATCACCATAGGGCTAATAATATCAAAGCTTCAATATTTGTAATATCACATCTTCTTCTTTTATCTATTAACATAAATTAAGCCAATCACAAGTTAGGTTACTTCTTGGTCTAGCCAAAAATAACTTCTAAACATCAGGTAGGCATAAAATGAAATGTAACTTCTGTCATTCTGACGATGATATTGATTTATCGAAACAATTGTCAATTTTTTAGAATTTTCAATAACTTGTATTATATTGTGGAATTAACTAGAGACCTTGAGTTTCATTTAAAAACACTAATAGGGGCATATTCCACGAAGTAAGGGTCGAGACAGTCAATTTCATCTAAATATTCATGAATTATGGGCGGATGTTGTGGCTTCTCCTGTATGTTTTCGCGCTGTGATGTCAAGTCGAAGATTTTATACGCTTTTGGAGGCTCTTAGATTTGATAACTTGAATGATAGAAATCAAAGGAAGATATTAGACAACCTGGCACTGATAAGCGAATTTTTTGAAGAATTTACTACGAAATACTTAGACAACTATGTGGTAGGCAAATACACGACAATTGACAGAATGCTACCAGCATTTCTCGGACGATGTAAATTTCGTCAGTATATATCTAACAAACTATCAAAATACGAAATAAAGGTTTACGCCTCAGTGGACTCAAAAATGTTTTATGATGATGAATTAGATGCTTGGACATTTGTACTCTAATTCCACGATTCATTGCCTCTAGTTCGGTTTCTGACCATCCAATCACTCCAAAAGAGTATACAATCATTGGTATTGCCCACGTGTTTACAGCTTTAATTTTGTTTTTGGCAGTGAGTTCAGTTCGCAGAATTTTCTGTACTCTATGACTTAGTGCTTCATTGAGTCTCTCTTTGGTGTATTCACGTTCTACTACCAGCTGCTGTTGGTATCCCAGGTATTTGTAGGTTTCGTTTTTTAGGTATCTAATGGTGTCTTGCTCTATGGTTTCATATTCCAAGGATTTTCCCCTGTGTGTTATCAGTTTGGCACATTGTTCTAATCCGAAGGTAATATTTATATCTTTACTAACTGTATCCGTGATGGCTATTAACCTATATAGATCTGTCTCCGTTGATGCATACAGTTTCAAGTCGTCTACGTTAAACGATTGGGTGATGCCCACTTTAGTATCGCCACTTTTCAGTTTGTAGCCAAGATGGGTATTCTTTGAAGTTCTTGAAAGAGGGTTCATACTGGTGATGAACTCAACGAATATCCCTGTAAAATTCCACTACCTATTCGAATTTCCTCGGTGTCTACTTGCGTTCCTTTCGGTAGCATGTAAGTAATTCCCTTGGTTAACTACTCTGCTAATATTTCTTTATTTCTAATTATTCTATTTATTTGAGGGGCAAGTTGCTTCCATACTCTCAAGCTTTTACACCAATAGTTATGTATGTGATCTACACCTGCCGCCTTCCAGTTTTGAGCTTTCATAATTGCTGTTTTCACATCTTCTTCGGTTACCTCAATTTGGGTCATCGGTTCAATATTTTGGTAATATTGTCGCTCTCTCTTCGGCCAAGGAGCCGTTCTATTGTGCTCTCCCTTTGCGCGCCAAATATTAGCCCAGAAATTTGTGAGGTTTTTTTTGCGGCATACCGACATTAGTTTTCTGTTCTTCTAATCGTTTGTAGAACGACTTCTAATTTTTATTAAATGTGTTGTTCTGTTCTCTTCGTTTATAGTTTTTTTTGTATCGTCTTAATCGTTTTCCCAAGACTATATATGCTATACGTTGTTTCATATTGTCTTTGAAAATCGCCAATTTCTCTTAGATCTCCGGATTGTTAAGTTTGATGTAATTTTCCTTTAATATGACCTTGACATCTCTCTTCACTTTTCTATTATGGTTAGCTCTTTCCCATGTACTTATCTTTGTAAGCTTGCTGCGGTTTGTGTTAATACTGTTTTCGATTCTGATTTTTCATCGGGGTGTTTCTTTACTTAGTTTACTCTTGGGCGAATCTTTGATTCTCATACCCATCTGTTCAATGATAGTAAGGGCCGCACAGTAAACAAACAATTGAGTTTTCGTGATTGAATCATCTTCACTTATGTTGGCATTTATTTCTCCATTTATTATTTCGAGACATTCTTTCGTTTTATTGTTTGGTCGGATTTTTGGCAATTCGGTCGCTTTTCTGGAACTGTACCCTCATATAATACTAAGTTTCTACTTAAAATTTCCAGTAGTTCTCTAACAAATTTTTCTTTCATTTCTTGTGATTCATGCTGCAGTGGCTGGTCCGATAATTTCACTTCTTCTGCATGGACTTCAGGTTCTGTTGTTTCAGAGTTTTCAGATATATTTTGAATGTTTATTTTCATGTTTTTCTCTTCATTGTTTGTGGGCAATGCTTTTTGTACATTCTCTGTAACATTAGCTATTTCTAGCTCAGTCAGTGAATTACGATTTCTAATTGCAAATAGTTGGTTTGCCAGTTGCAGTTCTGATAACTCGAAGTCCGGTCTTATTCTCCTCCATTCAATCAGCATCTTCTTACGAAACCCGCTTTTGTTCCTTCCACAATTCGTTGCGAGAAAATATGCTCTCATGATATCTACATTGTCTTTTATTTGCCATGTTTTGCGGCGCTTATATACACGTCGAGTTCCTGGAGGAGCCGCATCGTCCAGATGAGCTAATCTCACGCTAGAGGACTCGATATTTCCTCTTGCCTGTTGTAGCCTTCTTGTGATGCCATTACCTACAGGGGTGCTACTTGCTTCACCTTTCTGTTAGTCAGGTTGATCATCCTGACGGTTCCGAACAGAGCCAACCTGGAGCTCCGGTCCGCCCAAGTAACGTTTTCTTCGTGTTTTCACAGCAACATTATTTCTCACTGAATGGGTTGCTAACCCATTCAGCGGTGGTTGTTCTCCCTCTCGCGTTGGCCCATCTGCTGTAGATCCGCCACCGGGGTTGGTTACCCGATCTTGAATCTCCAGAGATGATTACCGGGGCTACCGACGTGGAGGTGCGATCAGGAATTGGTAGTAGAGGCTATAGGAGACGCTTCACTACCATTTATTCTATTTATTATTATTATCATTATTTATTTATTTTTTTTCACACTTGTACGTGGTTGGTGGTAGCAGTTTCTACCGGACGCAGATGCATCAAGGTATAAACCTACTTAATTAGGGGGTTAGTGTTCTTCGGACAATTGCAGTTGTTCCCAGAATTACTGCTTTTTGCATCAAACCACAGATATGTCGAGATATGCTTAGCTCTTCCAGGTGTCTAGTTACTTTAACGTGCACTAAGCCATTTGCAGAAATTATGAATGGTTTGATCTCTACCTTTCTTAAATTCCATAAATCTCTTACCTCATCTGCTAGCGGACGATATCGCATTATCTTGTCTTTGTAAGCTTTCCCCAGATTTTCGTCCAGTGGGACCGAAAAATCAATAATGATCGCGGATTTGCTGTTTTTATCTAGCACGATCATGTCCGGTTTGTTGTGTTGAACTTCTCGGTCTGTTCTTATCAAAGTATCCCAATAGACTTTATAGTGCTCATTTTCAACTAGACTTAACGGTTGATGTTTGTACCCTGGTGTTTTTCCTGTTTTTAGATTTAATCTTTGGGTCACAGCGAGATGTAGTTCCTTTCCCATATTGTTGTGTCTACTCAGGTAAGCGGTGGGGGCTAATTGGGTGCAGGCTGATATTATGTGCTGGATCGTCTCCTGTTCCTCATTACAGAGTCTACAGCGGGGGTTTGGGATGTCCATTTTAATGATATATTTCTGGTGGCAACGCGTTGCCACCACTTGGTCCTGGATTGCATGGAGTGCGCCTTCGGTTTCCGCAAACAAGTACCCCGTCATGAGGTAAGTATTCGTTGCTCTGAAATCTGCATCTTCCTGGTGCAGTGAGTTGTAATATCTGCCATGTAACACTTTTACCTGCCAAGTTTCCTTCATTTTATTGATGCAGTCATTTTCCCTATCGGGTTCCCCGTCGGCGAGGTTTAGTGCCGAGTATCCATCATCAACTGTAACTAGGCATCTGAATAGAGGTAAGTTCGTGTTTTTAAAATATCCTCTCAGTTTTTGAGTTTCATCCACTAACATGCTCTCGAGATTAGTCAGTCCACGGCCACCTTCTTTCCTGGGTATATACAATCGCTCCATCGCAGATTTTGGATGGTGTAGGCGAAATTTTGTGAGCGTTGTACGTACTTGTCTGTCTATTTGTTGTATTTCTGTATGTGTCCAATCTATTATGCCAAATGAGTACGCCAACCCGGGTACTGCCCATCCATTGATTGCCTGTATTTTCTTAGAGTTCAGTTGTGTTTTCAAAACGGTATTAATTCGACGGAAAAATTCTGCTGTTGCTCTTTCTTGATTACCTTTCTTGTCAAGGCTTAATACTTGCTAAAAGCATAAGTATTTGTATCTGTCCTCTGGGCCAAGGGATGGGATTGTTGTTATGTTATCCATCAGTGTCATATTTTGGGACTGTGTGACCTTTCCTCTATCCACATGAACGACTGCACATTTTTCTAGCCCCATTTCCATCTTAATCGCATCGCTGAACGCCTTAACAAGCTCTAGCGAACTTTGCAATTGTTGAGGGTTTTTGGCATACACCTTAAGATCATCCAAGTAAAATGCATGGGATATTTTTGTCCTTTTGTCGAGCTCGTATGAGTTTCCACTTATTTTTAACATGTCGCATAAAGGGTTAAGTGCTAAACAGAACCAGATTGGGCTCAGGCTGTCACCCTGGAAAATGCCTCTATTGATTTTTATCTCATCTGTTCTGTAGGTTTGAAGATTTAGTGTCGTTCGCCATGTTGCCATTAAATTTCTCAGCACTGCAGAAAGATGGGGGTGGATTTTATATACCTCTAGTACTTTCAGTAGCCAGGAGTAAGGAACTGAGTCGAAGGCTTTCCTATAATCGATCCATGCCATGGATAGTTTTCTTTTCTTTAATTTTGCTTGTCTTGTAACAATGTTGTCAATTACAAGAAGTTCCTTACATCCCCGTGCTCTTTGTTTACATCCGTTCTGTTCCCATGCAAGAATATTGTTTGCATTTATGTGATGTGTGATATTATTATTATTATTCTTAACTACTCTTAATTTTACTCACTTGCGAAAACATTTTTATTAGGAAATTGTTTTTATGATATTGCGGAATTTTTGGCAAGTATGTAACATTCTGTGTTACGGGCTTTTAATTGATTTTTTATGGTTGAATTGCGATGAATAGTGTTTTTATGAATTTGTTTTGTAGATATTAATGGGACTACTTTAAAACTTAAGGGTCTTTGAGTTATACTTTATTGTTGAATTGCGCTTAATATTGTTAATATTGTTTTTATAAATGTGTTTTTGTAAATATGAATGATACTAGTTTGAAACTCAAAGGATTTTAAATGATATTTTATTGTTAAATTGAAGTTGAAAATGATTTTATTGTGTGGTTTTGTGAATTATGACGCAATTAGTTTCAAACTGATTAGTTTATTGACCACGTATTTTATGAATATGTGTTATTTTAAATTCGGATGTGCAAATTTATATCTGTGTAATTGTTCATTTTCGATCTCAAATAACTGTAATTAGGACAAATTATGAGGACTAAAAAAATACTTTGTATTTCAACTAGTCAATAAAGCACCTACCTACCTATTATTATTATTATTATTATTATTAAGACACTATAATAATTGCTCTTTATAGATCGTCAAGTAGAGATAATTTTACCATATTTAAAATCAAATTATCAAACTTTTTGAATATATTCATAGAAAATACAAAAACATTGTCTTGGTAGGGGACTTCAATTTAGACATTTCAAAGAACGACGATAAATCCAAAGATCTTAAAACAGTCTTCACAAGTTTCGGATTACGCCATACGATTGAGGAGCCCACTAGAATAGTGCTGAATAGTCAATCCTGTCTAGATAACATAGTTACAAACATAGACCCTAGTCTCACTAAAGTGGGAGTAGTAGATCCTCTAGTGTCTGATCACAACGGCCATTACATATATTTTAATCACCTATTGAATGAAAATGTCCCCATTATTAAACGTGTTATTAACGACACAATAATAACGGCTTTTTCTGATTAACTTTCTGAAGTTTCTTGGAATGATTTGGATGTTCATAATATGGGTGCAGATAATTTGCCAGAAAACATATTGAATACGCTGAAACATATCTCAGATACTTGTTTTTGTGAAAAAACTGTTTAAACAAATGAATCTAATATCAAATGGTTCAACAACACATTGCGTAGTATGAGAAAAAATGCCATTACAGCAAAAAACAAATTTATGAATACTTATTCGGAAGGTGATTGGGTAAATTACAAAAATTTAAACAAAATATATAGAAAAGCAATTCGCTCTGAGAAGAAGTTAGCCTACTCAAAGATAATAAAAGATTCGGATAATAAAAATAAAACATGTTGGACAATCGTAAATTCGGAAAGAAGAACTAAAATTAATAAACACAACCAGTCCGATATATCACCACAGAAATTCAATGAATTTTTTACATCGGTATGGGCAATAGTATTAGAATCTCTTGGTGATTCTTAATTCGAGTCGAGTATCTTTTTAAATAAATTAAATAAACCTGCATTTCCATTCTTTATGAGTGCAATCTTGGAAAGTGATGTCCATGAGGCAATATTGAAATTAAGTCATTCGTCATGTTTAGATTTTTACAATATAAATAGCAAAATATTGAAACGTTGTATACACTCGTTGACATATCCACTGACCATTTTATTTAATAAATGCTTAGAGGAAGGATCTTGGCCTGACTCCTTTAAAATATCAAAAATTATTCCATTATATAAAAATGGTGATATAGATTCTCCAGAAAATTTTAGACCCATAGCAATTTTACCGACAATTAACAAAATATTTGAATTGATAGTCAAAGAAAAATTAATCAATTATTTGGAAGATAAGTCACTCCTAACGGAATTTCAATTCGGCTATCGCAAAAATAAATCATGCATACGTGCTCTTCTTCGACTCTTAGAGGAAGTTGTACAGAAACTAGAGGAAGGCGTCAACTCTGTTGCCACGTTAGGCGACTTAACGAAGGCTTTTGATTGTGCTCCAGCGGATTTACTCCTAAATAAACTGGAATTTTATGGTATTAGGGGAAATGCACACAAATTACTGACATCTTATTAAAGTAATAGGAAACAGTATATAGTTTGTGGATACAACCAGTCTGATTTACGTAATATAGACAACGGCATTCCTCAGGGCTCGATTTTGGGTCCAATACGTTTTATAATATTTGTTAACGATTTACCAGAGGCTATTGACACTTTTTGTATTTTATTCGCTGATGATACTACAACTTTATCTGATGGCACACAAGCTGGTGATAATATTTTGTTGAATCAGTGGTTCCTGGCAAATAAGCTGAAACTCAAGGACACTAAAACGAAACACATTCTTCTCAGTCTAGATACATGGGCTATAAAATCAGAGCCAGTTAAATTACTGGGCATTCATTTGGATACAAACTTAAGTTGGTCACCTCATGTTGACTACCTTTGTTCAAAATTAGCGAGCCAAGTTTTTGTAATTCGTCAATTAAAATCATGTATACCAACTCATTTGTTGAAGTCTGTATATTATTCACTTTTTCATAGCAATTTAACATATGGTATTATGCTATGGGGCAGCAGCACATCAGTGCACAAAGTATTTGTGCTACAGAAAACTGTAGTTAGAATAATTTACAACGAAACAAGAAACACCAATTGTAAAAAAAATTATTCAAAAAACTTGAAATATTGCCGCTTCCGTGCTTGTATATTTTCGAAGTGGTAATTAGAACACATAAAAATCGATATGTTCTGACTAAACATGCAGATGTTCATAATTATGATACTAGAAATAGTAAGGACATTGTCATTCTCAAATCTAAAATGAAAACAACAAAAAACAATAAGTTGGATGTTACATTGTACAATTCATTTGTAAAATATTTTGAACATATAAATATAAGTGATATGAGGAGAGTTCAATTTAAACATTTTGCTAAGTCCTTTCTTTTAAATTATTGTTTTTATACAGTTGATGAGTTTTTGGAGGAATTGAATACTTGGGCTTAATGCTTATATGTTTGTTTGTTTTGTTTAATTTTTACTTTCTATTATTTTTCAACTTATTTTATATTTTAAAATTGTCATATTTCCATCAATATTTTTACTTTATGAAATGTATGTCTGTATTTATGTGAAAGTTTTACTTTCTTTTATTTTTATTATATTTTAAATTTGTCATATACAACACTATACAATCTTTAATATTTTTAGTTGGTAAAATGTATTCATATGTACTACTTCCACTGATTTCTAATGTACTATGCATGTGAATGGGGTCAATAAACCATCTATCTATCTATTATTATTATTATTATTATTTTTTCCTATTATAGAGCATCGACTGCTTTGGTCATTAGCTCTTCTAATTTGGAGGAGGGAAAACTCATGTTCACCCGACGTATAATCGGGTAGTGTTGGACTCCTTTATGGCCTACCAACCAAAAACCTCCCCCAATATTTGAGGCTACACTTTTATATACTCAGATACAAATTGTTCGCTTTTAGGAAATTTAGGAGCTTAATTTGCTGGTCTGTTGTTGATGTGCATGACTCAACATCTTTTGCAATCCCCATATCTAGACGGCTGCGAGAAAGCAGTGGGCATTCAACTATTAGATGACTTACGGTGTTTTGTCTTCCGCATTCACAGACAGGTGGGTTTCTACAGAGAAGAAAGTGAGAGCTGGTCAGGTTAGTATGCCCAATTTTTATCCGGGTAATTATCACTTTATCCCTACGTTTTTGAAGTTTGTATTCTGTTGGTTTGAGTTGTATGTTTGGTTGTATTTGTTTTAGGAAGTTATTATTTACAGTCCATTCTTCTTGCCACCTGTCCATAATTTTTTCTTTTATGCTCTTTTTCTGTTCTTCTAGGCCTTCATAATTTTCCTCTGTGCTGATATTTAGAGAGGACAGTAAGAGTGATGTTCTTATAGGAAGTGATAGACTGCTAATTCGTTGGGTATGGAAAGGTGTTGCTGGTGCAGATAGTATTTCATGAACTGGATTTGTAGGGTTGTTAAGAATTTTACAGTAGTAATTTGACATTAAGTTTTGCCTTCTGTACCGAAGTGGTGTTACTCCTCCTTCACAGCATAATGAAAGGTAAGGGCTTGTTCTGTATGCACCTAGAGCTAATCTTAAGGCAGTACTTTGAATATGCTCCAGTACTTTCAAGTTAGACTCACTTGCCGAGCCGTAAATGATGGACCCGTAATCCATTTTTGATAATATGTACGTCTTGTAAAAATTTATCAGTACAGTTGTATCAGATCCCCAATTGATATTGGCTAGGGTTTTTAAGATATTTAACCTTTTTTTACAGTTCACTGCAAGCTCTTTTATATGGTCTCGCCAAAGAAGTTTCTTGTCAAAAATGAGTCCCAGGAATTTGGTAGATGTTTCAATCTGGATATTATTTCCATACAAGTACAGCATGGGTTCAGGATGACTTCTCTTTTGCTTGCAAAAGTGTATGCGATATGTTTTAGCTACCGATATTTTAAAACCGTTGTTTTCCGAATACTCTGCGATGGCATCTATGCTATTCTGTAATGTGCTGACTATATCTTCCATAAGCGGCGAGGAGTAAAATATCGCCAGATCATCCACATACAGACTTTTTTGTACTCTTTCGCTTACAACATTTGCCAAGCCGTTGACAGCTACCAAGAATAGAATTACACTCAAGTTTGCCCCTTGAGGGATTCCATTTTCCATATAATGCCTTCGTGATGTTTCCATTCCAACTCTAACGCTAAACTTCCTTTCACTTAGGAAGCTTCGAACAAATTTCGGCAAGTTGCCACGAAAACCCCATGTATGTAATGTTTTGAAAATCCCGTATCTCCATGTTGTATCATAGGCTTTTTCGATATCGAAGAATATTGCTACCGTATGTGATCTCTCAGAAAAACTTTTTTTTATGTAGTTATCCATTAATACGAATTGGTCGACAGTGGATCTTCCTTTACGGAAGCCCATTTGATAATTTGATAATAGTTTTTCTTTTTCCAGATGTTGCAGTAGTCTTACGCATAACATTTTTTCTAGTATTTTACCTAGACAACATGTTAGTGAGATGGGTCGATAGCTAGATGGAATTTTTGCATCTTTTCCGGGTTTTGGGATTGGTATTATAATTGCATTCTTCCATTGTGTGGGGTAAGTACCGTTGATATATATTTTGTTGAATAAATTTAATATATATATTCTTTTATTTTCAGGTAAGCGCCTTAGGAGTTCAAAAGGGATCTCATCACTACCTGGTGCTGAATTGTTGGTGGTTGATATTGTTTCCTCAACTTTCTCTAAGCTGAATGATTTATTATATGGTATGGTTTCTCGTGTTTCGAAGTTTATCGTTATGCTTTCCTGTATGGTTTTAAGTTGTACAAAATTTGGGTTATAATTATTGGTGGCACTCACTGTTGCAAATGATTTGGCAAGTTCTTCTGCTATATTATCTTCGCCCGTAATTTCTCTACCGTTTATAATTAATAAGGGTGAGGTCACTTTGAAGCTATATCCCTTAATTTTTCTAATCTTTTCCCAAATTTCTTTTGTTGGGGTATTTAAGTCGATTGTACCGACATAATCTTGCCACGATTCTCTTTTGCTTTTCACCAAAAGAAAACGGGCTTTGGCTCTGAGTCTTTTGAAGTTAATCATGTTATCGTTGCTCGGCATTCTCTTAAATAAATTGAAGGCTCTTTCCTTACTTTTAATGGCCTCTTCCAATTCTGGGTTCCACCAAGGTACTCTTCTTTTTTTTACCAAACCACTTGTTTTAGGTATACTTAAATTAGCAGCGTTTTGAATGGCATTGGTTAATTCGTCTACTTGCTCCATGATTGATACTCCTGTTATGTTTTGCGAATCTAAAGTATTTCCATAAAGTGTCCAGTCAGCTTTATCGAAAATATATTTTTGTCTACGCCTCTTGTTTATGCTTTTATCTGCTATTTCAATCGATAGAGGAATATGATCTGAATTCCATTCTTCATTGACGTACCAGTTGAATTTGTGTGCGATTTGTGCTGACGCAATGGTTAGATCGATTGAAGTCATATTGTTTGATCTTATATTGAGATATGTTCCTTCTCCTGAATTCAAAATGATCAGGTCTCGTTCATTTATTATATCCTCTAGGATTCTACCTCCTGGGCATGTTTTTGTCGAACCCCATAGTTCGTTATGTGAATTAAAATCACCCAACAGAAGGAATGGCTCCGGTAATTGTCTAATACAGTTTCGTAACTCTGTCGGTGTCCAGTTTACATCGGGAAGATACATATTACAAATGGTCATTTTGAAGGGAAAAAGTATGGATATTGCGATAGCTTGAAGGTTTGTGTTCAAAGGAATGATAGTGAATGGTATGTGTTCTTTAACAAACGTTATTACCCCGCCTCTAGCACGTCTATCATGTATGACGTCTAATCTGGCAGATACATAGCCTATTAAATTAAAATGTTCTCCTTGTTTCAGATGTGATTCTTGTATGCAGATGAGGAGAGGTGTTTTACTGAGAATCAAGCTCTTCAACTCAGGGTAGCGCGTTTTACACCCGTTGCAATTCCATTGTAGTATATTTTCATTTAGAGCCATGAGATATTAAGTTTGTGTTATGTGCTTTGAAAGGTGAAGAGCTGCGTGAGTTTAAAATTGAGAATAAATAAAATTTATAAATGGATAAAATGTGTGAATAGATGAAAAGTAAAATAAATGGAGTATATAAATAAATAAAATGTATGACTAAAGAGAATGTATAAATAAATAAATAGCACAAGACTAGAATAGACGAATTTATATTACATGTTTGAATACGAAGCCAAAGGCTCTTGGCCCGGAAGTTGTATTTCTATATCTATACCAGTTTGAGGTTTTCTTGGCTTGCCTTTAGGCCAACCTCTCTTTTTCTTTTTATTTTGCTGAATATCAAAACCGTCTTCAGTGGTAATAGATTCAATATCAGAGGTCTCCGAAAGATGGCGTTTGGATCGCTGGGAATGGCTCTGGGATTCTGACTGACTAGCATTATAGTTTTCAGATGCGAGAGCTTGATATGGGTGTAAAGGTCTTTTCATTATTTTTGGTGTTATATCGAAATTGTTTTTGAGAGCATTCATAAGGGACGGAATTAAGTTATTAACCAAGTCTTTTATAGAAGTATTCGCTACAGTAGAGGCTACCTGAGCATAAGAAGTATTTGTTCAAGGAACACTTATTTGTGTTCTTTTTCTTGCTTCAAAGTACGAAATATTTTCTTTAACTTTTATTTCCTGAATTACCTTCTCCCGTTTAAAAACTGGGCAATCTTTGGAGGTTGAAACGTGAGCTCCTTCACAATTGACACATGTTACAGGTGGTTCGCTCGGGATTCCTGTATGTAGCGGTTTTCCACATATACACACCTGTTCTTTGTCGCAAGACAGGGATGTGTGACCAAATTTCTGACACTTAAAGCATCGAAGTGGAGATGGTATATATGGGCGTACTTTTAGTAGGTAAAAGGCAACTTTGATGTCTTTCGGAAGTTTCGGAGTGTCAAAAGTTAAAATGTGGTTCGAGGTTTCAATAAGTTCTCCATTTCTTTTTGTTTTTATTCTTCGAACTTCTAATATACCTTGGCCTTTCAGTTCTTCTAAAATTTCTGCTTCTGTACAGTTCATCAGATCATTACAGTTGATTACTCCCTTGCAAAAATTTAAACGTTGGTGTGGTTTTACTCCAATGTCATAATCTAGTAACTTTTTCTTTCCACTAAATGTTTTTGATTGGTATGCAGTTGCTGTTTCAACGAGTAATCCATCTTTTATTTTTCGTAAGTTTTTAACCTGTCTTACTATTGAATACATTGCTCTATTTATTTGAAAGGGGCTGACTTTTGAAAAGTCTCCTTCCTTCCTCTTCACGACCAAGAACCGGGGTGTTGTTTCCGTCTCCAGGTTCGTATTTTTATGGTGCTGAGTAGAGGCAGCGGCAGTTATAGCACCCCTAACTGCAGCTGGTTCTGGCGTATTAAATTCTGGTTTCATGTAGATCCCACGAGTAGGGCAGAAATAACAAGTCCGGCAGGGCAGTGCTCCCATACCCTGCTAAGGCTAAATACATTGAGGGGTCGCCTGGTATCTCAATGGCATCGTTCGCAGCCTCTCTGTCGTGGGGCTATTCACCGATCGACACGATTGCTTCCATCTTCGGTTCCGGATTTTTTATTGAGGTTCACTCCTCTGGACTCTTCTGTCTGGGTTACCATACCATAGCCGAGGGTTCCAGTTTTTCGGCGCCGGAAACTCGCCGCTCGTCCCCCATATCTGGTCAGGACTTGCCAGTGTGTTCGGATGTAACTTGGGCATGTTGGATCTTCTACTGGCATTTGTTGGTGTTATCATATCGGCATAAATAGCCCCACCAGTGCCCCACTGACCATTTCTGAGCTGTTTTTTAGTTTCACTCCTCCCTTCCCATCCTTGCGGCTCGAGGAGGGAGCAAGTTACTCAGCCACTCCACCAACGACAAGGTCCTACACCTCCTAGGAGGGTATTATTATTATTATTATTATTATTATTATTATTATTATTATTATGACTTAAGCGACTGACTTTCTCGGCCGTAGCCGGAAAACATTCACCGATCCCTCCTGAATGGCTGTTATAAACCTTCGGTCTCTGGGTGTAACGTTCCTTCCTTCAGCCATAGAAGCGAGGTTTCCTTACCAATCTCTGGGTTCCTCGTTCCTCGTTAGTTAGGATTGTTACAGCATGTTGTCGATCTTTGAGGTTATTTTTTTTTGGGTCACGTGTTTCCACGGTGTGTCTTGTAGCCGGTGGGGTGAGTCACAAGATGTACAAGCGTGATGCATATTTTAATTATCTTTAGCAGGTTTATTCAGAACTTTACGGACTATGTTACAAGTTCCCAATATTGCGGCTTTTTGCAGTTCCTTATGTACTCCGAAAGGTAAGTTTAGTTCTTCCAGGTGTTTTCTGAGCGTTTTCGATACCTTGCCAGTGGCCCCTATGACAATTGGTATTGTACGCACGGTCTCTGCCTTCCATGTCTCCTTCATATCTTCCATTAAAGGTAGGTATTTATCTTGTTCTTCTTTTTATTTTTTAAATACGTTTGCGGGAGCAGGAACGGATATTTCAAGTAGGGAAATTTTTTTCTTCTCTTCATCGTATAGAACAATATCCGGTCTGTTGTGCGTTACTTCCCGATCCATCTGGATTTCTCTGTCCCAGTAAACTAAAAAACCGCCATTCTCTGTTACGTTCTTCGGGTTATATCTGTAATATGGTACCAGTTCGTCCTCTAGTCCCAATCTGGTGCAGATTTCGGCATGAATAATTTTTGCGACGTTGTTGTGTCTATTTGTGTATTCACGTGATGCAAGAACCTCACACGAGCTTATTATATGTTCTATGTTTTCGTGACCTTTGTTACACATGCGACATCTGGGGGTGTTGATGCTTTCATCCTTTACTATGTACTTTAGGTGTGCTCTGGTTGGAACTACTTGGTCCTGTATGGCGAAAAGGAACCCTTCTGTGTCCGGGAATATTCCACCTTTCGTTAGCCAACTTACTGTTGCCGTTTTATCGATTTGCTCATTATTAAGAGTGTTGTGATACCGTCCATGGAGTTCCTTTTCTTTCCATGTTGTTTCTACTGACGCTATTGTGTATTCTTTATCCGCTTCAAATTCTTTATTATTGAGGTTTAGTGGTGTAAGTTTCTTATCAATATCAATGACAGCTCTATGTAGTGGTGAGAGGTCGTGTTTTGCATAGAAATATTTCCTCAGAAGTTCTGTTTGTGTCTTATATCTGAGGCGGAAGTCAGTTATTCCTTTTCCTCCTTTGTTACGTGGTAGGTGGAACCGCTCTTTGCAGGCTTTGGGGTGGTGATTTCGGTGTTTAGTGAACGCTACCCGTGTTCTTCTGTTGAGTTCCTCTAGCTCTGTGATCGACCATGGTATCACCCCGAATCTGTAGGCAACAACTGGCGCGGCATATGCGTTGTATGCAGTTGCTAGATTTTGTCCTGAGAGCTTCGACTTTAGGATTAATTTTGTTCTTGTTTTGAATTTTTCCATCAGGTTGTTCTTGACTCCATTAGTTTCAATTCCCCTAGCTTGTGCAAATCCCAGGTATTTGTACGTTTCGTTTTTTTCCATGTTGGTGATGGTTTCTCCGCCTGCTGCTTGGGTGAGTTTATGTCCACTTATTTTGTGCCATTTTCCTTGCTTCATACTATTTGTCTTACACTTCTCTATTCCTAATTTCATCCGAATATCGTTAGAAAACTTTCCGACACAGCGTAGTTGTTGCTTGAGTTCTTGCTCAGGAGCGGAGTAAAGTTTAATGTCATCCATGTACATTAGATGAGTTAGTTTTGTGGTTTCATTGAGTTGATATCCTCCTTTAAGATTATTAAGGGCGGCAGATAATGGATTTATTGCCAGGCAGAACCACAGTGCGCTCGAGGCATCCCCCTGAAATATTCCTCGTTGGATGTTTATTTGAATTTTTCCTGCATAATTCCCTATTGATAGCTCTGTCTTCCATTCACTCATCATTTTTTGTAGCATCTCGATGATGGTTGGGTTGATTTTGTACGTGCTTAGACACTGTATCAGCAAGGAGTGGGGCACACTGTCAAATGCTTTCTGATAGTCAATGAAAGCAGTGTAAAGGTTCTTTTTGTTTTTAATGGCATGCTCTGTCAGTGCTCTGTCTATGACCAATTGTTCCTTGCATCCCTGTGCCTTTCTCTTGCACCCTTTCTGTTCTTCAGCCAGGAGATTATTATTCATAAGATGTTCGTAGATTTTATTACAAATTACTCCGCTTAATACTTTATACATCGTAGGAAGGCACGTTATGGGTCTATATTTGGACGGATCGTTTGTTGGTTGCTCGGTCTTGGGGAGGAGGTATGTTATTCCTTTTGTCAGTAATTCAGGGATGCTGCTAGGATCTATCATGAAGTCTTTAAAAAATTTCGTAATTTTTGGCCTTATTGATTTGAATTGTTTCAGCCAGAAAATGTGTGCTTTTTCAGGTCCAGGTGCTTTCCAATTAGGTAGTCGTGTAAGGACTTCTCCTATATCCTTTTGTGAGATCTTAGGTGGTAGCATCATTGGGATTCTTTCCCTAGTATTATTCTCATCTTTAATCCAGTTGGCTGTGGATTTGTGTGTTCTAGGCTTTTCCCAGATGTTTTCCCAAAAGTCTTTTATCTCCTGAAGTTCGGCGTAGGATCTGTTTAGTGGAGGATTTTTAGTATTACTGGACAATTTGCGGTAGAAGCCTCTCTGATCTTGGCTAAATAGTCTGTTGTCAGTTCTACGCTTGTAGGCTTCTTTGTACCTCCTAAGTCTGGTACTGACCACTTTAAGTCTTTGTTTAAGAAGATCTAGGATTCCTATGGTCGTTGGATTTATGTCAGTAGCATAGCGGGCGAGTATGGTTTTGGCGCGTTTCTCTATTCGCTGGCTATGTTGTTGATTTGTGTATTGAGTGAGGCGCCCTATCTCTTGTCTAAGTGATTTTATTTTTATTTCGAGTCTGTGTTCCCATTGTGGTTTTCGCTCATTGTTTGTTTTTCTTCGGTCAGTTCTTGCTTTGACATTTTTCCCGCATAGGGAGGCCGTAGCGATCGCTGCATAATATACTATAGTATGCAAGTCAGTAATATCTTGACATTCATAGGTTTTGGTGGTTAATACTGTATCCATCTGTCTTATATATTCTTTAGGTTGATGGTCGTTCCTGATTTTGGGTATGCTTGGTCTAGCTGTTGGTTCCATTCCGGAGTATTTTTCAATAGCTTCGAGCAGGGCATTCGGCGCCACCTGATTTTTTGTTAAGGGCTTTATCGTGGGTGTCGGTTCATCAGGATGTATCTCCTGTGTGGCTGAGAATCCAAGAGCGAGCCCTACTTCTGCTCTAATTATTTTTATTGTTTCAGGATCCAGTCTATTCTTGATAAATAGCTGTCTCCTCTGATCCAAAATATTTTGAATAGTTTTGCCTCTCAATTCCGGGAACTTCGTTACCATCTCATGGTGTAATCTTTCTGAATATGGTGTGGATTTCGTTTGCATCTCTGTGATTAACAGGTAAGTACGAGAAATATGTTCGTTCATGGATTGAGACCATTTAAATCGCCTTCTCCTGATTCCTTCTGCAGCGGGTGGTGCATCATGCTCCCCAACGCAGTAAGAAGGTGAAATCAATGCTTGTGAGTTCGTAGGCCGATTTCCTTGCATGGTGGTTACCAGCCGCAGGTCAGTGCCACCAGTCTCACTGGGTCCTGCGTCAGCCTGATCTTCTTGGCGGTTCCGAATAGGGCCAGTCTGCAACCCTACCCCGCCTGAGTATCGCTTCCTTCTAGTATTGACAGCGCTTCTACCCTCACGCTAGAAGGGGTGCTAACCCTCCGAGCGGTTACCATAGCCCCAATGGCCGCCGAGGCGTTCCCAGTCGGTACCACGTGGAGGTGGGGATGGGATTTACCGACCTTATTATTATTATTATCATTATTATTATTTCAATCTTCTCAGGTTTCATTCCTGGTGTTTGCATTTAGCGAGGTACGGATGGGTTACCAAGCACTCTCGTCTATTCTTGAATCATGATATGATATTATTATTATTATTATTATTATTATTATTATTATTATTATTCCTTTTTGTGTCACCGGATTTACACCCGGCGTGTTTCAACGACAGTCGGCCTCAACAGCAAGACTTTCGTTGGGTGTCACTATTCTAGAAATGACCTAACAATGTTTGTCGCATCCATGATTACAGATTTTTGCAATAATCGGTGGGTTGACTCAGGAATATCAATGTCTTTGAGGGAAGTACTTAGTTTCTTGGGAATTAGCCCCATACAGGATAAAACAACTGGAATGATCTTGACTTCTTTAAGATTCCACAATTCTTTTATTTCGGTCCTTAGCTCGGCGTATTTGCTTAGTTTTTCATTGTATTTGCTTTCTGTGTTAGAAATATTTGGGATCGATATGTCAATAAGCAGAGCTTGCTTGGATTGTTTATTAATGACTGTGATGTCCGGCCTGTTGTGTCGTACTGTTACGTCCGTCATGATAGTTTCATCCCAGTAGATCTTAAGATACTGATTTTCGATAACTGGAGGGGGCCTATATTTGTAATATGGCTCGTTGTTTTGTGGATCAAGGTTAAGTTTTTTCAGTACTTCTAGGTATACTACTGTGGCAACTTTGTTGTGTCGTTCTAGATATTTAGTTTCAGCTATGCTTTGGCAACTAGAAAGAATGTGTTCAATCGTTTCTTGACTTCTGTTGCACTTTCTGCACCTATCTGTTGGTATTTCTTCCTTCAAGATATACTTTCGGTAATTCCTCGTTATTATTATTATTTTTTTTTTTATTTTTTGAGGCATCGACTGCTATGGTCATTAGCCTTCCAGCATTTTTTTCCTTCTTTTTTTTTTCTTTTCTCCTTTTTAAATTTCAGTTTATATATTCAACCCTATTATTTCAATTAATATATTATTGCAGTCATCAAAATGTGTTTTTTTTTATATTCTTTTGTAGATTCCAATCTCTTTGAAGAATGAAAGTGTTCGAGATGCACTATTCATATTATTTTCCAGGCATGCTTGTAAGGTAATCGTTATTCCAATTCGTTGTTTGATTGCTTGATGTTCTGGGCATTGTGTGAGTATGTGTTTGATAGTAAGTCTCCTATTACAGTGATGGCATCTGGGCTGCCGCTCTCCTGCCAGCATAAATGTGTCCGTCAAATTAGTATGTCCTATCCGTGCTCGGGTAATAACTACTTGATCTCTTCTGCATGAGTATGGGAGCGGTGTATAAGGATGAACTTTCTGCTTAATCTCCTTCAATTTTGACTCCGTACTATCCCACTCCATCTGCCATTGTCCTAAGATAGCGTGTTTCGAATGGGTTCTTATATCATCAACTCTAATATATATGTCCTCAGCAACAGGCTCTTGAGCAGCTTCTTTGGCAGCACTGTCAACAAGTTCATTACCAGCTATTCCATAGTGACTAGGAATCCATAGAAACGTTATTGATTTATTTTGAGTTCTCAGCCAATGTATTCGTGCAAGTATTATTCGTACCAGTGGATCTTCACTGAATGGATTCTTTAGAGCTTGTATGGAACTCAGAGAGTCGGTACAAACAACGTACTTATTATATGTGTTGAATTCTATATATCCTGTACTTTGTAAAATAGCATACAGTTCGGTTGTATAAACACTGGCTTCACATGGTAATGTCCATGAATGGACAATTCCCAAACTTGATATGGCGCATCCAGCTCCGTTGTCGGTCTTGGATCCGTCTGTATAGATAATATGACAATCTGAGAAACTTTCAATTATCCTGTGGAATTCCATAAGAATAGTGATTCTGTTGCATTCACCTTTTTTATATTTCTGGAGGTCGAGACATATATCAAGGGAGGCAATGTCCCAGGGAGGCACCTCGGACGGTCTTATGGTATAGCTCCTTGGAATGGAATAGTCAATCTTATTGATGAATTCTACAAATCTAATTCCAGCAGGACGAGTGATAGTTGGCCGTCGTTCATAGTAGTCATACTCCTCTTCTGTGAGCATCTGTAGGTGGTTGGGGTGGGTTGGGAATGCACCCAATTTTGAGCTATAGCTCGTGAGTAGTTGCAGTCTCCTGTATTTCAATGGGGGAATTCCAGCTTCACAGCAGAGTGATAGATATGGGCTTGTGCGAAATGCTCCCAGTGCGATCCTCAAAGCCTGACACTGTATACTGTCCAACTTTTTCAGTATTGATTCACGTGCTGAGTCATAAACAAGGCAGCCATAGTCAATCTTGGACAATATAAATGATTTGTATAACCTCAGAAGTATTTCTCTGTCACATCCCCAATTAATACTAGCTAATGCTTTCAGTGGATTGACCGCTTTCTTGCATCTCAGTATTAGATCGTTTATATGTCTCAATTTCCTATCGAATATCATTCCCAGAAATTTGACAGAGTCGCTGCATACTAGTTCATGTTCAGACAGTTTCAATTTCGGATCATTATGACCTGATCTAAGTCGACAGAAATGAACACATTTGGTTTTCGCAGCAGAGAAAGTGAACCCTAAAGTCTTCGCTCGGTTACAGAGGCTATTTATGGCTTCCTGAAGAGTTCGCTCTATAAACATCGTCCCACTGTTGGATTGAGATTATCTAGAAGTCCGTTAACTGCAATAGCAAAAAGTACTATGCTCAGAGTAGATCCTTGTGGTACTCCGTTTTCTAATATATGTAGCTCTAAGGAAGTCGATGCTTTCCTGACACGGAATTTACGTTGTTTGAGAAAACTTGCGATGAAATTTGGTAATCTTCCCTTCATGTCCCACTTTCGGAGTTGGTCGAGAATGTTGAAGTGCCAGGTTGTATCAAATGCCTTTTCTAGGTCAAAAAACACTGCTACTGTGTGGTTTCTGTGGGAAAAACTATCCTGGATTTCTTTCTCTAGCAGAAAAAGATTGTCAATTGTAGACCTGTGGCTCCTAAAACCAGACTGAGCATATGACAAGAGATGATTGGATTCCAGATACCACATAAGTCTGATGCTTATAATCTTCTCCATAAGTTTGCTAAGACAGCTTGTGAGTGAGATGGGTCGATAACTACAAGTAAGTTTTGGGTGTTTCCCTATTTTAAGAACAGGAATAACTACGGCCTCCCGCCATTTCTCTGGATAGGTGCCGTCGATCCATATTCTATTATACAAATCTAATAGTACTTTTTTTGATAAATTTGGTAGCTGTCTGATGAATTCATATACAATGTTGTCTCCTCCTGGTGCGGAGTCTTTCATTTCATAAAGTGCATTATCTAGTTCCTCTAGGGTGAGAAGGTGATTATAGTTGGATATATTTTCTTCCTGAAAGGCAATTTCTCGCTCTTCTGCCTGTCTATGGATCTGGAACTCGGGGTCGTAGTGTTCCGAGCTACTGATATATTCGAATTGATTAGCTAAATGCCCAGCAATCTCTTCCTCACTGATTATAAGTTGGCCATCAATTTCTAAAACCCGTGATGTATCCGTGAATGTCTTTCCTAGAATAGCGCGAATTTTTGTCCATACTTCTGATGCGGGTGTTCTAGCTGTGATAGTAGAGACATACGTTTCCCACGTAGCTCTTTTGCTATCACGTATGGCACGCCTTGCTCTTGCACGTGCTCTCTTAAATGATATAGTATTTTCCAATGTGGGTGAACGTTTTAGAGTCGTCAAGGCGTGGTTTTTATCTGCTACAAGTTTGGCAACAATGTCATTCCACCAGGGAGTTGATTTAGTACCTTTACGACCACTTGATCGTGGAACCGATATTTCCGCTGCTGATAAAATCTCACTACTGATCAGTTCTGTGGCTCCATTGATATCGGTATCAGGCAGCTGTAAGTTTCCTAATTGTTGTCTATACCGATCCCAGTTAGCATCACTCAATCTCCATCGTCTGGGCAGTGCTCGTGGGATGAATCGGCCAGCAAATTCAATTGAAATTGGGAAGTGATCTGTAAGATGATCTCCCAAACAGTTCCATTGTAGCGATGTCGATATAACTGGTGAGCATAATGCTAAATCGATAGCTGACAATGAGTTGGATCTTAGGTTTATATAAGTACCCTCACCATTATTCAAGAGAACAAGGTTCATTTCGTCGATGAAATTTTCGATAATTCTGCCTCTATTGTCCAGTCTATTCGAACCCCACAGTGGATTATGTGAGTTAAAGTCTCCCACAATCAAGAAGGGAGCTGGTAACTGGTCAGCGATATTTCTTAGATCTTCAATAGTCCAATTACCGTCAGGTAAGTAGATGTTGCAAATTGAAAATTGGATCGGATAATAAACATGGACAGCGATAACTTGTAATCTGCTCTGTATAGGAATATTCCGGTGGGGAATATTATCCTTGAGAAAGATAGCTACACCACCTCTGGCTCCGAGATCAGGAATAACATCCTTTCTGTAACTATTGTATCCTCTCAAAGAGAAATTCTCTCGAGGTTTCAGGTGAGTCTCCTGAAGACATATGCAAAAGGGTGTCCTTTCATTGCGAATATGTTTGAGTTCCGGGAAGTGGGTTATACAGCCATTGCAATTCCAAAATATTAGGTTTTCTAGATTGAATGTGGACGTAAGGTGTATTTGTGAAAAGTTTAAAGGACAGTAGGTATACTGTATCTTGAGACAAAACTTCAATTCATTTTCTAGGTTTGCCCTTTGGCCATCCTTTTTTCTTTTTAGTACTCTGGGAGGATTGAGTATTCGAGGAGTATGTACTACCATCTGAATCTTCCTTAGAGCTGACGTTCGCATCTTTAGCTTTGAATCGCTTCCTTTTGGTTACGGGAAGCGGAGGTTTAGGAGGGGGTGGGGGAGGGGGCTGATTCATAGAGGCTATGGGTTGGGGAATGATAGGTTGAGGGAAGGAGGATGATTCCAATAAATCTTTAACCACCTTCGATAGTAGGGGTATTATTCTGGCCACTATATCGTTAACGTTGGTGTTACTAGTTTGAACAGACTGGGCATACGTTACACCTGCCGTGAGTGTTGTGATTTGGACCCTTTTCTTCGCTTCGCGATAAGGAATTCGTTCTTAAATTTTAACTTTCTGGATAGCTTGCTCGATTTTTAGTTGCGGACATTGTCTTGAGTTAGCTGGGTGTGGACCTTTACAGTTCACGCATACCTCTGGTTTTTCACAGTCTGTCTCTGTATGTGGTGGCTTCCCGCATACACAGATTTGATCTTTCTTACACCAAGATGACATGTGACCAAAAAGTTGGCATTTGAAACACCTCATTGGGGCAGGAAAATATGGTCGAATTTTCAGGCTGTAGAAAGCTGCTCGGATATTATTTGGCAAAACTGGTGTATCAAATGTGAGGATATGATTGGGGGTTTCGGTAATAATTCCTTCTCTCTTTGTTTTCATGCGTTTCACTTCAATGACACCTTGATCTTTAAGGCCTTCTAATATTTCTTCGGTAGTGCAGTTTAGAAAATCTTTACAATACACGACACCTTTGACATTGTTCAACGTACCATGAGGGGTTACTTGTACATTGAAGTCTGCGAGTTTGTTAACTTTCATTAATCGTAATGACTGTGCTCGTGAAGAGGTTTCCACTAGGATGCCATCTCTCACTTTTCTTGTATTTTTCGTAGTACCAATCAAACCATACATAACTTTACTGATTAAAAAAGGGCTGACTTTCGAGAAATCCTCCCCATCCAATCTCTTAATGAGTAAGAACCGAGGGACAGGTCCCATCGTCTCTGTTTTCATAGCATTTCCTGTTTCGTTGGAGTTAGGATTCTCTGTATTTTCTAATTTATTTGAGGTATTCATATGATTCCCACGAGTTGGGATGTACTGGGTATAACTGTGGTAGTGCACCCTTGCCACAGAGAGGCTTAGTACAACCGAAGGTCGCCTGGTATCCGGAGGGAACCGTTAGCGATCAACTACGCATGATCATTCATCTATCGGCACGGTCTCTTCCACCTTAGATTTCGGATTTTTTTTTTCGCTGGTTTACTCCATCGAGACTCTTCTGTCTGGGTTACCATACCATAGCCGAGGGTTCCAGTTTTTCGGCGCCGGAAACTCGCCGCTCGTCCCCCATGTCTGGTCAGGACTTGCCAGTGTGTTCGGATGTAACTTGGGCATGTTGGATCTTCTACTGGCATTTGTTGGTGCTATCACATCGGCATAGATAGCCCCACCAGTGCCCCACTGACCATTTCTGAGCTGTTTTTTAGTTTCACTCCTCCCTTCCCGTCCTTGCGGCTCGAGGAGGGAGGAAGTTACTCAGCCACTCCACCAACGACAAGGTCCCACAGCTTCTAGGAGGGTATTATTATTATTATTATTATTATTATTATTATTATTATTATTATAATTATTATTATTATTATTATTAATATTATTATTATTATTATTATTATTATTATTATTATTATTATTATTATTATTATTACTAATATTATTATTATTATGCTAGTCTCTCTCCACCTCTTGAGGAAGCGGGTTACGTTTAGTTTTGGATATGACGGCAGTGATATAACTGCAAGCCATATCAAAACATTTTCATGCTTTTGGTGTGTTTGTCGACTTTATTGGTTGAGGAATTTCCGAACTATTGCTGCGGTTTTTGGTAAAGTTGCTTTCTGTATGTGGTTCGATATTTAAAGTAGTGATGTATTTTTGAAAAATTTTTGTTGTTATTCCTGTCGCCTATGTTGTTATTGGTACTATTGAAACTTGCTCTTGTTGCCATAATTCTTTTAGTTATTTTGCCAGTGGGGTGTATTTCGTGATTTTCCATTGTTTATTTTGTGTGACGTTTGTATCGTTTGGTACGGCAATGTCTATTAGATATGTTTCTCGATATTTTTTATTGACATGTGTTATATCTGGTCTATTGTGGATACTGTTCTGTCTGTGAGTATGGTTCTATCCCAGTGAATTTTGTAATCTTCATTTTCTAAAATGTTGGGTGGTGTGTATTTATAGTATGGTGTTTGTTTTTGTATTAGCTTATATTTTATTGCCAGCTCCTAATGTACGATTTTTTCTGCTGTGTTGTGTCGATCCATGTAGTCTGTGCCAACCAATATTCCGCTTCCTTCTGTTATGTGTTCTATTGTTTCTCCACTTTGGTGACACTTTCTACACAAGTCTGTGATTCTATGTTTTGTTTAATGATGTATTTTCTGTAATTTCTTGTTGCTATTACTTCATCTTGTATTGTCGTTATAAATCCTTCAGTTTCAAGGAAGACTTCTCCAGCCTGCAGCCATTTATACGATAGTTGTTTATTCATTGTTGATTGCTGCATGCAGTTTATATGTTTGCCATGTATAGTTTTCGGTTTCCATGTCTCCATTTTTTCTTGTGTGGTTGGTATTTGTAAGTTGTATGATATGTTTTCTTGACTGAGATTAAGTGGAGTTTATTGTTTGTCTGCTGTAACTATTGCTTGATGTAATATGGTGGGTTTGTTATGGAAGTAGTGTCGCCGGTTTTTTATTTGTGTACGGTATAATGTTTCTATGTCAATTAAACCTCTTCCCTCATCTGATCGTACTATGGTTGTTTTTTCGATGCACGAGTTTGGGTGCACATACCGGTATTCAGTGAGCATAGTTCTAGTGAGCCTGTTGAGTTCATCTAGATCTGTGTTCGACCATTTTATAACTTCAAATGAGTATGTGAGAATTGGTATCTCGAAGGTGTTCATTGCTTTGAAAGTGTTACGGGAATTAAGTTGCATGTTTAGTATCAGTTTGATTCTGTGTTTATACCGCTGTTTTAAATGTCTGTCAATGCTTGCGTGGTTGATTGTTGTATTCTGCTCAAACCCCAGGTATTTGTATGTGTCTCCAGATTCCATGTTCTCGAGGGTTTCGTAGTTGAGTGTTTCGGTGTTTTCTTCCATTCTGAATTTCCCTCTTTCGATGTGTAACATTTTGCATTGCACTCCTGGACCCCCTTAACTCAATGCCAAACAATTTTTCAGCGTGCATACGACGTAAGGCGCTATAATCGATCAAAATCTCTAAAAAGAACAAATGAAGAAAAATCAATTATTAGGGACAATATTATCGGTTATGATGTCGTTGTCTGCCACCCGGCAGACAAGTACTCACGGCTAGCTAGACAGTGGAGAAGGGTTGGGTCTTTCTCAAACATCAGTATTCGGTTAAGGGCGCCAGACAAATTGTACCCATAATTACTCGAAGCAGACAGATCCGTAAATCCCACAATGCTAACCAATATGCCAAATAAAACATTGATGCCGACTTATCCACAAATTTTGACAACACCAAAAATGAGAATACCAGGTTGCTAGCAAAAAAAAATAATTTAGTTTATAATCATTTTATTAAAAATACACAAATACAATCCATATATTGACTTATTTTAATTAATCACTTTTCCGAACTTTGATCGCTTTTCACGCATAAGACAAAGGCTACCACAATATTGTAATGTTTTTCTAATTTATTTAAACAGTAAACGGGTGGGATAAATTTAAAACACACTTTAGGTTCACTTACTTAATTTATTTATTCACTACCCTACTTACTAACACTTAATTTATATATACTTAAAATATTATATACACAGTATATTCACTTAAACTAATTTATATAAACAGTTCACTAATTTTTATTCACTTATTCACTTGTTCATCTCACGATGTTAAATTATTAACTGAACTTAGCCGCTGATCGGTCCTTTATATATTAGTGCCTTCTCCACTAGAGAATTCTAGATTGCGGTTTACAAACACAAAAATAAATGGCTGTCGCATTTTCCAGATAAGACTGGTCACAAAAACAAACATAATCGTAAACGGTCATAAAAAACCCTGCTTATCCGCCATAATTTTAACTTTCATACCTGGCTTAGACAGAGTCGGATTTAGGGACTATACCAGTGTGCTGTTAAGTCCCAATACCCCCTCCATAAATGGAAGTCCCACCTGGAACTTTTGTGGAGCCGAGACTGGATGTTTGAATCGCCAACTGGCCCCATTTCTACACTTTCCGATCTCATGGAAATAGCAGGGCACCGTCATAATCGGATACTGATAACGCGGGTTGTAGCTGCAAATTAATATCTGGACACCGGTATCTCGGAAGATAATATCTACCATGTTCTTGATAACTCACCAATCCAACTGGTTACTCGCTATCTTAGGCATAGCCAGTTTCTTTACGCTGGATTCTAATACATGGTCTCGGAGGTTGCATTCCACAAATCGCGGTAGGTAGGTCGATCTTAAAATGCATTTTTAGTTACCACGTAGAAGACGTACCGCGAATTATGTTTCCGTTTCAGTGTCTTGCCAGGGGCTGGAATCTGGTCTTCAAGTTTTTCTAATTGCCCGAACTTCTTTCGAAAGACGGTTGCCAACCCTCGTGCATTCTTGATACGAACGGGGATGTTGTATGCCAGTGAATAATCTTCCGGGAGAGTGAACAAATCTTGTTGTTGTTCCGAAGTGTCTCCATATCTAGCTTTTCCGGTACCTCTATACGCGCCTATAAATTCATCGAAGGTAGGGTCAGACACATCTCGAATAAGGATTACTCCTTTCTCTAGGTCATGGTCTCCTTAGAATGGCGCTTGTCGGTTTTGGTGAACTATTTTTGGTTTTCTGTTGGGGATTTTGCTTATGCGGTATATAACATCATTGATCCTTTTTTTGATTAAGTATGGACCTTCCCTGTATTCTCGTAACTTTGAAGAAAATCCTTTTCTCCTCGTCAAGTTGTGTAACCATACTTTGTCCTCTCCTTTAAAACCGCCTTCTATGGCCTGTGTGTCGTACCGACTTTTCATTCTGTCCCTGGCAACTTGAAGATTTGTTCGAATTAATTCATGAATATCGTCCAGCCTTCTTCTCAATTGGATCACGTATGCTGCTCTTGCTAGATCTTCTCCAGGGCGACAGCCAAATTCCAGGTCTCAGGGAAGCCTCATTTCACATCCAAACAGTATTTTAGCAGGTGTTTCACCCGTGGACTCATTAGCGGCGGATCGATAGGTCAATGCGAATAGGGAAAGATTCTGGTGCAAATCTCGCTGAAGGCTGGAAATCACTTTGGACAGGTATTTTCCAATAGCCCTGTTCATTATCTCGACCATTTCGTCTGACTGTGGATGTGATGCTGTAGTCCTGGCCTTCTTCATTCCCAGCTTGTGGCAAATCTCCTGGAATAGATGGCTTCCGAAATTTCTTCCCTGGTCTCTGTGGACTTCCAATGGCACTCCATATCGACTGATACATTATTTAATCAATACATCCGCGACAGTTGTGGCCTCTTGATTCGAGATCGCGTGAATTACCACCCACTTTGTGAAATAATCCATTACAACCAGGATGTATTTACCACCATTTTCTGTTGTCGGAAATGGTCCAGCGATGTCTGAAGCAATCCTTTCGATAGGGCTTCCAACATTATACTGTTTCATAGGTGCCTTTCTCTTGCGATATGGTCCATTACTCGTAGCACAAGTCGTACATTTCTTACACCAGTCCTTCACATCGTCGGAGCTGTTCCTCCAATAAAACTTTTCACGGACTCGCTAAAGAGTTTTCTTCACTCCCAGATGACCTCCCGATGGACTGCCGTGTAACTTTTTCAGTATTTCAGCTACTCTTGTTCTCGGGATAACTAGCTGTCTCATCTCAGAACCATCATCGTCTTCAAGGACTCTTTTTAACAGCTCTTCTTCCAGGACAAGAGAGTCCCACTGAGCACAATACGCCTTGAGTTTCGGTGAAAATCTTGACACCTCTTGCCAGGTAGGTTGCCGATTTTGTTCCTTCCATTGCTGGATCATCTTCAGGTGAGGATCATTCTCCTGATCCTCTCTGATCCTGGTGGGTGACCATTCCTCGTTGACTACTGTATCGTTGACAATTTATTCTCGATTTTCTCGTCCATCGTTGAAATTTTAGAGACGAAATATCATTTTCAAAGTCAGCGGCAATGTCGTTTTTCATTAATAAGATATCGGCAGATATATCGTTCTTCAAAGCAAAAATCTTGTCGTCAATATTAGCAGAAATGTCGGTCTTCATAGCACATTCGTTGAAATTTTGTCTTCCATGACAGAAATATCGTTCTTCATAGCAGAAGTGTCGTTCTCCATATCAGAAATTGACAAGATTAAGGTAGAAGGCTCGTCCTTGGATTAGAATTTTCTGAATTGAAGCCGTCATTTTCCAATGCCACTTTAAGTCTTTCTACTAATTCACTTTCCCTACCGGACGTTTACAAACTCACGATTTTCCAATTCTGCGTTAAACTCTGTCACTTTCAGCTCTCTTAGTCTCTTAGCCATTTTTACGTAGCAATTTATTTATATTATCCCACTTCAGACACCAATGTAATGTTTTTCTAATTTATTTAAACAGTAAACTGGCGGGATACATCTTAAACACACTGTAGGTTCACTTACTTAATTTATTTATTCACTACCCTACTCACTAACACTCAATTAATATATACTTAACTAATCACTTATTATATACACAGTATATTCACTTAAACTAATTTATATCAACAGTTCACTAATTTATATTCACTTGTTTATCTCACGATGTGAAATTATCAACTAAACTTAGCCGCTGATCGGTCCTTTATATATATATTAGTTCCTTTTTAACTAGAGATTTCTAGATTGCGGTTTACACACACAAAAACAATTGGCTGTCGCATTTTCTAGATATGACTGGTCACAAAAACAAAGATAATCGTAAACGGTTATAAAAAAAAACTGCGTATCCCGCATAATTTTAACTGTCATACCTGGCTTAGACAGAGTCGGATTTAGGGACTATACCAGTGTGCTGTTTCGTAACAATATAATATTTTTATATAAATATTCGCATTTAAATAACTGGCTTGAAATAGGATTACTATAATTATTGACGAAAGAAAGAATTTGTTACTAATAAAACAAATCCAAATAAATAAACACTGCGCAGGTTGTAGTTGTAAGCAACGATGTTGTAAGATAGGGTATCTTAAAATTACTACATATGTTGATATGTTGTATGTAGAAAAAGTACAAACAAATATATGTCTAAACGTATAAATGTTTTGTAGGTAGGTAGGTATGTACGTAGGTAGGTATGTACGGGCCAACGGGTACTATCTACATTCAGTTTCAGAGATTAAAGGCACTTATATAGCTGTTATCGTCCAACATATAACTCCCCTTTTCTTCTTATATTTAAGAAAATGGAGATATCATTGTTCAAGTTGAATCGTCAATCAGTGTATATGCAATTAATCCTCTGAATGAGCAGTTATTTAGGCAAATAATATCCTGGAGTCCAATAATCCACGAATATCCAACCAAAGCCCACAATAACCAAAATAAATTTTCAACTGATAATCCCGCAAAGGCTGACAAAAATGTCACTAGATATTGAAAATTCCTAATTGACACTGAAACTTCTCTACTAACAACGTGACAAGTATTTTAGGCTCCTATCAATTAATCAAAAAGCAATTAAGCAAAGTCGCACGCATCCGTATTTTATTATATGAATAATGTTCTCAGTGGCACCTATCGATTCAAGACATAATTAGGTATTGGATCATTATAGAAATTATTCGATACAAATTTAATAATTCAACAACTATCCAGCATACGGCAGTACCGCGGTAAATGTTTATATTTTTAAATTTGTTGTAACAGACTTTTAGACTGTTCGAGCGCGTCCTACTTCTCGTGTGAAAGGGTATTTAAATCAATTGACAAGTTTTCACGAGCCTTTTGTTACAATTAACCAAATTTAATTCACTGTTTGGACACTAACTTTGTGGACTCTACTCATATTACCGTTTAAAATGAAACTAACTGTTTCTAGTTAATTCCACAATATATTGAAAAAATGTTAAAAATTCTAAGAAATTTGACAATAGATTAAATGATATTTAGTATCGAAACAGTTGTAAAATTACTTACTACGATTGCTATATGGCGTTTTTAAAAATAATTAATTTTATTACTTTTCTCATAAAATTTAAATATAATTATGTCAACAATATAACCGTGCCTCATTCAACCTTGAAGATATCTCCTCATGAAATTCAGAACCTCCTTATCAAATTCAGATGGTCAACTGAGAAAACAAGACAGTGAAGGGAAACAAAAGCACAAGATATGTGCAGATAAAATAAGACATACTGTTGAAAATAAATTTAATTTAGATGGTATTGTTTTATGTAAGCAAACGAAACAAAAATAGTTCTCCATCCTATGATCCAAAAGCAGTCAAAATAGCAAAAATCGGTGGTCCAAAGATGAAAGCTGATATAGTCGTCGAGATCAAGTAAAACCTGATCAGGTGGGGTCTAAAGGGCATATGGTCTTGTGAAACAAATGCTGATCGTAACAGTAAGGATGAATCTTCAAACAGAAACAAATATGGAAACGGACAGTGATGATGATGAAAAAAATTTGGAGAGAGAATGGAGAGAAGAGAGAGAATGTGGTGTGAATGTAGAACTGGATGAAGAAGACGGAGGGGCTCCGAAATTGGAACCAAGAGGAACAATTAAAGCTGCAGTGTACTTACAAATATATGAGAAGGATATTTGTTGAAGGTATTCAATAAAGCAGTGGAGAAAAGTAGTATTTTACATGATGATTGGAACAGTAGCCACTGCCAACAAGAGAATGATGTTGTTAGCGGTGACTGACTTCAAGAATTAATTAATTAATTGTCAATGTATTTTTGAAGGAAATGGAGAACATTTAATGAAAGAAACATACAGCACATATAAGAGCACTGTAATTCCCATTTTATTTATTTAATAGTTCCCATTTTATTTATTTAATAATTATTAGAAGTACTCTTCCCACCTTTTTATCAATTAAATCCATTATTACTCCTCAGATTTTGATTTTTGGACATATGGTCCTATGCTCAACTTTAATCTTTATTATATTTTATTTCTTCATTGAAGTTATTTTTTTACAAAATTACAAGCAATGTTAGATTCAATTGAACTTGTTTTCGAGAGACTTTAAAAAAAATATTACATAATATCAATTACACATACTTACCACAAAAAGAATGTTGACAATTGTCCAATAGTGGAAAATATCAACAAAATCGTTAGTTTTATAGACAAATATGGAAAAATCGAATCCAGCAATGATTGATCCAAATGAAGTTATTATCATTAACAATATCTGATTGCCTACGATTCTATTGAAGAAATCGACACCTTCATGAATTCTCGCTACTGTTGTTACCAAATCCTTAAGATGTACGGTAAACGTTGGTTTGTACAAGATTTTCACGGAGAATAATTGGTTGACGTCATTGATCATATCTTCGAATTTCATTATGAAGAAAAACGAAGTTTCCCACACAAACATCGTCAAAAAAGTAAATTGCATAAAAATACAAAATCCGCCTATATCATATATGATTGTATATATATTCGCGAATTTTGAAAGATATATAGACAATATCAAGTTGATGGGACCAGAAAGTGAGAAAACCCCTAACAAGTATATCATATGACGTATCTTAATTTCGTAAGAACCGTCTAGAGTTTCAATAATTTCGAAAAAACTATCCCAGATCGTTTTATGTCTGATTATACCAAAAATGCAACTGCAGTGGAAAATATCTAATAAAAATAAGATAATGATTAGAGTATTTAATTCCATCATCGGTAAGAAGTTATCACGGAAATATATATCAAACATCTTATACGCACTGTAGTGATGCGAAATATTGAACATAACAATGGCTACCATCTGGATTTTCAATATCATTTGATTTCCTCTATAAGGAAACGTTCCAAATAAACTTCCCACAAAGTACAGAAACTTGAGACAACCATAGCGTCTTCTCGATATTTCATCACTTATTAAATACATTCTCGGCTTAAACTTCAACTCACACTAATAAAAACTTTGGATGTTGTTACATTTTATCTATCATGATGATAGATCAATTTAATTCACTAAGTGGTCAATTATCGGAAAATGTTTAAGTTTATCGGTGGAGATTGTTACATTTTATCTATTATGACAATAAATTTATTTAATTCACTAAGTGGTCAATTATCGGAAATTGTTTGAGTTTACCGGTAAAACAAATCAACATCGTCATTAATTGATTATCGTAGGAATATCTAATTAATTGATTGTACCGGGTGTGACCAGACATGCTAGGTAGCGGAAACCGCACAATTTGCGATCTTTTGGTAAAAATTATTGTATTGAAAGTGGTCATGAGATATTGCTACAAATTATTTTCAAGTATGTAAAATATATCTGAAATTTACTGTAATATCACAAGGTACCACGACATAAGCGCTCGCGCCAAAAGCGCTCTGACATAAACACCCTGACAACTGTTCTACCGACAACTGCGCGAACCTAACTTAATTTACACCTGATAATGTTCAATAGTTTTATATACAGATGGTGGCAGTCGATGGTGTATTGGAAAGCTCTCTGCTATCCTTCTACAGAATTATTGGTTCTTGGTAAATCACTAATTACTCTATCATAATGATTTCACAAGTCAATGTTTAGGGATATTAAACAATGATCAAATTTTTTACTAAGGATATAAACAGCAAAATCATCCGCATATTCAATTACGTAGCATCAGTTGAACTATTGAAGAAGAGAGAGGATAGTACAGATCCTTGTGGTAAGCCCATTGTTATAGTACGGTATCCAAACATATTGCCATTGTTTTGTCGGATTGTTACACAACTGTTTATGTAAAGCTTGCATATATTATCGGTAACTTCTTCTGGTATATGCAGCTGTATCGCTCCTTCAATATCCAGAAACCATGAGACAAAGTACTTATTTTCTGATAAAGTTAGCTGTAGTTTTGTAACTAAATGACCAATAACATCATGAGTACCATGATTTCTCCTATAACCATATTGTGTTGGTGGCGAAACATGGATTTGATTAAGCCACAATTCTAATTTGCTTTTTCTTATCTGTTTAATACTAAATAATGATTTTCAATTTCTGTTTACCAAATTAAAGATATATATATAAATATATATATATATATATATATATATATATATATATATATATATATATATATATATATATTATAATGGATTGTTATAGTTGTATACTTTGCCGACAATACCACTATAATTGTTATATTATCAATTTAATATATTCAACTCTAGTATAGCTAGCTCAGTAATGAAGTAAAGAAAATTTTTTATGTATTTATATATTTATGTGGAGAGCATGAGAAACTCCTACTACTCTTTGGGATCCGGAAGTGATTTTAACTCTATATCTACAATATTTTACATATATATGAATCCTTCAAATAACTGATATTATATTTTTTATATTATTGGTGCGCCTATGTATAGAAACTTTCAATATAGCAATCGATTTTGTCTCACAATTAAAATAGATGGAAATTATCAGTAGAATAATCGATTCCAACTGTCACTCATATCAGCAGTTGAAGTAATATTTATCTGAACATAAACAATAGTTTCAAGAATACCTTTAATACAACAACTATATTATATTGATCAAGAATTATGTATTATAAATTTAAAGTAAGTGATGAACTATCTTAAATACTAATATAATATTGAAATTTCAAACAATAAAATATTTGTTAAATATAAATGGTAAGTACTCAAGTCTATGTTATTATTTTTCTTTTTTAATGCTTTTAATATGTTTAATAGTTTCAAATACTAATTCTTATTACTTTTATTATAAATGTACATCTCTAACCCGGATGTTGGTACCAACAAAGATAAAAAGAAACAATAACCTCTCAACCACTAATATTCCTTTCTTGAAATTCTGTCTGTTAAAAAACCATGTCATGCATACATATGTCGTCCAGATGGAGATGTTTTTTTTTTCTAGATTTCTTGTTACAGGTAACACGTGTTTGTAATTTCTATTATTCTCCAGCTTCGAATTCCCAATCAATGCTTAATATCCTATTCAGGAACTTTACATTACGATTCCGTACCACATCAACTGAATATTCAATTTGAAATGACTCTTTCATTTGTACCATAGCCTCCAATAACATGTAATTTTTTATATATTGTATATATCTTCGTAGAAATTATTATTTTAATAGCCTTATACTAGCTATTTCGAATTAATATATGGAATAACTCACTTCTTTGTACAATAACTTGATTCTCTCTTTTTAAATTCTTCAACCATTTTAGTTTTCTAATCTCCGACTTCCATCATTATTCAAAAATCAACAACCCACCCGCCTTTTTTTATTTTTCGTTGCTATCCGAAATCATAAATATCTTGATTTCAGATTCATTTTCTAATTCCTAATATATAATTACAAACCATAAAATTCACATCTTTCTTGACTCAATAAATATAGATTTCTATGGTTCTGCTTCTTTTTCAATTTATAACCTTATTCCAGTCAATTGATAAAATGATTTTATGACATTTCTGACATTATTTGATATATATAACCAAAACTCTCTAAATGTTAAATAATTAAGTTATTACATGTTTATTTATTGTAACTATTATTAATGATCAATGAATATTTTTAGAATATGGATTACATGTTTCTTTTAATTAAGGAATTTTGATTTATAACTTGTTATTTATTACTTACAATGGATTGTCGATATGCTTCTTAAATGAACTACTGTGTTTAAAGGTAAGTTTTATACTTTTTATTCAAATTTCTTATTACTATTGCTCATATATTGTATTCCATTATGAATAGCTTATTCCATCAATGAATTCTTTTGGTTTCATATTAAAGATATTCAATCAAATGTTCCAAACTTCAATATATTTGTGAGAGTGAGAATTTCAATTATACTTCCATCTAAGTAGTGAAGAACTATCTCTTCTATATATATATTTTTTTTACTTTTATAAGGTAATAGATATTATGTATCCTGATCAAAATAGGTGCTAATAATTCTCTAACACTTAACAGATGATGTATATATGCTCCAGAATATTTTGTACATGTAAGACATATACAGTTTTTTTTAAATACTGCATTAAATCTTCTGTATATTGGAAATATTTTCATTAACCGATACTGGTTTATATAATTCTGTGTAGTATGCTGATATGAGTTATATTATTTTAGTTTCTGTGTTCTTGAATTATGTTCAATATATATATAAAACTAGTGAATATTGGGGAATTGCAGCAAGAAAATGGAAAAGTGTACTCTTAGCGCGGAAAATGTCGAAGCTTTTGGGGATGATTATCCTCATCATCAGGGAGACTAGAATGAAAAAAAAACAGATAAATACTGTGGTCAATGAAAGAATGAAATTGTAATGAAATTCACAACCACGTGTGTACTTACCACTGAAGTGAGGTTAGACTCTATTAAGTTGTAATCATTTAAACTACAGATTATGAATTTTGTAATAATTGAGTAGATATGAGATGAACAATGAGCAACCAAATCATCATGACTATAAAAAGTCAAAATGCAGCACCATTTTGTAAATTGAAATAATTGAAATCATCATCAAGCGTTCTTATGTTGAACGCCGGTAAGGAAATGATATACTTTCCCTTTAAATGGGATGTAACAATAGACAAACAATGTTACCAACAGCCCAAAAACACAGAATTATGAGACAATGTACCCACTTCAACAATGGCATCTGTTGTAGTGCCAACACAATGGGTTTAGCAAGAAGATGTATGAAAAGAGAGGAAGAGAAAGAGAGAGAGAGAGAGAGGGGAACGCTCTCTATTTGTGTAAGAAAGGATGACAATATCGCTGTATATAGAGAACATAACTCCAATAAAACTTAGACTGAGAAAGAAAAGAGAGAGAAAACAGCACAATAAAGATAAAAATAACATATAGTAACAAAGTATAATATAATAATTATGTAAAATTGTATTATCTGAATGTATTTACCAACACCAATACACTCAAATTTCAAGATTTTATTATTATCAAGTTAACGTAATAAAGGTGGTGCTATTAGGAGCAATATGGTTATTGTAAGCGACCTGGGGAGTACAGTTGGCGTCTAAGAACAATAAAAAGGAAAAGGTATGACTCGAGTGGTTTATTATTTATAACATTGTTATATTGTGACATTGATATATTATGAAAGAAAAACCATTTCTAAGAATGACATATTCGTTTTGTTAGACTCAGTCGCCAACATCTTCACAGCTTCATAATTCATCTGATGATCAAAAGAATAAATATGATATGCTAATGCGCACCGCTCAGGGTGTGATGTGCAGTCGCTCTTGTGTGAGACAATACGCTTCGACGGATATCTTGAAGTCTGTCCGATATACTGTTTATCACAGTCTTTACAAGGAATACTATACACAACGTTAGTAAGTGAGGTTAATGGACTCTTATCTTTTACTCTAGTGAACAATGATCTGATTGATAGTACTGTTTTGTTAGAAATTTGGAGTTATCACATGCCCTGCGCAATCTGGCAAGTCTCGGACTTATGTGTCTTATGTATGGTGAAGTAGCAAAAACCGGTTGAGAAGGAGACACATCAGTTCCAACATCCCTTTGGGCCAAGTTAGGATGGCTATCTTCAAGCAATAAGTGCACGGTAGTGGATGTGCTAAATAATATTTTATTTAGTAACGTTCTTGGATAAGAGTTTGCCAAGAAAATATTAAGTAAAATATTACAATTTTTATTATGAAAAACATTATTAGAAATTCTGAGTACTCTCTGCTTCATAATTCAGATATCTACCAGAACTGCATGGCATCCTGTACCGATCTATAATAATTGTGTTGTTGTTAGGAATTAACTTTGTGTCTAAGAAAGGTGCGGAATTATCGATGTCTTCCATTTCTATAGTGAATTGGATGTTCGGATCGTAACTGTTGTATGTATCCAGAATTTCATCAAGGCCTTCTCGAGGAAATGCCAAAATAATAATATCGACATCCTTTTTCATGAAAAAGGGAGTAAAAGAAAGTACAGGAATGACTGTATCTAACACATCGTCCATGGCATATGCTGCCAAGATAGGTGAAATTGAAGCACCCATTGGTGTGCCAAAGATTTGTTTGTAAATTTTGTTATTAAAAATGAAATTAGTACTGTCAAAAATGAAAACTATCAATTCAACAAATGCTTCCTTTGCAATGGAGCAATGGACACTGATACGATCCCAACTATTATCGATTGCTCTCAAACAAGCATCTAAATAAACATTACTGAACAACGAGACCACATCCAAACTGACCAGAACATAACTTCCTGGAAATACAAAATTATTGAACTATTCAAAGAATTTTTGATGAAATATCAATTGTCGTAATCATACACCTTAGTTAGGATTCCCGTACAGAACTGTGCAATATTTCCAGTAGGGACTCCTATCGAAGCCACTATCGGTCTCACAGAGAGAACTGGTTTGTGAACTTTCGGAACTGAATAAAATTTTGGAGGGACACCATGGTAGCTCATGAGTTTCTTCTTTACTATCACATCTATTTGATGTTAATTGAATGAAGATTTAACTAAGTAATTGCCCTTTCTTTGTAGAGAAGAAGTGGGATCACATGATAGTTCTACATATGAACTGTTGTTTAAAACAATATCATTTGACAATTCAACATATTGTTGCCTATCCATAATGACTGTGACATTCCCCTTATCGGATTGAGTGAGAATCAGATGAGGGTTTGCCTTAAAAATGGCTTTAGATTTAAATAAAAGATTATGAAATAAAGAATGATTGTGAGGTTTATGTATATAATTAGTAATAATATTTGTGGCTGTTGCCTCCCTGATGTTTATCACTTTAGAGTCTGTGATCGTGGAGGTGAGATAGTCCACGTCAGATAAAATGGATTTAATTGAAATGTCTTTCAAAATGACTGGTTCCACACTAAACTTAGGGCCCATAGCTAAAAACTGTGATATATCATCAGGTATAGTGGTATTCGAAATATTTCTCAACCAACCAGCCTTAGATTTTAACAATAATTTAAATTGATCATTTTGCAATCTATTAAGTTTATATATATTATTATTCTTAATTTTGTGGAACAGTTTATTATAATTAACATGTTTACTTGGAAAATTCTGAGAATGAAACTCACTAGATCCAGAGATTATTGTCCTTTTCAAAGTTGACAAATTTGATTCTAATTTACTAATTAATGTCAGGGATTAAGCTTCTTAATATTGAAATTGCTAATAATTCGTTATTGGTAGATTTTATATATAAAGGAGATGCAGCGATCTCAATTTATTCTATGGAAAACATTTTTTTCAGTTTGTTATTAAAGCATTTTCTGATAATATCCCTAACTTTTGACGAGGAGTTTAAGTGCGATTCTTACTACGATTGCTACATGGCGTTTTTTCTAAATAAGAAACTCTATTACTTTTCTTATAAAATTTAAGTATACTTATGTCAACAGTATAACTGTACCTCATTAAACCTTAAAGATATCTCCTTATGAAATTCAGGACATCCTTATCGAATTCAGATGATCAACTGAGAAAACGAGACAGTGAGGGGAAACAAAAGCAAAATATGTATGCAGATAAAATAATTTACTGTTGAAATTACATTTAATTCAGGTGATATTGTTTTATGTAAGCAATCGAAACAAAAATAGTTCTCCATACAATGATCCAAAAACATTCAAAGTAGTAAAAACCGGTGGTTCAATAATAAAGGCAGGGGGAGCGGATAAAATCATCGAGATTAGCAGTTCCATGCTAATATTCATGCCAAATAGTTTTATTTTATTCATTGGAAAATAATTATAGTTATTTTAAAATTGATTATATATAAAGTGAAAGTGTTCAACAAAAAAATATAGAGCCATACTCATAGATTTCTCTCCACTACCCTCACCCCCAATCACGGCTACACAAAAGCTTAATAGTGTTAAACCTGACATTTTCATAAATGAGAATTTGAAAAGTGATAATACAGTGACAGTTAAAAATTAACAAAAACATTTAGTCAAAGTAAAAACATCCCCCACAAAAACGATTGAGCGATGTACGTTTAGATCTAAAACTTTAGAAAGACAAAAATTAACACACACACATAAAAATATAAATACAAAAGAACTGACAAAAAAAAGTGTATGGAAAAACACCGAGACGAGTTCATCATAAGAAGAAGTCAATCAATGCCGAGTCAGAAGATATACAGCATTCAAAGTATTTAGAAGAATTAATAAGGATCAAATCCAAAACACTAGCACTGAAAACACGTAATATAAATTATCACCAAATCGTATTTATATATGATAAAGATACCGATACTTACAATTAAAAAATAGACACAAACATAATTAATATACCTAAAAGTTGGTTAGACACAATAGACATTACAACACTTAACAAGTATATAGAAATAGCAAATCCATTTGAAAAGTGTATAAAATAAACTGAAAATAAAGTGTTTAGGAAACACAAGTATAGAAAAGTGTCTAAGGAACACTCCTCCTAACGAAAAGTGTATAGGAAGCCCTAATAAAAAAAGTGTATAGGAAATTTAGAAACAGTAAATACACTAGATAACTGAACCCTAGAACAAACTGAAAATAAAAAGTGTCTAGGAAACACAAGTCTACAAAAGTGTCTAGGAAACTTACGTAATGAAAAGTGCAGATGTGTGCAGATAGAATAAGATATACTGTTGAAATTACATTTAATTTAGGTAATATTGTTTTATGTAAGCATACGAAACAAAAATAGTTCTTCATACAATGATCCAATGATCAAAAATAAAGCCAGAGAGAGCGGATAAAATCATCGAGATTAGCAGTTCCATGCTAATATTCATGGCAAGTAGTTGAATTTTATTCATTGGAAAATAATTATTGTTATTTTAAAATTGATTATCTATAAAGTGGAAGTATTTGTTCAACAGAAATCTATAGAGCCCCACTCATAGATTCCTCTCCACTACGCTCACCACCAATCACGGGTACACCATACCCGAAGTAGGGAAAAAATTCAAAAGCTTAATAGTGTTAAACCTGACATTTTCATAAATGAGAATTCAAAAAGTGATAATACAGTGACAGTTAAAAATAGAGAAAAACATTTAGTTAAAGTGAAAATATCCCCCAGAAAAACTATTCAGAAAGGTACGTTTAAATCTAAAACTTTAGAAAGACAAAAATTAATACACACTCATAAAACCATAAATACAAAAAAACTGACAAAAAAAAGTGTATGGAAAAATACTGGGACGAATTCCTCAAAAGAAGAAGACGAACCATACCTCTATGCAGAGTCACTAGATATACAGCATTCAAAGTATTCAGAAGAATTGATAAGGATCAAATCCAAAACACTAGCACTGAAAACACGTAATATAAATTATCACCAAATCGCATTTATATATGATACAGATACCGATACTTACAATTCAAAAATAGACACTAACATAATTAATATAAAATAGACATTACACTTAACAAGTGTATAGAAATAACAAATCCATTCAAAAAGTGTATAGAACAAACTGAAAATAAAAAGTGTATAGGAAACCCACATAAAGAAAACTGTATAGGAAATATAGAAACAGTAAATACACTAGATAAGTGTATTCCTGATGGTAATACACCGGATCCCACCTCAGATTTGTCAAATCCAACGTGCAGAGCGTAAAATATAGATCAGAACCTCTACCCAAGATAATAATTCCAATTTAATAAAAAATCAAAATCAAGTGAATATGGAAGAGGACACGATGGGAATTAATTTATGCTCTTCCGATGAAGATTATAATAACAGTCAAAAAAATCAACATACTCCCCAAGCTATGGTACATTAGCAAGCCAGTCGATCGTGGGCAGAGGAAGTTGAAATGGAACAATCAAACATAACAGCTTCTGATCATTTCGTTTCTCAATATGGAAATGTAATGAAAAAACGATTATTGGATATGACGAACAAAAGATAAAACGAAAACGTTACTGCAATAAATATTTTACCGGTAGAACCTATGGATGTGACAAGACATCAAACAGGATTTATTGTACCAAAAAAAGTCACTTCGTTTAATAATTTAAAGAAACAAAAAAAACCGGCTATTGCTAGCTGTAACCGATATGAAACCCTGTCAGAAGTTTCTGATAACGAGGCGCCATTGAGGCAACAACAGAAAAGAAGGAAGAAAACTAAATTTCGAAAATTTATTGCGACAGATGATAGCCCTGATGAAGTAGAAGAAGAAGCCAATACCAAACGCACTAAACAAAAAGGTCAAGGAACAAAAACTTCCAAAAAAATCTCAACTTCTTGTCCCCCAATTATAATAGACGGGAACGTTTCTACGCACAGAGAAATGGTGCGCAGACTTAAAGAATGTGTTAACAAAGAATTTGAAATGAAATATACCACAAATTCTACAATAATCTTTACTAAAGAAAACGAAGACTTCGATAATTTAAAACATACACTGAGATTAGAAAAAGTCCCGTTTCACACTTACACGCGAAATGATGAAAAAACGCATGCTTTTGTATTGAGAGGGTTAGCTGAAGGACTCCAAATTGACGAATTTCAAGATGAGTTGGCAAGTACATACAAAATCAATATCAAGGACGTGTACAGGATAACAACCAAAGCAAGGCCACTATACCTGGTTATTATTGATCCCAAAATCACTTTAGACTATGTCAACAAAAATGTGAGGGTACTCGAACACATAAGAATTCAATGGGATTATCGGCGTCAAACGAAGACCATCATTCAATGTCACATATGCCAGCTTTGCGGTCATGTCACTTCAAATTGTGGCAGGGTACCAAGATGTTTAAAATGCGCGGCACCCCATCTAACACCAGAGTGTTCGAAAGAGAGGTCCAAATCGGCGAAGTGTGCAAATTTCAAAGGCAATCACCCGGCAAATGCTGAGATTTGTCCGGAGTATATTAAAAGAAGAGACTAGCTCGAAGCCAAACGAACAAGAATATCAACAAATAATACAACTCCTAAATATATCCCAGCTGCTCTCCCAACATCAAATCCATGGAACAATAAAACTACCCCTAGCCTGCAAGACTGCCCTAGCTTACCAACAAAGAAACCTACCCCCGCTCTTCAATAAAACATTCCCAAAACACGAACAATCTCACAAATAAATACTACTGTCGCTGTAGATATCAACAAATTCACAGATTTGGACTCTATGTTTCAAGAATTGCAAACAATAGTAAACCTAGACAAACTAACGAGGCCATTGAGTATTTACTTCATCAGATGAAGACAGTACCAAACAAACTAGAAAAATTTACCATTCATATCAACTTTGTCGCCGGGGCTGATAAATATGACATCTAGGCAGGTAGGTGCTAAAACAAGAATTCAAAATCGAAATCTTCTTAAAATAATCTTTTGTAATGTAAATGGAGTAATTAACAAACTTCATCTTCTCAGACATTTTCTCGACACTCATAAACCTGATATTTTCTATTTAATCGAGACGCTCCTCCAACCCAATAAAACCGTGAACTTCAGAAACCCTGACTATAGTCTATATAGACAAGACCGCCCCGTAGGCGTCGGCGGGGGCGGCCTCGCAGTATTAATAAAAAAAGACATCATATTCCAACTCTTGCAACCAAACAATTCATCAATTGAGCATATCTCATTACTTATTGATAATAAAATCAAAATAGTAGGGGCATATATTCACCTAACAGAAAACCTTATGAAACGGACTTTTTCAATATTATAAAACGGATAATAGAGTTCTTATAGTGGGTGACTTAAATTGTAAACACCCTCGATGGGACTCCTATGCAACATACGCAAATCCCAACGGAAGTACTCTCCAGAGGCTTTGTGATAATTCAGAATGCAACATTTTTATTTGGTCTAGCCAAAAATAACTACTAAACATCAGGTAGGCATCAAATGAAATGTATTTTCTGTCATTCTGACGATGATATTGATTTATCGAAACAATTGTCATTTTTTTAGAATTTTCAACAATTTTTATTATATTGTGGAATTAGCTAGAGATAGTGAGTTCCATTTGAAACACTAAAACAAAAATAGTTCTGCATACAATGATCCAAAACCATTCAAAATAATAAAAACCGGTGGTTCAATAATGAAGGCAGGGAGAGCGGATAAAATCATCGAGATTAAATAATCAGGTGGGGTCTAAAGGGCAGATGGACTTGTGAAACAAATGACGATCACAACAGTAACAATTAAACTTCAAACAGAAACATATATGGAAATGGACAGTGATGATGTTGAAGAAAATTTGGAGAGAGGAGAGAGAGAGAACGTGATGAGAATGTAGAACTCGATGAAGAAGACCGAATTTTAAACCAAGACGAAGAATATAATAATAATAATAAGATAATAATAATAATGTATATTTATTTACACATAACACAAAAATACATGAAAGGCAAACAAATGAAACAATCGACGTTATGCGAAATAAATATATACACTCGCGAAGCCCATAAGGCTTGTTTGCGAGGATAAAATAATAATAATATGAAACTCATACTAGGTAACAAATAGTAATAGGTAATTAATAAAAATGTATACTATAATTGAGGAGTGTAGTTCGAAAACTCGCCTAATCCAAAAAATTAAAAAATATCGCCAGAAACAAAATCTCTAGTATATCTGCTGTTATTTGTAACTGAGAAGTTTTACCAAAACTTGCCCATTGCCGCTTATTTGTGTGTGCTATTATTAAATGTAGTTCCAAAACTCACCTTATCCGATTGACGTTTAATTCCAAAGCGCGCCTATGTCACGACCGTCTGGTATAAGCAAAGTGCACCTTATAACTTGAGTACGTACGTGCTAAATTACTTTTGTTTTCAAACGGCGTCTTATCCAATGGTCTTTTCCTTATGGGGATACACCAGTGATTTTATATTGTATATATTGTATGCAGTTGTTGGTAGACGAAATTGTTATTATAACTTTTTTTACTTTCTTCCAAAATATTCTAGAATGTGAAGCAATGGATAGTGGTAAAAACATTTGTGAAGCTCCGAAAAATAAAGGAAGAAAAAAAAGAACGGACAAATCAGTGTGGAAGAAAAATATTGTTAAAAATGCCAGGTAAGTAACTTGTTTGAGGTTAGTTTGAATTCCAACTTAACTTTATTTTTTATTTCATTTCTTAGATACACGTCACAAAATCCTCCAACTATGCCAGACTCATGCCAAAAACACACAGGCCCAACATATAGGTGTCAACATTTAAGTTTAGAAGATATACGAAAGTTTCATCAAGCATTTTATAATGAACCAGTTAAGATTATCCAAGATAATTTCTTTCGCGTTATACGGCAGCGGAGAAACCAAAAAGAGCCAGACAAGTAAAGGAAGGCAGTTCTCGGAAACAAGTTACCATACGTTATTATGCTCCTCAATTTAAGAAATATAAAGCAAAAACACATGTTACAATATGCCGTGAAGCGTTTTTATCCATAGTGGGTGACTCGAAGGACAGGGTACAGCGAATTGTGGAGAAGCATTTGGAAACCGTCTGTGGTGCCAAAGAAAACAGTGGTGGCAATACACGTAGCAGAAAATACACGTCTACAAAGGTTGAAGTAAAACGTTTTATAGAAAGTTTTAAAGCTGTCGATTCCCATTATAGTCGTGGTAAATCATCAAGTCAATATTTATCTAGCGACTTGTCTGTGAAGAAAATGTGGACAATGTATAATGCAAAATCTCCTGATAACTTAAAAGTTGAATATTACTATTTTCGGCACATCTTTGTGAAAGACTATAATATTAGTTTTGGCATGTCTGCCACAGATGCATGTTCAAAATGCATTGAGTTAAACGAGACAATCAAGAGAGGTCCTGTTCATGAGAAGAATCGCATAATGATGCAATTGCGACTTCATACTTTAAAATTTAAATCTTTTTTCAAATTTTTAAAATCTGATGAAGAGAGAGTTTTGAAATTTTCGTTCGATTGGCAAAAAAACATGGTTCTACCTCGAATTCCAGATCAAGCGGCTTATTATAGTAGGCAACTCTATTGTTACAACTTTACAGTTTGCCAAGGACATTTAGGTTCACCCCAAAATAAAGATACTGTTTTTGTTTACACCTGGTTGGAGACTCAATTAGCAGAAGGATCCAATCAAATTGCTGCGGCTGTTCATCATTGACTGAATAATACCAGCTTAGAAGATTATAACACAACAAAACTTACTGCTGACAGATGTGGAGGTCAAAGCAAAAACGTAACGATGATTGGAATGCTTCCTAAATGGCTGAAATTAGAATCGCCAAATAACATTAAAAAGGTAATAGTAGTATTCTCAGTACCTGGACATACCTATATTCTCCCTGAAAGGGTTTTTGGCCGAATAGAAAAGAGGGTCAGAAAATTGGATACTATAATCAAACCAGAAGAATATGAACAGATTTTTGGTGAATTTGGGACAGTGTTCAATTTAGGAAGAAATGTTGAAGTTATGGAATGGAAAGAAGCAATAGCTGATGTCATGAAGCCACCTGGTCAATGGCATTTCAAATTTGCCCCTTCCAAACGTATTTCAATAAAAAAATTGCCACAGGGAAACATATTGGTAAGAGGTGAGGTCGCTTACAATAGCTACAGTAACGCATCTAAATCCATACTGAGAAAAGGAAAAAGCTTGAACAGCATAGATCCTGAGGTAATTCCCATTGGTCACGCCGTAAATGTGAAAAAACTAGAAGACTGCGATTAACTTTTAAAAAAACATTTTGGTGAAAACTGGCGACAAATTCAAGGCTGAAAATGTATTTAGAAGCAATAGACAGGCCTCTTAATGAAGAATACGCAGAAGCAGAACAGAATAAAGAAGTTTTTGAAGATGATGATATTGATATCAGAATATAATGCAATAAAAAGTTTTGAAAAAAGAATACTATTCAAGTTCAGTTTCACATGATGATGGTTTTTACCAGAAAATAAATAAATAAGTTCAATAACAACAATAATGTTGAGTTTTGAAACCTTATTTACTTCCAAACCCAGTCTTATCCACAATGTTTTTCCAAAACTAGTCTTTTCCAAAATAAAGAATTTTTTTTTGAAAAAAGTTTTAGACCAAATTATTTAAAAGAAACAAGAACTGGATTTCCTTGAAGAACTGGAAATTAGAAGACATTTAAGAAACCCACAATATGAAGTTGTCAATGAACAGTTAAATCTAGGCAGTTCTCCACTAATAAACTGTCTTCTTTAGTGATAATTGTAAAGATCAGCAGATATAGTTTTCCTGGTTTTCTATATCATTGCACAGTTATACTGATCTTAATTGGAAAAATGATATCCAGGATATCACCATAGGGCTAATAATATCTAAGCTTCAATATTTGTAATATAACATCTTCTTCTTTTTTCTATAAACATATATTAAGCCAATCACAAGTTAGGTTACTTCTTGGTCTATCCAAAAATAACTACTAAACATCAGGTAGGAATAAAATGAAATGTAACTTCTGTCATTCTGACGATGATATTGATTTATCGCAACAATTGTCAATTTTTTACAATTTTCAATAACTTTTATTATATTGTGGAATTAACTAGAGACCGTGAGTTTCATTTAAAAACACTGAAATTATTTTTTATTATCATCCCAGCTTTCTATGTGTAACCGATTGTACATGATAACATTTGCAGTTTATAGTAGTGTTTACGTTTGTAACAGACCATTTTTTCCGATTTCTGACGTATCAGACTTTATGGATTCGGCGGGCTATGGAACTACATTCCTCAATTAAGAATTAATAGAGTAGAGATAGAAATGGATAGAAACATTATCAGTAATTAATTTCCATAAGGTTGTGAATAGCGCGCCTACTTGTATTGGTGATATATTCATGAAGTTTCAAAGTTAGCACCTTTACAGAAGATTCAGATTTAATTTGTTGGGGTATAGCATTATATAGCTTAGGTGCTAGAAACAAAAAGCTTCTTTGTCCAGCTCTTTTTTTTCATTGTTGGATTCAGGTGAGTATGTTTATTCCTTGTCATATAATTGTGAGTTTGAATTTGTTGATTTGATTTAAGTTTATGTGGTCTTAATACCGCTTTTTTTCAGTATAATTTTGTAACGTCCAATATTTTCGTTTCAGTATATAGAAGTTTACTGCTATATCTTCTTGTTTTTCCAAGAAGGATTTTGAGGAATCTTTTTTGCGATACTTCGAGAATATTAAAGTAAGTCTTCGCCACTCCACCCCAGCTTACCAGACCGTAAATTAGGTGAGATTCAATCAAACTTTTATAAACCATTAGTTTTTGTTTATATTGTCGGTGATATGAGATATGTTTTAATTTATATAATACACACCTCAATTTGTAAACTAGATAATTAATATGGTTATCCCATCTAAGATGTGAGTCTATCATAATTCCTAAATATTTTATTGGTTTTGCAGGTTGAATATTGGTATTTTTTTGTACATTCGTGGCGTAATTTGAAAGATACGTTTCTAAGGATGCAAATGGCAGGTAAACAGTTTTTTTAAAATTGATTGAGAGAAGCTAATAGTGAAACCAATGTTTTATACAACTTAGATCATTTTCAATTTTCAACTTTAAATCGTACCAATTTTAATCACTGTATACCAGAGCTGTATCATCTGCAAAACTTATAATTTTACTATTAATTTCAATCATAAATAAGTTATTCAAATAGATATTAAACAAAACAGTGTGTAGAACCGTACCTTGTGGCACACCACACTCAACTATCTGTTCTTTACTGCATTTATTGCCCACTCTCACTTTCTGAGATCGGTTTGTCAGATAACTTTTGAAAAAAGCATGTGCTGCACTTCTAACTCCAATGACCTGTAGTGTTTCCAAAAGAAGGCAGTAGTCCACGGTGTCGAAGGCCTTGGCTAAGTCCAGGGAGACCGCAATTGTAGGTGAACCCTCATCAATATCTTTATATGAAATATGCGTTACTTCCAATAGAGCAGCGTTAGTGGACTTGCGCTTTTGGAAACCATATTGAGACCCTGACATTAGCTGATATTTATCTAGAAATTTATTAACCAGTACATTAACTACTTTTTCTAATATTTTTGATGAACAAGTTTTTAATGATATTGGTCTGTAGTTTGTCATCTCATCCCTTCCTCCACTTTTATGAATAGGTTTGACAGTCGATGTCTCAAAAGCTGAAGGGAATTGTTCCATTTCTAATGACTTCCATGCTAGACTTCCAAGTGCGTTGTTGGATTTTTATATTGGAAAATTAAGTTAAAAATTTATCTTTTATTATTTTAAAAATTTTCTATAAATCGAAAGAGTTTGTTCGCAAGGAGTCAATAGAGTGATTCTCATTGATTTCCTTTTACCTACTTCACCCCCAATTGCGGAAATTCCGTTTCAAACGGAATATACTCGCCGGTTACGCGAAAAAATTCAAAAGTTACAAAATTTGAAACCAGAACTTTTCGACAGTGATAAACTAAATTGTAACAAAACTGTGTGTGTTGAAAAGCCGGCTGTGACTGTGAAAACATCCCCTAGATCAAAATTAAAAGGTACGTCTAATAAAAAACCAGTCACAAAAAACAAAATAAAAAGATTAAAAAAAACTAATGAAAAATCAATCAGTGAAAAAGGAGATAGGGCCAATAAACTCGACACTACTCATGAGCAATTGAGCCCCATTCCCTTAAACACAAACTCACACATTATTGAAAAATTCTCAAACGAAAGAGCGAGAATCAAAAGCAAAACGCTAGAATTACAATCCAAAAATAAAGATTATTTAAAAATAGCTTATATTGATAACGAATCACTGATTGATGATTCTGACATAAACACACATAGTTCACAAAATATTGATAATATACAAATTCCTATACATACATTTGAAACATTAGACGTTAGTACACTTTTAAAAAGTATTGAGACAATAAAACTACAAAACGCTGCAAAAAAGTGTCTAGAAGAAAATAAAAAGTGTATAGGACACACAAAAAAGTGTATAGGAAACATCAAAAAGTATATGGAAAACAATAAAAACTGTATAGAACACAAAAATTTTTCAAGCCCGGAAAGTAATTCTTCAAAACGTACCGAATCCACGAATTTTAACACTAACTACGACAATTTAGACAACGAATTAACAAATTCACAAGCAAAAATCTTCGAATCTTCAATTCCGATTTGGCGTGGTAATAACACTTATCCCACGTCTACACCAGATAATTTGAACATAAATAAACATAATAACCAAGAAAAAATGGAAGAAGACACAATTGGGCCAAACTCGAACGGCAACTCGTCAGATGACTCAGAAGCTAAACAGCGAAATTCCGAAAAAAATACGGAAATTATTACCAGTGTACAAATCCACGCTGATGCCAATATTTCATGGGCGAATGAGGTGGAAAATAATGAATCAAATAATATTCAACAAACTGATAATTTTGTTTCACAATATTCAAGATTATCAAAAAATGCCCCTCCCATTGTCGCCAGACAACTAAACATGGTATCTTCTGACAAAAAGAAGCAAGCAACTGAAGATCTAAACGCGATACAAATAATTCCACAAGCAAATCAAATGAAAACAGAAAATATAACGCCACCCGGATTTGTCAAACCAAGAAAATCAACATCCTTTAGTAATATTCTAAATAGAACAAAAAACAACACCAAACAGATACACAAAATAGGTACGAATCGTTAACCGATGTTTTTGAGGAGGAAACAAATAATCCACATAACGTACAAAACAAAAACGCAAAAAAATCCGCTTCCGCAAACTAAAAGCCACCGACTTGAGTTCAGACGAGGAAACAATAGATAAACCTACTCTTAAAAAATCGGAGAAAACAACAACAAAAAAAGATAATGACACCTGCCCGCCGATAGTAATAGAAGGGAATGTTTCAGCACATAGAAATATGGTTTCCAAACTAAAAACAGAAATTCATAAAAATTTCGAAATTAAATATACTAACAATTCGTCCATCGTATTCACCAAAGACGTCGCAGATTTTGAAAAATTGAAAACTGAACTACGTAGAGAAAAGGTACCCTTCCATACGTATTCCAGAAGAGAGGATAAGACTCACGCATTCGTATTAAGAGGCCTTACCGAGGGGTTACAATTAACAGATATAAAAGAAGATCTACTAAATAACTACAAAATCGTCACCAAAGACATATATCGAATGACAACCAAGGGTAGGCCTCTATACCTGGTAGTCACCGACTCTAAAATAACACTAGACTTCCTCAACAAGAATGTCAAAGTTATCGAATACGCTAGAGTACAATGGGAGCACAGAAGACAAACCAAACCAATTATTCAGTGCCACATTTGCCAACTGTGGGGCCATGCGACGGCAAATTGTGGTCGTGCTCCCAGGTGCCTTAAATGCGCGGGATCCCACCTCACCCCCGAATGCACTAAGGAGCGAACAACACCTGCAAGATGTGCAAATTGCAAGGGTGACCACCCTGCAAACGCCGAGATCTGCCCCGAGTTTGTCAAACGAAAAATCTGGTTAGAAGAGAGAAGAAACACAACCCAAAAAAACAAACCCACCCCTCCAAAATTCATCCCTGCTCCTGCACCAACATCAAATCCATGGACCAAACATACAAACAATAATCCAGAATTTCCCAGTTTACTTTCCAAAAACACCCTCCCCACAGCTTCGCAACCATCCCATTCTCACCCCCAAGAAAAGAAAACAACAAATCAGCCTCCACCTTCAATCAGTGACATGAACCAATTCGCCGAAGTAAACAACATGTTTAAAGAACTTAGATCACTCGTCAACCTAGACGAACTAGCTAGAGCGCTACAAGACCTGCTGCGAGAGATGAGAAAAGCCTCCAATAAAATAGAAAAATTCACTATATACAATAACTTTGTAACTAACATTGACAGCTATGATATCTAGGCAGGTAGGTGGAAAAACAGTTATTCAAAAAAGATTCAATCTCAAAATCATTTTCTGTAATGTACAATCAGTACATAATAAAATCAATTTAATCAGACATTTTCTCGACATTCACAAACCAGATATTTTCTTTCTAATCGAGACGTTCCTTAAACCAAATAAATCTATCAACTTCAGAAATCCTGAATATCGTCTATTTAGACAAGACCGTCCCGGTGATGCCAAGGGGGGCGGTATCGCCTTATTAATCAAAAAAGACATCAAATTCAAACTCTTGCAACAAAATAAAACATCAATTGAGCATATCGCAATACTGTTCGATAACAAAATAAAAATCGTAGGGGTTTATAATGCACCAACAGTAAAATTAAAAGACGAATATTTTTTCAATCTAGTAAAAACACACAATAGGGTGTTAATAGTGGGAGATCTCAACTGTAAACACCCACAGTGGGATCCCCTCCTGTCACACCCTAATCAAAATGGTATTACTCTGTTAAACTTCTGCGATAGTTTTGATTGCAATGTATTCTTTACTGATACGCCAACATATTTTCCATTTGCTAATTACTCCCCGAGTACGTTAGACATTGCGATAGGGAAAAATATAAACAATATTACAAAAATTAAAACATTAACTGATTTTAATTCGGACCACGATCCGGTATTAATTCACCTGAAATTGAGACATAACACCCAAACGATAGTAAACAAAATATACGATTTTGAAACCACTAATTGGACGCAGTTTAGAAAGCACATAAATGAACACTTTACAATTATTAACAAAATTGAAAACATAAATCAACTTAATGAAATCATAGAAAAGTTACAGTCAATAATAATAGATGCAAGAAATATAACTACATCAATAAGACCCAAACCTAGTAATCATAACTTGCTTCCGGATCACATTGTACAAATAATAAAAGAAAAAAATAAAGCCAGGAAAAAATGGCAACGAACTAGATCCCAAGAAGATCACCTGCTTGTAAAACATTATCAGCAACAATTAAACGAGTCAATCAAAAATCACAAAAATAACGATTGGGAGAAATTTCTGTCAAACTTAAAGCCAGAAGATAATTCCCTCTGGAAAATCACCCGCCGCTTAAGAAATCAATCTAAAACTATTTCTAAAATTATAAATAATAACCAAATAATAACTGATCAATAACTATCGCAGAAAGGTTTGGCGAGTACTTCCAAAATAATTGTATTAATCATGCACTGCATTCTCAATATCATCAAAACATAACAAACGTTGTTCAACAATATATAAGTCAAATCAAGGAATTAAACACACAAAATTTAACCACTTTTTCAGAGATACACAGCACAATTAAACGTTTAAAAAATAAAACAGCCCCTGGGTTAGACGGTATCCAAAATATTTTAATTAAAAATTTACCAAAAAAGGCGATCGTCCAACTTACCTATGTAATTAATTACATAATCAAAACTGGACAATATCCCGATATGCTCAAGATATCCAACATTATACCCATCATCAAAGCGAATAAAGAATCATGTTATGTAGATAGCTATAGGCCAATATCCTTATTAAACAATATAGCAAAGGTGATTGACAAAATAATCTTAAAAAGATTACAAACGTTTGTTGACAAAAATAATATTATTCCACTCGAGCAATACGGATTTAGGAGTGACCACAGCACGGTCGCCCAAATTATTCGAGTTATCAATTATATCCGTGAAGGTTTTTACAAGAAACATAAAGCCATCATGACAACCTTAGACATAAAAAAGGCTTTTGATTCCGTATGGCTCGAGGGGTTAATATTCAAATTAATAAAACTACAAATACCTGACTATTTGATAAAAATAATCAATTCTTATTTAAAGAATAGAAAATTTCACTCAAAAATTCAGGAATTCTCAGCAGGCCCATATTCCATACAAACGGGAGTCCCGCAGGGGTCGGTATTATCGCCTTTGCTATACTCCCTCTTCACTTATGATCTTCCATCTGCACCCCACGTTCTAACCGCTATGTACGCTGACGACACGTGTTTTGTAGCATCTGCAAAGCAACCAAAACACGCACTTTACACTATTCAAACTCACATTAATAACACAATTATCCCATATTTCAACAATCACAAACTAGCACTAAACCCCTCCAAAACAGAGTATTTATTACTCAGGAGAAGTGCCAGAGGAGCCTCCTCATTGCAATCGCAGCTTTGTATTGACGGCCATTTCATTGCCCCAAGTATTAACATTAAATACTTGGGATACACAATGCAATATAACACTAATGCAAGCGCGCACATTAACCAACAAATACAAAAAGCCAAGATTGCAATGAGTAGACTCTACCCTATCATATGCAAACACAGTAAACTCTCTACACATAACAAAATTCTCATTTACAAGCAAGTCATTTGCCCCATACTCACATATGCAGCTCCTGTATATTACACTGGCACTAAACATAATTTTCATTCTCTGCAGATGATACAAAACAAGTATCTTAGAATGGCAATTAAATACAAAACAACTTATCCTAAACTCCCTAAAACCGCTTGGTTACATGAGAAAGCCAAAATACCTACTATTAAAGACTTCATAAATAATATCTCTGATAAATTTTATAATTACTGTCTGCCACAAGATCTTCGTCAAAATCTCATAGACGCAAATCGCGCAGAAGGCATCCGCGATAGTGGGTGTAGGCTTCTGCATGGATCACTAATTACATAACATGACTGTTTAAAATTCTGAACCCATTTTCATACAAGGGGTAGCTGCAACATAGGTAACTGCGCTGCAGCACCCCGTTTACAATTACATTTTCGATCCTAAATAAATTACACCAATTTAAAAACAACGTCCGCCATGTTGCCAACTCGAAATCTAAATCCCCGAGTCAATTTTGAAACCCTGTTTTTCAGCTGCTTTTCAGGGAGAACTGAGCCGAAAGATGATAGGAGTCAAAACTATATGTTAGGGACAAAGTTATTGTAACAGACAAAATATTTGGATAATGCCCGAAGGGCAAGGAACCATGATGTACATAGACGAACACAAGTTTACTGAGAATCGCCAGTCCATCGGCTTAGTATGCTACTTGAGTTTGTATTATACTATATTTTTAGTAAAATTGTAAATAGGGAGCGACAAACTTGAATAAAGATCATTTTAAACAAACAAAAAAAACTTATTTATTATAATCATTAGCGGATATGCAATAGAATCTGAAATATGTTTGAGCGTTTCACCCCTTATTTCATCCCAACCCGGTGCTTTTTTATTCTTTATTTCGCTAATTATATTTTTTATTTCTGTAATACTGGTGGGTGCAAAAAACGTAGAATGACAATTTATAATTTTCTTGTCTTTATAATTTATGGGGTTTTGTATGGTTTTTGCTAGATTTCGTCCTTTATTTACAAAGAAATTATTAAACATTTCAGAAATTATCTCAGCTTTATTTACTGTTTTTCCATTGTTGTCCTCAATATTTGTAATTTCCGCGTTTTCTGTTTTTTTAGATATTGAGTTTACTACATTCCATATCTTTCTTGACGAATTTTCTCAGTCTTCTATAAGTTTATTATAATAATTATTTTTAGCAGTGACAATTAATCTATTTTTGTAATCTGTATAATCTTTTTTAAAAGTGTTATTAAGAGGATTTATTTTTTATTTTTTATACATTTAATTTTTTTTTTGTTTTATGAAAGATGATGTGATCCAATTTTTTCTTTTTCTTAAATTATTCTTAATCTTTGTATACGTTGTTTACTGCCTAATATTATCTTGGATTGTGCTGACCAGTTTATCAGTTACGGAGTCCAAATTTGGATTGAAAATAATATCATTCCAGTCAGTATGTTGAAATCTATGTATCAGTTAATTCTTGTTTATCTGGGCAAAATATTCAGATTTAGAGATTACAACACGATCTCCCTCAGAAAGAATCAGTTGTAGCATTACTGTATAGTGATCAGTTACTGATGTGTTGATTATAAGAGTAATCAAATTATCATAAAAATTGACACTTTTAGAATATACAAAAATATGATCTATACATGTCTTCGAATTTCTTTGAACTCTTGTTGGAGCATTAATGACCGATTGATAACCGCATTCGTTTAAGACGTCTAAGTAATTTCTCTTGTTATCATTTTCGGTTACTAGATCAATATTGATATCACCATCAAAAAGTTTAAAATCACTTTTTTCAGTTTGTACATCTAAGTCATTTAACTCTTCAACAAACGAGTCTACTTTCTTTTCAGAAGCTGGTGATCTGTAGAAAGCATTCATAATAAACGTTTTATTCTTAAAATGGGCTTTTATTTTGATAAGTGAACTACTATTTAAATCAAATAAGTTATGCGGCTCATACAGCTCAGATTTTATAAATACCATGACTCCATCACTCTGGTTGACTTTTCCGTAGTTATATACAGTTCGGTAACCATCAATATTATACAGCAATAAGTCTGGAATAAAATGTGTTCCTGTTAGAACAATACATTCAATTTTTGTTTCTAACCCCTCTATAAGGATTTAAAATTCATCAAAGTTACAAGCGATGCTCCGAATATTATTGTTGATTATTCTAAAATTAGTATTGTAGTCGTTTATTTCTAGGATCTTCTTGGATCCATCTGATGTTTCTATCTTTTCTACTTCAAAATCACGTATATAGTCATCCATTCACAGAAATATTTATAGTTTTAAAAGTTAAAATATGGGTTATTTGATGTGTTAGTGGTTTATTTAATACAATTTACTAAGGCTATAATATAAAACCATAGATTCATTAACAAGTCTGAAGTTTAAAATCAATTTACAAAGATAAATATTGAAAACGTCGACTTTAACAATACTTCAGCCAAATATCCATTTCCAACGATAAAAATCAAAAACTTGATGATAAAATTGATTGTCTTTTAAAACAAGTACCATAGAAGTGTTAATAAAAAACTTGACCAAATTTTGTATTATTAAAGACAGGTTTTAGTTAATTCAAATTTAATCCTTTTAGATATTAGGAATTAGTACGTGTGATTAGCTTATAAAATTTGAATTAAATTTAGTTATAAATATTGTAATGAATATAAGTGAACTTTTATTTTCTTAAAATTTTTATAAACTATTTAGCCTTGATTATTGTCTTTGAGCGAATTTTGGCTCTATCAGTGTTTTCTTGCATGCTGGTAATTGTTCTTCTTTCTCTCCATTATCTGGTGTTTTTCTTTTCTGCACCTTTGAAAGAATTTCTGTTTTGTCTTCCTCTCGGGCTTTTAGAAGACTGCTGTTTGAAGATGCTGCGCCTGCACAATTGTTATCTTTAGTAGTAGAGTTTGTTTCTAAATCCTTATAAGAGAATGCTTCTCCTCCCACAAACAAAGTGCTTTTGTATATATGTGCTCTTTTATTTTCGTTTTTATCTTGTTTCAAGTGTTGTACCAGTAATTTATTCTATTCTCTTTTTTTTCTTCCTGAAATAAGTCTTCCGCAATTACAATGCCTGAATTTTTCAGTTTCTTGCAGTTTCTCAAAATATCTTTTTTGGTCAATGCTCTCAGAAACTTTGGTTCATTTGGTTTATTTTGTGATTTTCCAATTCTATAGATATCGTTTATTTCAGTGTTTTTGAGGCCCAATTGAAGTTTCGAATGCAACAAATTTATTATAAAGTCTATCAGATCACCTTCCTGGTAATAGCTGTTGAAGATAATAATGTTATTTGAACAAATTTTCTTTCCTAGATATTTGATTTTGTTTTCCATTTCTTTTACTTCCTCTTCTACTTCAGTAGTTCTGATTTGTTCAGAAGCTATTAGTTTATTTATATTTTGAATTTTCTCGTTTAATTTGTCTGTTATTATTTCAGTTTGTTTTTGATTCTGCGGTTCAATTATACTGGTTAACTGTTGAATGGCTTCTTCTGATAAAGACATTATGAATGTAAATTTCTGATCATCACACGAACTAAAATGGTTTCTTCATTCAATTTGATTCACAGTTGTCTTTTCAATAATTATGTAGCTTTTATATAAAAATTCAATAACTCACTGTGTAATAAGTACACTGTCAAACAATTTTCAGTAACTTTATACCACTTTTTCAATAACTTTTATATAGATCGTTATGAAAACGTACTACAGCCAAACACTGTTTTTTTCTGATTTCAGTGTACTTACAAATATATGAGAAGGATATTTGTTAAATTTTTTTATATGCAACTATGTAGTTTAAGTGTTATATTATAATTAGATATCGTATTCCTCAACTTCTAGATTTTATATTTGTGAGAAAACGTATTAAATAAAGCAGTGGAGAAATGTAGTAGTTTACATGATGATTGGCACCGTAGCCACTGTTAACAAGAGAATGAAGTTGGTAGTTGTGACTGACTTTAAGAATCAATTAGTTAATTGTCAATGTATTTTTGAAGGAAGTAAAGAAGATTTAATGAAAGAAACATACAGCACACATAAGAGCACTGCAATTCCCATTTTATTTATTTAATAATTATGTGAAGTATGCTTCGTATCTTTTTATCATTTCGCTTTCATCTATTATTACTCATACTTTTTTGCTTTTTATACATATAGTCCTCTGCCCAAATTTCCCCTAATTATATTTTATTTTTTGATTTACGTTCTCCATTCCGTTTTTTACAAAATTAATGTTATATTCGAGAGACTTTAGAATAGTATATTCTATATCAACGGTGGAATAAACAAAACTCTACACAAGTAGAAATATTTGATTCCTACGCTGTAGGCGAGGGAAATGTTGCTAATATTGTAGAGTTTCGAATTCCTCCCGTGTATTGGACTATACTTTTTCTACGACTATCAAATAAAAAACTCCTTAATTTTGGGAGTAGTTGTGGTGAAATAATCACTGATGTCAGTATAAAACACTAAAAAGGAATAAAGCCATGTATAGGGTGCCACAAGTATTCTTTCCATACCAAGGGCGAAATGAATATTCTTGCCCTAGTGTTACAATGAAGCTTTTCCATAATAAAAAATAACGTCGGAGTGTAAAAACTCTATAATAGTCGTGAAAAAAATATATTACGTAATATCAACTACACATTTACTTACCAAAAAAAGATAGTTGACAATTGTTGAATAGTTGATAATATACATGAAATCGTTCTTTTTATAGGCAAATATGAAATAATCGAAACCAGCGATAATAGATCCGAATGTAGTTATTACTAGTGACAATATCTGATTGCCTACGATTTCATTGAAGAAATCGACACCTTCATGAATTTTCACTACTGCTGCTTCCAAATCCTTAAGACCAGCGTTAAACGTTGGTTTGTAGCAAATTTTTACGGAGAAGAAATGGTTAACGTCATTGATCATATCTTCAAATTTCGTTGTGAAGAAAAACGAAGTTTCCCACACAAACATCGTCAAAAAAGTATATTGCATATAAATAAAAAAGATGCCTGTGTCATCTATGATTGAATATAAATTCACGAATTTCACAAAATATATTAACAATATCAAGTGGATGGGACCAGAAAGTAAGGAAAACCCACAAATATGTATCAGATGACGTATCTTGATTTCGGTAGAACAATCTAGTGCTTCAATAAGTTTGAAAAAACTATCCCAGATTGTTTTATATCTGATTATACCAAAAATGCAACAGAAGGGGAAAATAATTAATAAAAATGAGATAATAATTAGAGCATTTAATTGCATCATCGGTAAGAACTCACCACGAACATTTATATCAAACAACATGTATGTACTGTAATAATGCGAAATATTGAACACAATAATGACAGCCATCTGAATTTTCAACATCATATGATTTCCTCTATGAAGAAATGTTCCAAATAAACTTCCCACAAACTACAGAAACCTGAGAAAACCAAAGCGTCTTCTCGATTTTTTATCACTTATCACATACATTCTCGGTTAAAACTTTAACTCACACTAATAAAATCTTTGGAAGTTGTTACATTATAAATATATATATATATATATATATATATATATATATATATATATATATATATATATATAAATGGTGAATATTGGGGAAAGCAGCAAAAGAAACGGAAAACGTGTACTCTTAACGGAAAATTTTCAAGCTTTCGAGGATGATTGTCCTCATCATCAGGAATACTGAAATGGAAAAAACAGCATTAAGATACTGTAGATGATAAGTAAGATACAATATAGAAGAAATCGCAACAGGTGCGAACTTACCTCCGAATTGAGGTTAGAATCCATTATATTGTATAACATCTAACACCATTTTGCAGACAAACGAAACACGAGTGCTTTTTTATTGTCAAAAGCCGGCCGGAAAGTGATATCATATTTCTTCAAATTTGGAGGGATTAGTTGACAGGCAATGATGCCAACCAATAGTTAAGTGGATGAACGTGACAACAAGTACCAAAAGAGAGTGGTCTTCGTTGTGAAAGTTCATATTTGGATGGAAGAGAAGAATGCAGAGGGGTTGAGAAATTGCATTTATAAGAAAGAAGAAGAGGTAATAATATATCCCCAATGGTAAGAGGTTTGTATAACAACAAAACATATACCGTGGAAGATAAAGTTGAAATCACCAGCCAAGAAGACAAAGAGCAAAAGCAATTATAATAATAATAATATTGTAATATAGTAATTATTAAAGTAAAAATAATAATTATGTAATATATATGTATAATTATATGAAGAAATAATGGGTGCATCTACCAACACCAATGCACCCAAAAAAGGAGGTGGAGATATGTTAGCTATCTGCAAAAGGGGTAGTGTCAATTTAGGGAACGTGATTGTCATTAGTGGAAAGAAGGTTATAGTTGTAATCTAAGGATAACAAAAAGGAATAAATCTCACTCAAGTGGTCTGTGTCAGTTTTTTTGGTAATGACATTGTTAAATTGTGAAATAAAAGCCATTACCAGAAATGATCTCTTAATTTTGTTAGACTCCGTCGCCAACACCTTCACAGCTTCAAAATTCATACGATGGTTGAAAAAATGAACATGGTTTGCTAAAGCGCAACGCTCCGGATGTAATCTACAATCACTCTTATGTGAAACAATACGGTTTGAAAGTGATCTTAAAGTCTGACCAATATATTGCTTATCACAGTCCCCACATGGAACGCTGTACACAACATTGGTAAGCGAGGTCAACGGACATTTATCTTTAACTCTTACCCAAGAACTTTACTAGATAAATTATTGTTCAGCACATCTAATTCCATGGAACTGCTGACTGATGATAGCCATCCTAACTAGGCCCAAATGGATGTTGGCGCTGTTACGACCCCTACTCCTCCAATTTTCGCTTCCTTTCCATACATTAAGGACATTACTCCGAGACTGGCCAGATTGTTCCGGGCATATGGCAATTTCAAGATTGCTAACAAAACTACTCTAACAATTAGATCAAATTTACTAGAGTTAAAGATAAATGTCCGTTGACCTCTCTTCTTACCAATGTTGTGTACAGCGTTCCATGTGGGGACTGTGATAAGCAATATATTGGTCAGACTTTAAGATCACTTGCAAACCGTATTGTTTCACATAAGAGTGATTGTAGATTACATCGGAGCGTTGCGCTTTAGCAAACCATGTTCATTCTTTTAACCATCGTATGAATTTTGAAGCTGTGAAGGTGTTGGCGACGGAGTCTAACAAAATTAAGAGGTCATTTCTGGAAATGGCTTTTATTTCACAATTTAACAATGTCATTAACAAAAAAACTGACACAGGCCACTTGAGTGAGATTTATTCCTTTTTGTTATCCTTAGATTACAACTATAACTTTCTTTCAACTAATGACAATCATGTTCCCTCAATTGATACTACCCCTTTTGCAGATAGCTAACATATCTCCACCTCCTATTTTGGGTGCATTGGTGTTGGTAGATGCACCCATTATCACTTTATATAATTATACATATATATTACATAATTATTATTTTTACTTTAATAATTACTATATTACAATATTATTATTATTATTACTATTATTATTATTATTATTCTAATGGCAATTGCTCTTTGTCTTCTTGGCTGGTGATTTCAACTTCATCTTCCACGGTATATGTTTTGTTGTTATACAAACCTCTTACCATTGGGATATATTATTTCCTCTTCTTCTTTCTTATAAATGCAATTTCTCAACCCCTCTGCATTCTTCTCTTCCATCCAAATATGAACTTTCACAACGGAGACCACTCTCTTTTGGTACTTGTTGTCACGTTCATCCACTCAACTATTGGTTGGCATCATTGCCTGTCAACAAATCCCTCCTAATTAGAAGAAATATGATATCACTTTCCGGCCGGCTTTTGACAATAAGAAAGCACTCGTGTTTCGTTTGTCTGCAAAATGATGTTAGATGTTGGCTTTTTTAGTCATCTCATTGTGATTGTGCTATTTTAAACCTTTGTTAGTGAACTGTTTCATATTTTTAATATCCGTAGTTTATTTTTATACAACATAATGGATTCTAACCTCAATTCGGAGGTAAGTTCGCACCTGTTGCGATTTCTTCTATATTGTATCTTACTTATCAACTACAGTATCTTAATGCTGTTTTTTCCATTTCAGTATTCCTGATGATGAGGACAATCATCCTCGAAAGCTTAAATATTTTCCGTTAAGAGTACACGTTTTCCGTTTCTTTTGCTGCTTTCCCAAATATTCACCAGTTTTATTCCTAACAGAAAGCAAATACTATCTTCCTTTTATATATATATATATATATATATATATATATATATATATATATATATATATGTATATATATATATATATATATATATATATATATTATAAAAATAGAACTATTTAATTTACTAAGTGTCGAATTATCGGAAAATGTGTTACTTCACCGATAGAACAAATCAACATCGACATTAATTGATTGTCGTGGTATTATCTAAGTAATAGATTGTACCAGGTGTGACCAGATAAGCAAGGTAGCGGCTTTATTTCGGAAACCGCGTGACCCTACAGCGGGCGCGTCATGTCTGAGAGACCAACGAAATTTCGAATTTATTGTATGTTGTTTACGCGCGGCCTTACCGCCTACACCCCCCTTCTACCTTCCTAGATCATCAATTCACATACTAGTGTTAATCCACAGATTACATATAAAAGACAGATTATCTTCTCGTCGCGAACATCTTAACCCGAGACTCCGAAGCGAAGACGTCAACCCGTAAGCAGCAGCATCACTGGAAATTTGGCCCTGTTGCAAACCGGATCACTCCAGTAGCGACTTGCCGGCGCATTCGCCAAAATAATCGAGATTTTAATCTCGATCAGTCCTTCATAGGACTTTTTCTATTTATGAAAAACTTTTCTTCCTAGAGCAAATATTCATGAAAATTGCATTTTTTTAAACAACAACGTTCTGAAGAAGCTGCAAATAAGAATCCAACCGCCATCCAGTTGAAGAAGGGAGGACTTTTCGGGTCAATATAAAAACTAACCGGCAGATAAGAGGGACAGGGAACCTTTAACCGGGGAGGAAACTCCCTCCGGCAGTGGGTCCGCTGTCCGGCTTTTGTCTGCTACCACCTATACTAACAACCCCCCACAAAACAGAACAGCCTTCTGTTTTGTCCCCTCACGCCCCATAACCAACAGCAATGTCTTCTGTACAACGCTCCTTATACGAAACCCGCAGCCAGAACGGCCAAATCATACCATCCATTTCATCTCATGATGAATTTCCACCCATGGCCTCACGCCCAAACTCCTCCCGCTCAACCCCAACCGAAGACTCAATACGCGATACCAACACACTAAAGGCTCAGGTGGCCACGTTAGAACAGGCGGCCAAGGTTCTCACCTCACAAAACCAATTTCTCAACTCAAAAAGCGAAAACTCTCCTTACAACTCTGACAAGTCAACTCACAAATCAACTCACAAATTATCTCCCACACCTCCCGCAGCTCCTCATCAATAATTCACTCTGCCAAATCCCACACTTCTCATTCCCGCTTACACATCTCTGTAAACGAAACTCCCAATACTGTCCGCCAATATCCAGATGAGAACTACACTCTCTTGGGAGCCATACCCAAGCGACCCCTAATACCCCGTACCCCACCACCTCAACAAACTCACCCAACTCAACCACCAACTCATCTACCAAGTCAACTTCCAATTCCACAACCTCAACAACAAACAACAGGACAACCCCGTCCCACTCACCAACTACAAACCACCCAACAAACCCTACCTCCTACCTACCTACCAACCGACACCCGCACTTAAAACCCTCAATATTCGAAACATACCCTCAAAATACACCATCGTCCGCCTAAATTCACTCCCTGAACCCGCTCGCAATCGAAAACTAGCAAGCCCACCTTCTCCTTCATCTGCAGAAATGTAGACACGTCCCTATCCGAGAACGATTTCGAGGTCATCCTCCGCAAATGAGTGAACTTCAACTTCACCAGATACTGGCGCATAATCTCCCGTCGTCTAAACTAGGCCACCTCTATGTTTCGAATCCTTACGGATTCCGAAATAGCCTACCACCAGTGTGAGGCCTCAAAACCTTCTAACCCACTTCCTGCAGTATCCAGATACTACAACAGGTGCTCCACCACAGGCCACCTTGCTGAAACATGCAAGGCCAAACCAGTCTGCCCCTCCTGTAGAGCATCAGACCACAAAATCAACAATTGCCCTAAGGCAAACAACCCCATCTGTAAAAACTGCGGCGGCTCACACCCCGCCTTCCATCCTCCATGTCCAAAGCGGATGGAAACACCACAAAACCCCATAGAAATAGCTCCTATCACCCTTTAAAAACCACAGACACCATACGATCTTTCCGCGGACACCAAAATCTTGATAGAGATTCTGGCAACAACCATCATGAACGCAGTCCCGACTGCCCGTGGCCTATTGGCTGATACCTTCACTCACCTCGTCCCCTCTTTCTACGGGTACAACTGTACCGTCACCAGTGGCGTGGGCAACCGCGTCCACTTTGCCTTTACCCAGAAATGCCACAATTAGGTCATGGACTTTAAAATCGGGACCGTGAATTGCCAAGGTCTAGCCAGAAAGCGACATCTCCTTAAACACCTTCTACACTCCCAAAATATACAAATACTATCTATCATCGACACTCTCTTCAAAAATTCCCCTCGCTTTTCTGGCTACACCACATTCCACTTAGACAGAAACTTCTAGTGTCACGGCAACGGATTTCTCGTCCAAAACGGACTCCTCGCTTCCCCACACCCGCTCCCAGCATTTCTGTCTCAGCAGAACCTGGCTTGCATAGCCATCGACATATCGTGGAATAATACCAAGACTACCTTCTTTTCCTACTACAAACATCCCAGCCAAGTATTATCAATTGACCTCCTCGAATATGCATCCACCCTACCGCGAGCCGTCATAATGGGCGACTTCAACTCACGAAATATTCTCTTTGGTGATACAAACACCAACCCAAGCGGCAGATCACTCGCCGACCAATTAGTCTCTCTCCCCATCTCTCGGATTAAAAACAATAATCCAACCCTAATAAGTCACCTCGGCTCCTCCATTGTCAACCACATAATCTGCACTGACAGATTAATCACCCGATTTGCTGACGAATGCTGTAAAGGCGACCCAATCACATCTGACCACGTTCCACTACTGGTCAACACCTCTTTACATAATCCGATACCACCACCGTCGATAACTTTCACATATCGCGATTTCAAAAAAGCCGATTGAGATTCCTTCGCAAACCACGTCTCCTCTAACTTACCACAACCCATCATTCATCAGTCGACTGATCACATAGATAATCACGAAGAGGAATTCCAGCCCCTCCCAATCGATGCACAAAACATCGCCATCCCTCTCACCACCATAAATACCAACTACTATGCACTTCCACAACGAATTCTTCTCAAAATCCGTCAGAAAAGACAGTTATACAGGTTATACGTCCGCACTCGAGATCCCGCTATCAAGACACAATGGAACCGTCTGAACGCCCAGGTTCGGTACGAAATCAATGCTGAAAAGCAGAGAAAATGGAAGGCCGATACAGCCGTATTGAACTTCAGACAAGGACGCGTGTTTTGGAAAAAATTTCACCGCCTCGTCGGCCTCAAGAGGAAGGCGGAATCACATCTCGAAGTGCAAGGACAGAAGATCTACACCCTTGAAGACAAAGCCACCGCCTTCAAAATTAACCTGCAAACTGTCTTCACACCACCTGACCATCCAAGGTTTCTCAGGGGCTTTGCCATCGAAACAGATCCCCTCACCCGCAACATAACTCGAAGCTCACACCTCCATATTCCACTAAATGAGAACTCTCCACTTCTTACACCCTTTACAGTCGAAGGAATTCAGCAGGCGTGCCGAGCGGGGAGAAACAGTGCCCCCGGGCACGACGGAATCTCGAGACAGGCACTTTAAAACCTGAAAGAAGAGATTTTCCATCCGCTCCGCACCCTGTTGACCGCCTGGTTGGCATACCCTTACTTCCCTCGTTGTTCAAAATCAGCCAACGTAGTTCTCATCCCCAAACCAGGCAAAGACCCCACAAAGTCTGAATCCTACCGTCTAATTTCAATAATTGGCGTCCTAGGTAAAATCTGTGAACGTTTGTTGAAAGAGAGAATCTGGGACTTCTGTACCGAAAATAATATCATTCCGGCATTCCAATTCGAATTCAGGCCTAGCCACTCTAGTCAGAACGCCATCACCAACTTTCAAACAATCGTCACCCGTGCTCTAAACCAACAGCGCTGTTAAGCCGCCATTTTCATCAACGTTCAAAAAGCTTTCGATCAAGTCTAGCGTGCCGGACTAGTGAGAAAGCTACTGAGCATCCCATTGCCAAACCAAATCGTAAAATTATTATATTCCTACCTCACAGAGCGATCTATCAACGTCAAAGTTGGTTACAGCCTATCCGCTTCAGTTACACCACTGACTGGCGTGCCGCTCTACCATTATACATAATTTATACGTTTGATACCCCAATACGACGACATACCCAAGGCAATATCAAACTATATGCGGATGACACCGCACTTATCATATCCGCCACTGACATTCGCTCTCTCAATATACGATCCCAAAATCTACTGACTCAATTTTAAAATTGGTGCAGGAAATGGCGTGTGACTCTCAATGCCCAAAAAACCCAAGCCATCGTGTCTAAACACCCGTCCACTCAGAGCGAACGACTTCTACCTACGAAGTTTTGCCTGGTGCTCTGGGGAGAACAACTCGAAATCCGTAGGGAAGCCGTTTATTTGGGAGTAAGATTCACTCACACTATTAAGTTGATGGCCGACCTAATATACACGCTAAATAAAGTCCGACGTCGAGTTAATCTTCTCAAGGCGCAAGGCGGAAGCTTCGGACGAACTCATCCAACTACCTTACTCCATACGTATAAGACATATATCCGTCCCATTATCGACTATACAGTAAACGTCTATTGTCCCCTTCCTGACCACCTAGTAAAAAAGCTACGATGTTGTAAGCAATCAATTCTGAGATACTGCCAATACAAGGCACCCTATTCACCCAGTAACATTGTCTATGTCAATATCGACATCGAGCCCATTCCGTCTAAACAACCTACAATCCCGATACGTTAGTCGCACCATCGAATCGGGCAACGAAATCTCAAAAAACGCCATCCTCACACCGTGAGTTGCTAACAGACTCTCGGCAGAAAACCCAAGAGGAAGATTCCATTCCCACCAGTACGACTACTAGCCACGGCCTACGACGATCTCCCATATACATCGACTACCTAGACCAATCCCCAATTTCAATCCCATAATTAAACATTGCAATTATCACACATATAATCTTCTATATCTCTCTACACATATTTTCCTTGCTCACACATCTCACAACAATTAGTCAACACTTCTGACAAACCCACTCCAACCACCCCCATCCACCCGTCGGCGTTACAGGTTTTCTGTAACATGGTGAATCTATTCAACAGGATGAATTTATTCAATAAGCCTAATGGACCGACGAACCAATCACTCAATCGACGTTGGCAACAATGCAGCCGCAGCTGTAACCGCTTCCCCCCCAATGAGATTAGGATTAATATTATTGTTCTTCCCCAAAAAATCAAACAAAAAAAACAGAAAAAAACAAAAAAAAAACAAAAAAAATCGAACAAAAAAACAACGAGAATGCTTTTCCCCCGGAACACTTTCTGGCGAAAGGCCCACTTCTAAGTCTCGATTCCACCCCCTTAAATCTCTTTTAAGTCACTAACTCAAATCTCCCAAACTTCTTCAACCAACCACTTTTTCACCTGACTCAGCACAAACGCGCATAAACCCCCCAATACACCCCCAATCCAGCCATGCAGAGGAAACTAACCCCATATCAGGGCACACAATCGAAACAAACACTTCAACTTATAACGATTACCATCCAACACATACTTGATTCGAATTTCTCTATCTCTCTCTCTTTCTCTCTCTCTCGTCGCGAAGTGCAATGGAACTATGTAGTCAGCGGCAGCCATGTTAAAAATCTAGAAACCAGGACAATGTTTTAATAATTTAGTCAGAGCGAGGAAGATCCGTACTTAAGAAATTGAAATAGCATCAATGTAGTAGTTTGAAATATTTTTAATTTTCTATTTAGTTTTGATATCTAAGAAATATCAGGTGCATATATATGGGTTAAACTTAGATTACATAGTTCATGCTCATGCCGATAAAAGTATAGGTATTATGCATAGAAAACAAAGATTGGAATATAAAGAATACTATATTGTTTACACATGTGACATTTATATTACATCACTGATGTAAATTATACTTTTTTTAAAATCACTATTAAGAAATCGTTTTTCTGCTTATTTCTTAGTTCGCAAATTTGATAATTTCTCGGAATAGATGAAAATAAACATATTCAAAACTGACATGCCTGTGTCGAAATAGTAGATTACATTACTAGTGAGGAAAGCAATATATTTCCGTGGCATGATATTTGGTTGCCATGGCGACTAGTCTATAGCAAATGTTTAACAAGGGATGATGGCTGAAAAACAAAATACGAAAATTGATCAAGCTATTAAAGTCATATGCATAGATGAGGGTGATAAATTAAAATGGAATTGAAAATAAATTATTATGATATCAAGCAAAATAATATGTTGGATTGAAAAATTCCAATATGATATTAGCCTTTTTGTGCACTATATATTATTATTGATTTCTCCAAATCAAAAATGTGTTTTTATTAAAAGTGTCTTCAAAATTTCTATGAATGTTTTTCAATGTGAAACATATCCTAACTCTAAAATAAAGTTTGGTTACGTATAAAACCGGAAAATTTTCACTAGGATGTTGTAGCGTTATATGTGCGCTCATGAGTAAAAGATTCTTTCAAATGTTGGTGGAAGCAGCAAATTCTTTAAATGGATTATCGAATGCATCTCTCAATTGTTCGATAAACAGAATAAAAGAGTCATTCGGCATTGTAAACCTTTATAATACCAAGCTTTTTTACATACGTGCGATACCAAGCGGGGTTCATTTGCACCCTATTTTTTTCTCTATCTCTGTAATTTTTACACTTTTTTTAAGTAAAATGAAAAAAAAACGCAAATAAATTATTTTGTATCTATTTTTATTCCAATTTAGTTACTAAAAAATAAACAGACCTCAATTAGGTATTCAAAATTAATTTTAATTTTTTGCTTTACATGTGACACCAAAAATTTCTTTTTCAGAGTGATTGACACAAACAAAACGCTCACATTTTACACAACGTTGTCTTGATTTTCTATCTTCGGTTCTTTCACAGAGAAAACATCCACCTTGAGTTCCTACAGGTCTTGTTGAAGGGATATTTTGCTCCAATTTTGGAACAACTTTAAGAATATTCTCATTCATGCTTGCTCGCAAACCATTATTATTTCTAAATCTATAAATCATATTTTCCTTGGCCAGTTCCTTTCCCAACTGAAGAAGATATTTTCTTCTTGCATCTAAGTGTCCAGACCCGTCATTTGGATTTTTAATTTTCCATATTTTATAGGCATTTATAGCTCCAATATCGATAATATGGTAAAAAAGTACCATGGGACATCTAAGAGTTTTTCTTTGAGTGGTATATTTTGCTGCCATTTGGTCTGTTGCATCTACAGCTCCTTCAGTACTATTATGATGCAAGACAATATCTCGTTTGTAGTCTGACTCCTTATTACTTACTTTGTCATCGTCATGCTCGGTTGATAACAAAATAACGGCATTGTTCTTTTTCGGCACATAAGACACTAATGTACAATGTTTTGTGAAAGCAAACATTGAAGAATATTCTTTTTTTGAAGATGATGAGAGAGCCACATAATGTAAGCTTCGCTTATCCAACAATTTTTGAGACAGCTGAAGACTAGTGAAGAAGTTATCAGTTGTGATACCATATCCTTGACTTAGATAATCAGAAAGTTCAAGAACAACCCGTTCACCTTGTCCTTTTTCAGGCTTATTGCCTACTTAGCCTAACAAAAAAAATCGGTAGATAACATAGCATAAATGAAAATAAATGACTTACCCAAATACACTTGCATATTCAATGTATAATTGTATTCACAATCTGTCAGTGCCCATATCTTTATTCCATACTTTGCTGGTTTGCTTTTCATATAGACCCTAAATGGAGCCTTTCCTCGAAATGGGACTAGTTGCACGTCATGCAGACGTGCGTACTCGGATATAGTGCTTTTTTACAGTTTGATACGAATTTATCAAATACTTCCCTTATTGGTGCAAGCTTGTCTTCTAACTTTCTCTCAGCCCTGTTCTCAAAATTATAGAATCTCAAAAATTTGGTCAGAAAATGGAATCGATTTCTAGACAGTTGCTGTTATTATAGGCCGACAATATGCAGGGTCACTAGTAAAAAGCATTTCAATGGGTTCGGTACTAGCTTGCAATGCTCCTAATGTAATAAGTAGACCTATATAGGCCTCGATTTCTCTTATGTTAGTTGGCACATATTTCTTCGTACTCTCGGAATGAGTTTCATCATAATTATCAAAATAAAATTTAGCTTTCCGGTTGGTTTCAGCGACGATAATGTTAATTATATCGTCTGAAAAAAACAGCATAAACGATTCTTTGATCGTAGCTATTTCTGCACTTGCAGGTGTAAGTCCTGGAACATGCACAATCTTGTTTGCCTGCGAACATCGAACTTGATTATTTATTGGCATTTTATACCACTGGGTACCATCTTTAGCTGTATAAACAGGAATATCAGCTACAGATAACTCTAAGTTAGTGTTTTCTTCATCAGAAGAAGCATAGATTTCTTCATCGAATTCTTCTTGGTCGGATATATGGTCCTCACTTTCGATGTCGCTTGCATCATCTTCCTGCAATAATTCCTCATATTCTGGATCATCATTTTGCAACAGCATTAACATTTCCTCCTCCGTAAGAGCTTTTTCATTTCGAATTCGGAAATTACCAATTTTCGACCGAATAAACAACCACGTGGCGCACTATAAATCTACTCATTTATCTTACATAGACGCTTGCATAAACGACACTAAATAGTAATAACAATTACTCCTGCACCAGTGGGTGGCCGGCGGCGTAGCAATGCAAGCGCCACGCCGAATAAGAGAAGTGGGGATACGAACAGTACAACATGTAAGGATTTTACCCTGCCGTTAGCTCATAATAACATAGAAATATTGGTATACGTAAAATGCCAAGCGGGGTGCAAATGCACCCCACACTCTAAAAACCTAAATAATTACTGAGATGGAAACAATCCATGTAAGATTTTAGGTAAATTACATTTGGAACCTAAAAAAATTCAGCTACTGAAAAGAGGAAATAAAACAAAATATAATTGGCTTAGATATATACAAAGAAGTACATTTGGGGTGCATTTGCACCCCGCTTGGTATTATAAGGGTTGAATTTCCATATAAACTGCCATTAGGAGTATCATATGCTTTCAATAAACAGAAGACAGTGCTATCTATCATCTAAATGATCTAACTCATTAGCGTACTGGATACATGAAGAACAGGTGTGTTTATCCAGACATTTGTGAATTAGGTAGCCGCACACATAACGCTGAAAATAATTTTGCAATATGTCACTATTTCTGTAATCCACTTCTATACATTCATCATCTGGCATGGACAATTTTGGAGTAATGATTGTTTCGGAGTTATCACTATTATGGATATCACTTAGTCGTAATAACATTGTTTCCGTATCTTCTTCACAATTTATCGTGCCAGAATGAAATAGCCTAACGCACAAAAGTTTCTTGAAAGATCTTTGAAGCTGTATAATAGTTGAGTTTCTACCATTTCCATTCTGCAGCCTCACAGTTCCAAAAAAAATTCTATGCAGTCTTGATTTAGACGTCGGGTGATAACAAAAGAAAATTCTCAATTTAAATAACACTGCCATAAATGTATCAAACCGTTAATTGTTGTTTCCAAACAAGTTAGAAATCTTACTGTACCAGTCACATCCTTCCCTGTTTTAGACACTATTTCTAAATTATCGAAATATAAATAGCACTTTTTTGAAAAATCTAATTGATAATGTTCTCTCTTAACCTTCCGTTGGTCGCGCCTTAATTTATGAGTCAAATAGTCGCGCCGGTCTCCTAGACCGGGTTTAGTTGAATTGGGAATTAGTGAAAATAAATGTAATTTTTCATGTGAGCTATAGAAAAACATGCTATATTTAGATTTTTTAATATAAATCCAATAAAAGTATTATGTTGTTACAAAGAAACATTGCAGGTATTACATATTTAAGTAACGTAACATAAAATAAACTACATGGACCTTAATTAGTACAAAAATAATATGAACTTTCCATTTAATATAAATAAATGTTGAATACATGGTACAAAAACAACTAAACTACATTGTCGCGGCAAGTTTGACAAATAGCGACAATGTGCTCTAAACACATATAAGTACTGCATTTAAAACAACAATACTTGGTTTTTCGGTTTTTTCTCCAATCGCAATAAGCGCATCTACCTGGTCTAACATTTTCTACTGGTACGTCGGCTGGTGGGTCGGAAAAATCTAGCAAGCGGGCCCTTAAACTTCACGGAAGATTAGTCTGGAGAGCACGGACTTTCAAATGGGGGCGAATAAGTTCTTCGGACAACATTTTCAAAAAAAATCTTCTGGCATATTTGGTATCTGGATGATTGGAGAAGTAAATTACTTGCGAGTTAATCCCAGTGACATTTAGAATCAGATAGAGTAAAACCATTGGCCATCTCCGCGTAGTTCTTGAAGAATTATAAGTCGCGATGAGTTTGTCCACGACGTCCACACCTCCTTTTGTTGAGTTATACGTAGTGATAATAACCGGTTTCTGATGGTCTCCTGTACTTTCATCTATATCATCGTGGTGATGCATAGTAGAGAGCATAATGACATTCATCTTTTTTTTAGGTATATATGAGACGATGGTACAGTCTTCAGTAAAACCAAACATGCTAGTATGTTCGGGTCTTTTTGCAGGCTTTGAAAATTCATCGGGTAATTCCCTTTTGTTTTTTCTAAGGGTTCCAATGGAAGTCAGTTTATAGTCTGTAAGTAATTTTCGAGCTAAAGGGACCGAAGTGAACCAGTTGTCCATGGTTATGTTTCGATTGGAGCCCGAAAGGTGTTGACAAGTTCTAAGTACTATATCTTCTGGCTTATTAGACATTTCATATGGCCCTTCTGGCTGCTTTCCAACATAAACTTCGAGTTTTGATGTATAAAACATCTTAGCATCACATAAGGCGAATAACTTTATGCCATATTTATTGGGCTTTGATGGTATGTATTGCCTAAAGCTACATCGCCCTCTAAAACCAGGCAACATTTCATCAATCGTAACATACTCAGGCAAGTGATATCCGTTTTGACAGTTTTCTACAAACATATCAAACAGACTACGGATCGGAGCTAGTTTGTCAGTTTTTCGCCGTTCTTCACGTGTATTTTTATCGTCGAATTTGAGGCACCTTAGTAAAAATCGAAACCTTTGCAGTGACATTCCAAGATGTAACATTTCCACGCCATAACCATTCCTGTCCCACAAATCGGCGGTATTTGTCTTGTTTGAGCCTGTAATTCCAGCCAAGTATACTAAGCCAAATAAGGCTCGTATTTCTACGGAATTGGTGGGAAGCGCATCTCTATCTCTGGCATAGTTTGATCTGATCGACTCAATGAACGTGTTTGTTGAATCTACAATTAATTGAACCATTTCCTCATTTATGAAGTAGTTAAATATATCAAAAATTTCTTTTAGAGGTTTAGTTACTGAAGTACATCCGGGTAATCTTTTTATTATGTTCTCTTTTCTTGTTCTCACAGTTATACGACTTGGTGGATGTTTCTTCCATACCGATCCATCCTTTCCTAAAAACAAAATATAGTAGAAACTTAACTAAGAATATATTTTAAAATTGATACCCTTATAATATGGCAAAGGTTCACTATACTCTGCTTCTTCCGTGTCGCTAATTTCTTGTTCGGTATCCGTGTCATGATCTGATTGCTGCTCGTGATCAGATTCATCACAATCGGATTGGTCATCGCAAACATCTGCCACACTTTCCTCGTCAAACGCTTCTTCCATCAACTGCCTAAGACGGGCTTCTTCTTGCTCATAACTCGCCATTCTTTTGAAAATTCGCTTTCAGAGTACACATAAATAATGTATCACTAATAGTCGCGCCGGTCTGATATTCCGGGAAACGCCCTAACACATACCACCTTACTCCCACGGCGCTCACTTACGTACTGCCGCTAAAAGAAAGCTGCGTTAGGAAGGTAGACGATCCCCGCTATCTCTCACTCCGATATTTAGAAAAATAGGCATTAGTTTATTATGCCCCGGTCCCTGAGACCGGGCGCGACCAACGGAAGGTTAAATGCTCCATCAAATTCCTTAGTTGAACATAAGTTTGAAAGGTTGACCAGGTCAAATAAATCATCCATTAAACCTACAAACTCAGCTGTTGCCAGAATAGTGGCAGGGATAACTCCAAATCTTAAATAAAGGCTTAATCACGAGGCGACAGTATGACTAAATACTTGTGTGGCATATTTTACTTCCATTTCCTCAAAATTGTTGTGATGGATATGTGAATCGGTTAATTTTGGTGCAGCACGTACTGGATATTTTTTATCGTGTTGATGAAATTCTTCTTTATACTTCCAACTTATTTCCCGACCATCAGATTGTACAAAGTTATGTTTATGTAAATTAATCTAATTGCTTTTATCAAATGTGGAGTATCGAACATGTAAATTATTTTTTGGTTGTTCACATAAAAGAAGGGTAACGATGGTGTAACATACAGATTATTTTTCATGTTAATATTGTTTTAGCCTGAATCCTTGAATAATACAGTAACAATAATTCCTATATCTCGAAGCTTTGTAACTATGCTGAAAATCATAGTCTGCATGGTTGTTGCTGGACAATTTGAATGAAAAAAATTATATGCTAGAGGTTGAACCAATTTATTTTTCATTCCCCGTATTACATAAACAGAAGCAGTTTTCGCTGAACTGAACTTTTTCAATCCCAACCCATCATCTTCCAACCCAACAAATGAGTCAGTGTCAACCGAATAAAATAAATTTGATTTAATATTCATTGCGTCCACACACAAAACACGGTATCAATCTGATTCTGAAAAATGTTTCACTTTTTTCCAACATTTTAATTGATGCCATATAATTTGGACCTTGTTGAACACATGGATTCTTAATCAATTTCAATAATGTGGAAGGTGCAGGTAAACAAAACTGGGACATTAATTTTTTTATATAGTTTTAAGCCTGTAAAGTACATCGCTAGGCATTCACTCTTAAATTTTAAGGAATATCTCCGGCCTTTTGGTCGTTTTCTTATTTGAGATACCTGTGTATTTATAAAATTTGCTAACGATGGATCAGGACAAAACTTTTTAGTCAATTGCATATACTGTTCAATCTCTATTGATTTCATTTGCAGTTGATAACACATCTTCTGTTTTGCGTTTCAGTCTTGCGTTTGTCTCCCTCAATTTGGAATTTTCGTTTTGCAAATATTTAATTCTGTGACGTACTTTGCCTTTTCTAGGGGATCGTGCCGACAAGCTCATGACTGTTCGTGTTGAACTGCTAGAAATTCAGGAAGCGTACATACTACTAACCTTTGGCAAAGAACGGAAAGCAGTCGGACAGCAGGGTTATCAGCAGCGGACCAAGGCTACAGCGTCACCAGTATGTTCAATGAAAAGGAACTAGAAGAACACAACCATAATTCATATATGGGGATGCTTTTCAGAATTAGGAACAGTCGTAAGTGGTCTCATAGGATTCTACTTCGTATATAAGATTATGCATTGCCTATGCGGAGTTACAATAAACAGTTTACGAATATATCAAACCCTAGGCTGCGGCATAGCTACATTCGCAGGCATATGGTCAAGCATTACGGCATGGGTATTACACAAAAATGACAGAAAGAAGAAGTCCAAAGAGGAAATTGGGCTCACCAAGCAAGACGAGGAAAACTCTCAAGAAGTCAATGCACAAACATCCAGCAACGTTCCCTGGACTGACTCACGCGGCAGTATAAACATTCTGTAATAAGTGCGCCAAACAAAGTTTTTCAAAACATTACTATAAACATAATGTATTAGTTAACCACAAACAATTTGAAAACCAAGTGCAAACAAAACGCGCGGAATAAACAGTTTCTTTTAAAATAAAAACATTATTATAAACACAATTGTCAAATCTCGCGATGTTTGTCGCCCTTGATAAACTATTCACTCGAATAATGCTGGTTCTATTTAATATTATTAATTGAAACTATTATTTGTTTAGTTTTTAACTACTTTTATTTCGAACTTCTTGCAGTGACACGTAAAAATCAATATGACATATGATGACAGACGTCAGATACAAATGTTGCTTGTTGTATTTAGCACGTTTTTGGCATATATAAGAAGGTTATCACATGCGACCGATGTAAATGGATGAAATAAAACATTATGCCTAATAGTTAATAATAATTAAAAATAATAGAAATGATAATGAGATTCCACAATAATATAGTAGTTAACCAAAAACAATTTAAAACCAAGTGGACACAAAGTGCGCGGCAGACAATACGCAAACTTGTAACCAAAGACAACAGTCGAGAAGACGGCAATACAGGAAGCGAAGGGCACACAATGGAAGAGTACTTCGCAACAAGCAAATCGCCGAAATTGTGGTCCGTAGACCACCTCCAATTAGTCCGACAAAAGTTTATCAAATTGCAAATCGTCCTCGCTCCATTCCACGGGCACAATATTGGAACCAAAACGGTTTCTCTCCCCATAATTCCGCCAAACTAGTAATGTATCAGAACCAGAGAAGTATATCTAATCCTTCACTGCAGGAATTTATGTTGAAATACAAAAACTATCCCTCCTCTTCTGGATACATAAACGAGTACAAACCAGTGAGGAAATTAATATTGATTCACACCCAACGGAGGAAAAAGCAACATAGTGCAACTACGGAGTCATAGGTATTGCAATGATGAACACAAAGATGCAAGCAGTCAATAATCACTGTCTCAGTGCGGCATACAACGCGTAGTGCTCAAGGTGAAATCGCGGTAACATGTAACGCAGTGACACAATCTTGTAGTTAGATAAGTTTAGCGTGGGGGATGCACGTAAAAGGTGTTGGATAGGTAAGTCCAACAAGGGGGTAGCAATGTAATAAATACCAAGGTAAAAAATATAGGGAGGATCACCCTGTATAACAAATTACCTTTTATATTGTAACGTTTAAACTAAAGAAATCGGTCGTTGACACACAAACAATTTGAAAAAACACTTAGCTAAGCAGTCTGAATTTGTTGCAAAATAAAAAAAAAATATTTAACAGAAAATACTAATTGCGTCCAAATAACAAAATTTTGCGGAATCAAATAAAAATTCATTCCTAATCGAAGTGTAAAAAACCTATTACACATTTACGTCAAACGATAAGCTTCCACCAATCAGGAATTCACATGTACAAAAAAATAAACTGAGCTGACATAGGGAAAATTGCCGATGCTACGTAAATGTAACAGTTGAAGGTGCAGTTGGTAAAAACTCGCGTTTGGAAGCGGTCTAGTTTTTTTGGGCTTCGCGGATAGCGGTTTTGAGGAGTCCTGAGTTTAAGTAACATATAAGTAAGACGTAGTGTTTTAACTTATCAAGTGTAATTTTTTTCGAAAGGGGGAAAAGAAGATTACAAGGGAGCGTCTACTGTACGCGCTCTGAAGGGTTTCTTTGTTCGAAACGTTAGTCGTGGCCGTCGGCGTTTTTGAGAACACCCAGACTGAGAATTGGCGAGTCAAATTTAAAAATTATACTAACTGTGTATTATGACTTTTTTTGTAGTTTGGTCAAATTATTACCATTGCCAGCCCGCATCTATGATACTTTCTATATAATTTAATTCATGTTATTTCATATCGCATACGAGTATTCAATAGTGATACCTCTGCGTATGAATCAGGGATACGGAGCACATTTGAGGTTGAATACTAAATTGTTAATTTGTAAGTTTCATATATAGGGTGCGCGAAAATATTTGGGTTGCTGCGATTATTTTTAAACTAACAAATTTCATTTTATTCTGTATCTCATTCTCGTTAATGTAACATGGTATCTCAAGTTTCCTCTCGATCCTATCATTGGTTCTAACTATTTACAATCACAAGACTCTACATACAATTATTCCGGACGCGTTTGTCAATTGGTGTAATTTTTTTTTATTTGGAGAGCATGATTATATGAATACATAACATATACCCATAAGAACTACACCTAAGATTTCTCCTCAACCCACCCCTCTAACTGACGTTACCCTATAGCACAAGACCTCTCATTACCAACGACAACCAGCTGAGGCCGAAGCCAACCCTTTCGAACATTTCTTCCAGGAGCCGACGACTCCTGTTTCCCACGAAATCGTGGGCGGTGACAGCCAGCTACGCTGTCTTCTCGTTCCATTAGGGACATTTTGGCGCAGGTTTATTTACACGTAAGCGGGATTTTCTGAGCAGAAATATGACGAAGCGAACAGGGTGTTTTCTGGGGTGATAGAGATTACAACGCACCCAGAAACACAGAGTCTAGGACCATTACAGCAGAAACACAGCGAATAAATACATAATAATATAATAATATAATAATAAGTTTATTCATCATCATAAACAATTACAAAATAATTATAGAAACAGGATTACAAAGACAAAATAAAATAATTTTATGAAAATATATCTGGCTGACAAACAAACCGATTTACCCACTAAGGCAATGCCTGAGTGTGGGGAAACTAAGGCATGGTTAGCTCGGTGTTCGTAACAGTAAGTACATACAATGAGTAAAACAAACAGTGTCAAATAAAAAACAAAACAGACAAGAAAAGTGACAGATACAATTTGAAAATGTAAAAATCCCAGAGATTATGATTTGAAAACATTGAACAAAAAGACTAAAACTAAAATATGACGAAAATAAATACATTTAATAATTTTACATTACAATATTTTCAACTCATATTAGGTTCAATTAAATCTTTAATTGCAGATCTTTCTTTTAACCAAAGGTAATTTTTAACTTTCTTTTTAAAAGAAAAAACACTTTTTACATCCTTTATTTCTTTTGGGAGGTAGTTGTAGACTCTATTGGCCAAGTATTCAAGAGATCTCATTGTAGCAGTTTTTAGAGTAAATACTGTTTCTAGGGGTGTCTCTTTTTTGTATCTGGTATTATGTGCATGATCTACATAAACCAGAAATCCCCTTCTCTTGAACTGCTGTACTGCAATGTTAAAAAAATATAGCTGCCGCATATCCATTACTTTATTATCTTTATATAATACATCAGATGGAAATAATCTTGGTTTTTTAAAAACTATTTTTAAAAACTGTTTTTGTAGGACTTCTACTTTCTTAAGGTGAGTATTTGCAATACCTCCCCAAGCCAATATCCCATATCTCAGACGAGATTCTATAAGCGCAAAGTATAGTTTTCTTAACTGATGAGTGTCTAAAATATTCGCTAAGTTTTTAAATTTAAACAACATACTGCGTAGTGTTTTTTGTATTTGATTACTATGAAAATTCCATCGTAAATGACTGTCAATTGTTACTCCCAAATATTTAATGTTATTTGATGAATGCAATACAATATTTTCATTGTGACCTTGTATAGTTAAAAAGTTATACGGAGGTAAAAAAGAAGCTAGGCATGTAAAAGGTAAGTAACAAGTTTTATGGTAGTTTATGGATAACTTTTTTTGTTTAAAGCAATCAAAAATTTTTACAAGATCACTTTCTGCTTTTTCTTTTAGTTGCATCCAAGTATCTGCACTATACACTATTGCAGTATCATCAGCAAAGGAGATCATCTCACCACTAGATTGAAATGCCAGTAAATTGTTTAAATATATTATAAACAAAATTGGTCCTAACACTGTCCCTTGCGGAACTCCACATTCTACTAATTTCTATTTACTAATAGAGTTGTTGATTTTAACATATTGATAACGGTCAGTCAGATAGCTTTTTATTAAGTTGTAGGTATTTCCTCTGAATCCTAGATCTTCCAAAGTTTCCAAAAGATTTGTGTGATCCACAGAATCAAAAGCTTTAGCTAGATCAAGAAATACACATAAAGCTGGTTTGGTTTGGTCCATATATTTATATAATTTAGAGGTTAGAGCACAAATTGCATCCTGCGCAGATGTACCTTCTCTAAAGCCATATTGATTGCAAGAAATTAGTGTATTTTTATTTATGTACTGAATAATTCTTTTTTTAAGGATTTTTTCAAAAATTTTGGCTATATTTGAGATTAACGATATGGGTCTGTAGTTAATTACCTCAGATTTAGAACCCTTTTTAAATAGAGGCTTTATTAAACCAATTTTGAAATTAGTGGGACAGTATCCGGACTCTATTATTTTATTTATTAAGTGAGAAAGTGGTTGAGCTATTTCGTTTCTTATTTCTTTCAAAGTTTCAGCTTTTATTCCGTCAATACCTGGCGCTTTTTTGGATTTTAATGAGTCTATAATTTCTAGTACTTCATATTTGGTTGTAGGTGCAAGGAACAGGGACGACTGATACGGCTTTCTTTGTAGATGATAAACAGATGGTGTTGGGATATTACTTGCCATATTTTTACCTATTGAAGCATAGTGATTATTAAAACAGTTCGCGATTTCTTCGTCTTCTTTTATAAGTTGTCCGTTTTCATTTCTAATTTGTTTGATCATTGTTTCTTGTTTGCTCGGAAATATTTCATTTACCACCTGCCAAAGAGCTTTTGAGTCATTACCTAAATTATTAATTTTGTCCTTATAGAAATTTGTTTTCACTTGTTTTATTAAGTTATTTAGTGTATTTCTGTATTTAGTATATTCCTGTTTTAGAAGAAAATTCATTGGATTTGCTCTTAATTGATGGAATAGTTTATTTCTGTGGTTTATCGACTGAACAAGTCCATCTGTAATCCATTCTTTACGTTTTATTTTATTGTGAGAAATTTTCACCATTTTACTATTTTTGTCAATGACTGACTTTAACAGGTTAGTGAAGAAAGTAGAACTTTCTTCTATATCATCTATAGCCATAAAATGTGCCCAGTTATATTTTTGTAAACAGTTTTTTAATGAAGTAAAATTAATATGTTGTTTGAATCTGTTTTTTGTGCTGAAATCGCCACATACTGTGTATATCGGTAGTTTAGCAATTGTCATGTAGTGATCAGTTATATCGCTCTGCAAAACAATAGACATGAATTCAGTATTTTTTGTTCTATTTTTCATAAAAATATGATCTACGCATGTTTTGCTTTGAGGTCTTGTTATGTTATTAACCAAAGATTTATAATTTAACTCGTATAAATTGTTAAGGTACTCATCTACGGATTCATTGTTTTCCTCCAATATATTGATATTAATATCACCAACAATTAAATGATAATCTGAGTGATTCTTGGTTACGTTAGAAATAAAAACTTGTAGCTCACTATTGAAAACGTCAACGCTTGTCGACGGGGATCGATAAATGCTTGTTAAATTAATTACTTTATTATTTACATTAATAAATATGTCGATGATTTTAAACAGTCCAATATTCCCTATCTCAAAGGTATAATCTAGCTCCTGTTTTATGAAAACTACTACTCCGTCACAGATGTTTATATTTCCCTCGTTGTAGAGAGTATTATAACCATCCAAATGAAAAGCATCCAGATCTGTGAGATTTCTAGTTTCTGTCAAAATGATGCAATCAAAAGTATCTTGTAGTTGACAAAAGTAAGTTAAAAAGGCATCAAAATTTTTTGCAATACTTCTTATATTTTGGTGTAAAACATTGAAATTATAATTTTTTTTATCTGCTAGGGTGGTAGTTTTATTGTAATCTCTAATATTACCAATTTCGATTGCCTTATGTGGCACATATTCATTATCTCGTATATAAGGATCCATAATCTTACCAAAACACAAAATAAACGACAACAAAAACAAACAACTAACGCTGATTATATTATACCTTAAAGAAAAAATGAAGTTAGAGAATTACTTATTGTATTTATTTTTTACCAGTAGAGTTATTTCTTTGTTTCTGTATTTGAGACCTAGTGTTAACAGTTATTGATGTTACAGTTCCTTTTTTTTGTGGCGCATCTGAATTATTTTTATTAAAAGCAAGTTCCTGGGAGATGTTTGACGGATTCGCTTGAATCTTGGTGTTACTATTTAGGTTCTGTTTCAACACAAGTTCTTGGGCGCTGCTTGGCTGGTTTGTTTGAACTGTAGGAGTGGAAGGAGTACTATTTGACTTTGGTTGTTCGTTAGTTTTTTCAATTTCCAATAGTTCTTCGTAATCGTATGAATCCCCATCGACGAATAATTTACCGTTTTTTATGAAGCAATTATTTTTCCCATCGTTTTTTGCCAATATTCTATGTTTCCATAATAACTGGTGTTCTTTTCTTTGTTGTGGTGTTAGGTCGTCCGCAATGCTGATTTTCTGTCCTTTCAATAGATTTCTATTCTTAATGACAAGCTGTTTTGAAATAAATCGTTTAAATTCAATTTTTAGAGGGCTGTTTGTGTTATTACCCAGAAAGTAAAAATTGTTTATTTCTTCCTCAGGAATGTTAATATTTAGAAGATTTTTGAGCTCTTCGCAAATTTCTTTGCAGGTTATTAGTGGGCTTCGTTTTCCAATTCCGAAGATTATAATATTATTTTTCTTTTCGGCTCTTTTTGAGTTTTCTATTTCTGTTTTTAGTTCTTGATTTTCCTTCTCTAGTAGCTCTACCCTTCTCTTTAATTCTTCAGTTTTGACTTGTTGCCTAACTTCTAAGGCATCTATATAGCTTTTCACTTCATTTCGGTTTTTTATAATTTCTTCTAGTAATTGTTTTGCTGTAACCTCTTCTTCGCTCATTTTATAATTCAATGGATTTTAATCAGAAGACGTGTATGGTCTGCTTTAATATTTAGGTATTTTATTAATGACTGACTGATAAGATAAGGTTTTTTTGCCTTTCAACGATAGCGTTGATGATTCTAAACGGCCCAAATATCTTAATTTTTACTGCACTTCTCAAAATATCTCCTTTTGTATTTACATCACTATGGTATAAAGTAATTTTTGTACAAAATTCAAAATTCTTTGTTAAGTACGTACCAGTAGAATTTTATTAAGTTTCAGGAGCTAATTCACAAACACTCTACTCTGTAAAGCCAACCACACAGAACACTACATGGTGACCATTTAAGGATTATGGCAGATTGCACTTAAGAGTGTTATACTTGGCGACAGCGATTTGTACATTTGGGTGACAGCAGAGTTTTTTTTGTTATTACATTTGTGACACCGGTAATTATATGACGGAATTACGTTATTACAATACCTTGGTCATCAATTTGGATAATACATGAACCGTACACAGTTCTAGTCTAGGCATTATCAACGGCTTCAGAGGTGCTACCTCGACCTTTGAACATAAAATATGATTTACAATTTGCCCGCTATATGATACGGATCTGACATAAACACATGCTCCGTAAGCAGTTTCGCTAGCATCGGAAAATGCGTGCAATTCAAGTCGGGTTGAATTTATGACAATAACATGTCAAGGAATTTTTACACGATTTGACAATAGAAATTGGTCAATAAATTCATTCCAAAGACTATGTAAGTAATTTGGTACAATAGCATCCCACGATAGATTCTCTTGCTAAAGTCGTAAGAGCATACCCTTCGCCACAATGACACATGGAGAAAGAAGAAACATTGGATCAAATATTCTTGATATACAGGATAACATTACACGCGTAGTAACCTTCTTCTCATGTTGAACATATATTTTATCAGATAGAATATCTGCCTTGCTGGACCAAACAAGTCCGAGAGTTTGATACACATCGTCATTATCAAATGATAATTCTTTAGGTGTACCTACACTTTGCGTATTTTTCAAATTCTCATACACTTCTGGCTGATTCGTTCGCCACATAAAAATCACGCGCTATAATTTCCGAAATTTCAGGTTTTTTAATATAACAATCTTTGGACAACTGTAGCAGACAACGATTAGGTAAAAACGGCGAACTAGTCATCGCCAACGTGACAGTTAGTAATTAGTAATTCAAAAGCTGCCAATTCTTCGCTGGGATCATTTCGCCAAACTATATGTTGCATTTTACACTGATCCGGTGGAACCAGTATCTGGCGGTAAATTTTTTCTATATCCGCTGTAACAACATACCGATGTTGTCTAAATCGTAGTAAAATTGACAAAAGATCATCATGCACCACAGGTCCTTTCATTTGGAGATCATTTAGTGATGTACCACTTAAAGTTTGTGCCAAAGCATCAAATACAACGCGAAGCTTCGTGCTTGTACTTCGTTCCATGAAAACCCCATGGTGAGGCAAATAACAAACGAAATCATTTGACAACGCGCATTTTCTCATGTGACCTACTTCTTCATATTGCTTCAAAAAATCTACATACAGATTTTTAAACCTTCAATTTCTCTTGAATTTACGTTCAATGGCATAAAACTTATTCGTTGCCTGTTCCAATGAACACCCCAAATAGTTGGTTGTTCTTTAAATTGAATGGATACTTAAAAACTACCGTTTGGCAATCGTTCAGTATTCTCAACGAAACGTTTTTACATTCAATTTCTTCAGCAGACCACTCCCCCTTAGTAGAGACCCTTTCAATTTCGGAACATTTAGCCAGCTTGGTTTTGTACGTCAATATTTTGCATATTTTTACCAAAAGTACAGTAAGTTTTATTATACTTCTCATTGTTATTATTGTTTCCGGCTATTATTCAACCGACTAGTGCCTCTTGTACTATCGGTTTATTCACTTCTAGACTGTATTGTTCACTACACATTATATCCCAGAACAAGTCTGCGCCGATCAACATCTCTACCGGGCCGAGTTTATAAAATTGTTCATCAGCCATTCTAACATTGGGTAGGGACAACGAGTTTGGATTAATTGATGCAATTGTAATTTCATGTATAATAAAGCAGGTTAAGTTGCTTCGGAAATTACTGTGACGAGATAAAATATCAATTTGACACCTATATTTCAATTTAAATATTGAGTTTATAATACCACCTAGTGACATCACAATACTTTGCTTGTGATTATCAAGTCTTTCACACAAGGCCTCTGTTATATATGAAGACAGTGAACCTGAATCGAATACGGCCCGTTCTGGAAACTCAATACCGTTTCTATCTAAGACCAAAATAATTGGGGTTGATAGCAAAGTCTCATTACAATTTACTGAGCTGGAAAAAGTGGTTATTGTCTCCACTTCTACACTGGTGGAAGCCTCATTTGTATCGATTGAATAATTACTTGTGTATATCAGTGTATCATTTAATGTCCTTAACGAAGACACCTCGTATATAATTTGAGATTTTCCACTTGTTCATATCGCATTGCAACAGATAAACATTGAAATTTATCACCTTCACATGATGTTCTCCTGAACAAGCTGCACATTTTTTATAATTTTTCTTTTGTTCACATCCTTCAATTGATGCGAATAAGCTTCTACCCTTAACCCGTTAGTTTGATAAATTACTTTTTTCCAGTCTATTGAGCTCTAACCGCTCTAATAATTTTGCCCTATTTTTCAAAAATTCATACATGTACTCTTATGAAGGAACATCATTTTTAAATGTATGCTCTTCCCACTTAGCAACTGAACCGTAATTCAAACATTTTGTAATTAAATGTATAATCAAAATATCCCAATGATAGTTGGGCAACTCCAAAGATTTGAGCGCTCTCAAATGTTTTTTAACTGTGTCAATAAGTTTGCGCAAGTTTGCAGAATGTGTAGTCCCTCTGTCCAACTTTCCTAAGCTAAATAACGCCTCAACGTGATTATGAAATGATAATTTTTCGTTTTCGTTTCGTTTACGTACTAAGTCCCAGGCTGTTTTATAGTTACTCGAAAAAGACTCTGAGGATTTTATTACTTGTGCCGCATTACCCTCTAACAATGGTCTTAAATAATGAAACTTTAGAATTCCATTTATATCAGCATTGTCATGAATCAATGAGGTAAATAAATACCGAAATTCTAGCGATCCCTCATGTGCGCCACTTAACATTGGCAGTTTTATATCGGGTAACATTATCCTCCCAGAAAATGTGTATTATTGTAATTATTAGAACCAGAATTGGACCCTTCACCCAAAACATGTGAATTGTTACCATCTCGGTTCATTTTATCTCTAAGTCCTAATTTATTAAACAACAGCTTTATTTTTGCCATACAATCATGAAAACTATTTTCAAATAACCTTCGCTCGGCCGAATGTTGTTCTGCTTCAACAACATCTTTGATCAATAACTCGATTTCTATTTGTTCAAAGGTTCAAATACATCATCTAATAAGATCTGAATCTTTAAGAAACGATCCATAAACTGGATTTCATCTAACACTTCAATAGCAATACCTGCCGTATAATTGTCTTGAACTTTTAACTAGTAATTATTAAAATTTGTTAGCTAAAATCGTTTACAGACATTTTGTTTTAAGTCAATTTACGTTAAGAAAGATTTAGTCACCAATTATACCAAGTTAGCTTCAAATAAGTATGTATTTGCTTAAATTGCTCTGTTTTTTAGGAAAATACCCAACGATTGTGAAATATTATCGATATAATAGAATCAAATCTGATAACCTTGCCAAATAGAAGCACAACATATGATTTTCGTTTTTGTAAATAATGATAATAAAATGGAAACTCACAGAATTCTTATCACTGTTCCAGACACTTGATTGGCCAAAGAAACGAGTCTTGCACTCTTGTAGTGGTCCCTGTATCGGCTAACTGGCTTTTCTCATGCGGTATCAAAGACCAAAAAATGATGTGATATTTGTTTAATTTCCACAAATCACCTCAATGTCAATAAACCAAATTACTTTATCAACGGTGAACTGTACTTCATTTTTTATACAAATAAATGAAAACCAATTAAAATGACATCTCCGACATAATAATGAATATTGTGACAACGCAAATTGATTCGTATATACAAAAAAAATGTTTTCATTTTGACAAGCAAATAAAAGTCTTAGTAATATAAACATGTTGTACTACTCCTGTTGTCGGCGGAGTCGAATTGTCTCCCAAAATAAAAATATTACCTGCTCTCAAAAAGGTGACGGTCGAATTGTCTCCCGGATGATTTTAATCCGTAATAAGCATAAGTACTTATAATACATTAAAATCTAAACGTTGTTGCCAAATCGATCTTACTTATATCTTGACGAAATATTTGGAATGGTATTTCCTAATTTTGTTAAAATAAAACAGTACGTAGGAAATTATAATTATTTTATTATAATAAAACAAAGGAAAATATACAATGGTTTACTTATATATATATATATATATATATATATATATATATATATATATATATATATATATATATATATATACTTATATATTTCAAGACAATAATATTTACAAAAATGATATAAAAACTTTTTCACTCTACACACTTATAATACAAATTAGATTCTGCATTTAAAAGAAATATTTTTTAAAAATTGAAAATTGGTAATCCTGCCGTCTTGTAGTTTTTCTAAATTATCTTCCAAAAACTTTTTTTTCATTAATACTTTTCGATCATATACTTTGACCACGGTATCAATACTTTGAAGCTTAATATAGGTATCTATTTGAAAATCTAGAAGAACTTTTATAAACTGGTTAAAATTTGGGTGTGTATTATAAAATGAAGCATTATAACGCGAATGAAAAGATTCGCATGCGTTTGTTGTCCTTTTTAAAGAAGAAGAGTTTTCAGCCCAAATGTTAGGAGGAAAGGTAAAAATTTCATCTATGTAAGTTTCAACTAAATAGTCATTAAATTTAATCACCCTCTCATCATCTGGTTGAATTGCAATGAGATCAAGAACAAAGCAATCGCCAACGTTTTCTGCTTTAAGGAATGGTAAACCAAAAATATAAGTAAGGTATTTAGTTATATCTGTTTCTAAATTGTCTTTTAACTGATACTCGGTAGAAAGTCCTAAACTTTGAATTTTTCTATACCAACTTTGACCTAGGTGAAATAGACATCCCTTAATTTCTGTTTTTGGAAAAATTTCGCGAATTGCTTTGTGTATTGCTAATTCAAAATCTGAAGTTATAGTTTTTGGAAGAAAGTCGTGACCTGTTGTAGATAGATATATTTCTTTTAAATATTGTAAAGCTAATTTATACGATACTGTATTTTCATTTTTTAGAAGAAAGAAAACCAAAGGAATATAATGATTATTTTTAAAGCCATGAATGGTAAACAATTGTAAAAAAAATTTAGGGCAATAATCGAAAGTGCCATCAACATATAATTCACTATTAGTGTTTTTAAATGAAACTCAAGGTCTCTAGTTAATTCCACAATATAATACAAGTTATTGAAAATTCTAAAAAATTGACAATTGTTTCGATAAATCAATATCATCGTCAGAATGACAGAAGTTACTTCTGTCATTCTGACGATGATATTGATTTATCGAAACAATTGTCAATTTTTTAGAATTTTCAATAACTTGTATTATATTGTGGAATTAACTAGAGACCTTGAGTTTCATTTAAAAACACTAATATGAGCATATTCCACGAAGTAAGGGTCGAGACAGTCAATTTCATATAATTCACTTATTTCTTTTAGAGCAATAATATTTGTTTTACATGAAAACATGACTATATTATTTATTTCATCATTTTTAAGAATAAAATATTCGTCCCTATTAGTTTTTAAAGTAACAGAATTTAATAAACTATGAAATTCAACTATATTAGTTGGAAGTTTTGATGCAATTTTGGACCTAGCAGTATACATATTTTCTCTCATCCTTTCAACGTCATGAGTAGTAATAGTTTCACAATGGGATTCTGTTACCTCCTTTCTAATTAGGCCCATTGGTTTTGCCGAAATATCTTCTATTGCTTTAATTTCTACAGCATTGCTTATAGAGTCTGCCTATTTAGAAGTTCTTCTGATAATTTCTCATGGTTGTGGTTTAAAGAAGATTCGATCACTTCTGGACGGTCCAATTTTGTTTTAACAAAAGCTTTGCACTGCGTTTTCCTGGACGCACAAAGCCATCTTTTTAGAGTGTCTCTTGCTAATAACTTGTGCAATGAAAATTTAAACCCATCGATCACTAACAAATCTTTGCCTTTTTCACTTTTAATTATTGTAGCCTCCATTATACGTATAGTTTCACGGAGCGCTAACTTTGCGCTAGTGTGGCTGAAAGCGTTCAATTTCTATTTACTTCAAATAAAAGTTGTAGAGCGTAAAATTCCACATAAAAATTTTCTCTTGACTTTATTTCTTAAAATTGAAATTAACAGAGATATGATAGCTAGAAGCCACGGGCACCATCCAAAGATATTCTAATAAGTCTGGTAATATAATACGTTTGATGTAGTTGGAATGTGCCGCCTTTTTTGTTATCGGTCGTAAATCATGCGAACACCATCAGAAATGTGTTATACGGGGGTCGATGTCGATCGGTAATGTGAACATTATGTTTACTCGGAAGTATGTCTACGAGGGTTATAACCTCCCCTTAACCTTAATACCTACCAAGGGGGAGTTATAAGTGAAAAAGTTAAGATTGTCTCAGTTGTGAATCTATGTCCGCGGCTAAACTTCAGAGGAGACGGGCGTGGTCCCAAAAATTACTGGGATATCAACTATAATTCGTTAGATTATCTACAAAACCTCTTATTATATTACCCAGGCGCCAGCTGATTTCTTTTGCCTAATACGCTCTATTTCCCACCTAAATCAGCAAATGGAAAAGAAGAATAAAAGTCCAACCTCACTTATGATCTTCTATTCACCAATCAGTTGCCAAAAATACTACAAGTTGTCTAACAGTGTGATTATCTAAAAAACTCTAAAGCATTTACTTACTTAAGAAGGTATTACAAATGCTTAAGTGATTTTCAGTTACCACCATATAAATATAATTTTAAATAAGTGTAACAGATAATTGAAAAACTTCAAGTTACAAAATATGACTCCGGTTATAACATTATGTCCCAAAATTCCCTTAAAATGCTTTCAAGCTAAATGTGAAATAGTAACTAGTAATAGTAAATAATAATAACAAATGAACGAGGTAAAGCCTGCTTAACAGGGTATCTACAACTAGAAATATTTAAATGTTGACCAAGATTATCATTGACCAAAGTATTTTACATTCCCAGGTCAAAAGGTTTTCTGCGTTACCTATATAGGAAGAAATTAATGATTCATACCTCAAAATATTAATATGTACTGGTCATTAGCTTTGGTACCAAGGCGAAAGACAGGTGTACGATTGACAATTATATAAGGTCAATGCATAAGGCACTCCTTCATATGAATTTACTGTCAATTTCAACCCTTACAATAGTCATTGATTGACCTGCTCCAAGTCACTACTACACAATGAACCACTATGTATAATACATTGCACAGTAATCTTAAAATGAATATATTTAAAAAACGTAACGCCAGGGGAATAAAGTCACCGACACAGACTCTTAATTTATCAACTATAAGGGAGAAGTGAATTCTATACAAATTTTAAAGTTTGAAAGATAATCTGATTACATTCCTGTATAAATTGTTTGACTTCCTAGTGCCAGCGGAATTTACTACTACTTATTCATAATTGAAGATCAGAAATATGTTTTGATTAAATGAAAAGACCCAACATAAAAGTTTCTTACTTAATCGCAGTAACGACGAATCAATTTAAAAGTCCATCGGACATATAATATCAAAAAAAAATAATAAAACTCAAACCAGGAGTGAGGTAATGGTTGTCCATCCCTCGCCTAGCTCCGGACGACAAAACATCTTTCCTAGGGTATTCCGCTTCCCAATCGTTCTGCTACCACCTCGCTTATGAGGGAAATTCCTCAGAGCGGCCCCTCTCCATGAATCTTCCGGGACATGGCTACCAATAATACTGGAGACATCACACCCATTCAAACAACCCTCCAATCCTGAAGGGTCATTAGCAAAGAATATGAACCATAATGCCACCAACAGCAACAGGGTCTCAACCCCAGCCTCATTCAAATTAATCATACGCACAAGTTCAGCACACAGAGTGTAGATCCCAAAACAAAATGGTCACCGCTTTCTTCCAAAACTCTTTCCAACTTCGGCTCAAACAAAATACGCCAACGAAGTTACTCTTGTCGGTGAATATGTCTAAGGGGTTAGACATAAATATCCCCAAACTGAGGGATGGCAAACGCCACGTTAAGGGTTTTTTTAAACCAAATATCTCACCCCAAAACTGCTATGCTTCAAAACTTGACGAGAATGAAAACGGGTTCCCCTTCCTATTTTTCAAATCAGAAAAATACACTGTCAACAGTTAGTTCCTTTCATCCCTGCCAACCTATCTGATGACATCATCGTGCCACCTGAAGAGATTGTGAGCAATTTAATGTAACTCAAATAACCTTGGGCATGTGTAATTTAATATCTCACAAATGCCTCCATTGTATCCTAATTTTAAATAAATCCCTATACTCCTTAATTTTGATAACTATTTACTCTACACGCGCAAGTCGCCATAAAATCGATGGTTGACACCATCTACATCATCACTAAACAATGTGACGTTTGAAAAATTGCCTCGCCGTATATCGAGGTTATCTGTCAGTCTCAATATCTAATCATTAAATGTCATTTTTCAAAATCATAACATGAAAATGGATTTATAATATCTAATTAATTCTCCAGTCTCAATATTTGTCATCCCAATTTGAGTGCACGGTACTGAATAGTACAATCCGTAAAATAACCTTGAGTTAACCTGAACATGGGAAACTCAATTTTAAGAAGATATGAAACCTTCCTTAAAACTATGGACTTACGGCATATCAGACAAACATACTCCTTTACTGGAATATTATACCACTCGTACAAGGTCTTGAAGTCAGAAACAATTAATATAACTAATGGAATACCATACTAAAACGGTTTATTTGGAGGAACTAGAATATGTCAATATTTACTCGAACAAAATATACCTACAAGTTATGTCTACCTCAGAGACTATCTTTGCCAACCTGTTTAAAACTATGAATGGTTAATATGAATTGAACTAAGGTAAGAAGTGACTTAATAACGTTATTAACAACCATATACAGGGTGTAATAATATATTTAACATCTACCACAGATTATGTGGTAGAATTCTTGGTCTACGTAATTCTAACAGACTACCTATTTCAATATACTAATGTTGATCAATAGGAATGTGTTATTAAGTAAGGGTAATAAATAACTGAATTAGGTATTTAAACTTGATTTACGGAGTGAAATCACAAGTTAACAATATAATAATCGAATACAGTTGGATATACCGCTTAGGCACACTAGTACAAAATAAAACTGTTACATTCCTCCCTTGCTTCAAGAAAATTCACTCCAGTGAATTTTCATCAGCGCTAGCTGACTTCAAATCCTTCGCACTCCAAATGCCTTTAAAATTCCCCTTGTCGTCTCTAAGTTCATATGTCCATGGTGATATTCTCTTTTTAATATAAAAAGGTCCCACATAACGAGGTGCTAATTTAGCTGAATAATACCGCGCCTTATCCGATTGAGTATAATTTTTCCGCCATACCAACTGATTAGGTAAGAATTCGTCTGGACGCCTTCTTAAATCATACCTTGTCTTGTTCTTTTCGGCTGCCTCTTCTAATCTCCTTTTTACTTCCTTAAACAATTCTTGAAACGCTTTTGGACGGGATTCAACATTAGCAGGTTCCAATTTTTCGGGACCATCCTGCATGTATTCCTTTCCAGATAATTTCATCCGACGTCCAAAGTTCAAAAAGTACGGGGAGTGTCGAGTAGTTTCGTGAACAGCTGTTCCTAAGGCACAAGCAATCTTTGGCAAATTCACATCCCATAATCTATGATTATCTGAAACATACATGGCCAGCATGGATTTTAACGTCCTATTTACCCTCTCGGTAGGATTAGCTTGAGGATGGTAATTCGAATTAAACCTAATTGTTACTTGATACTCTCGAGCCAATTGTTGGAAGGCTCTCGAAATGAATTGGGGTCCATTATCACAAAGCAATAGTCTAGGTACGCCATACACTAGGAAAACCTCTTCTTCCAGCAGCTTCACAATGGCAGGAGTCTTTGCGTCCTTCAAAGAATATATCAATGAATACTTAGTAAAGTAATCAGTATCAACCAATATATACTGTTTTCCCTTCATCGACCTAGGTAATGGTCCCATCAAATCCATGGAAATCATTTCAAACGGTTGTTGCACTTTCGGTTGGGCTACCATAAATCCTGCGGGTTTCTTTAAATCAGGTTTACACGTATTACATTCTACACAATTCCTTACATACCTTGAGACATCACTTTTCATCTTCGGCCAAAAATACTTCTCGGCTAAACGATGGTAAGTTTTGTACACACCCATGTGTCCGGAAGTAGGATTATCATGTGATTCTTTTAGAAGAGCTTTCCGTTGGGCCTTAGGTATTACGATTTTCCAAGTATCTCCAGGGCTTCCCAGTCCTTTGTAAATTGGTTTAGTGTTCTTATACAGATGACCATTTGCTAACCGAAAATTCGAAAATTGTAACGGTCGCTTCTGTACCTTCTCTACTAATCGACCATACCACTTATCCGAACTTTGCAAATCCACTCCTTTGGTATCACAAACGTCCACTACTGGGACAGCTCTCGATAGCATATCAGGTACTATGTGATCTTTTCCTTTTCGGTGTACTATCTTGAAGTCATACATCTGTAGTTTTAAGGTCCACCGAGCTAATCTACCATTGACATCTTTAAGATTTTGCAACCATACTAGAGAGTAATGGTCTGTAACAACAGTAAACGGAATTCCTTCCAGATATGGACGCAATTTCTCCACTGCCCACAGAACTGCTAGACATTCTCGTTCAGTAGTACTAAAATTCCTCTCCTGTTTGGTGAGAGATCTACTAAGGAAACATATCACTCTGTCTTCATTATTCTTCCTTTGGATTTAAACAGCTCCTAAGCCGTAGCCTGACGCGTCAGTATGTAACTCAAATGGTAAGTCATAATCAGGACAATTCAAAACTGGTGCTGTAATTAAAAATTCCTTAATAGTTTGAAAAGCTTCGCTGCACTCAGCAGTCCATACAAACTTGCGGCCTTTCCTTAACAACGCCGTGATGGGTGCGATTATGGTAGAAAAATCTGGAATAAATCGTCGGTACCAAGAAAATACGCCAATTATTTTTCTGACTTCCTTAACGTTGGTTGGTGCTGGCAATTTCAACATCGCGGACACTTTCTCTGGGTCACAATGTAAACCATTCCGATCTACCAGGAATCCCAAATATTTCATCTCTGGTCTACAGAACTGACATTTGCCCCAACTGATGGTTAACTTGGCTTCTCTCAATCTGCGGAAAACTTCCTCCAAAACGGATATATGCTTTTCAAAGGTTTGCGTCACGATGACAATGTCATCTAAATAGACAAATACGTGAGGTTCTAACTCAGGTCCTAAGATAGAGTCCACCAACCGTTGCCATGTGGCGGGAGCGTTATGTAAGCCGAAAGGCATGCGCTTCCACTGAAAAAGTCCTCTTCCAGGAACAGTGAATGCGGTGTATGGTCTAGATGACTCCGCCGATGGAACTTGATGATATGCTGACTTGATATCCAGCGAAGAGAGGTAATGAGCATCTCGAAGTTTGTCTAGTGTATGTGAAACATATGGTATGGGATACCCATCTCTCTCAGTGACAGCATTCAGCTTCCGAAAGTCTACGCAAAAACGGTAACCTCCTTCCTTCTTCTTAACAAGTAGTATCGGAGATGACCATCCACTCGTGGATCGTTCCACTATGTCTTTAGCTAACAAGTCGTCCAATTCATTATTAATATGTTGTTGTATAACTGGAGAAACAGGATAGTATCGTTGTTTTATCGGAGGCGAATCTGTCTTAATGACATGTTCAGTCCTATCCGTACATCCTAATGCTTCTCCCATTAAAGCTTTATTTCGATCGATTACTGCCTTCAACCTGTTTTCTTCCATTGAGGTTAGCACAGTTTGGCTTCTGAGATGATCGACACTATCCAATAAAAATGGTTTCTTAGAAAAATACCATTCATTGTGACGAAGGTCCGGTACAATTCCCATTATCCTCCAAAAATCAGTACCTAAAATTAGTACATGAGGAATATCTGGAACAACTAACACTCTCACTAATTTCACCTTATTTCTAACACAAATTGGTAATTCACATTCGCCATTACTATAACACGTTTGACCATTAGCTACCTTGCACATAATTCTCTTTGAAGTGTCCAAAGAAATATTTAATCTTTGTACCAACGTCCAGCCTCTAGATCCCAAAATAGTGGTTGAAGCTCCGCTATCAAGCAATCCCAACAAAGTTAATCCTAAAACCTGTACTTTCAAATACGGTCTCTCATCATTATCTACATGATCTAAAATAAAGTCCAAAATCGGTAAAATTTTATAGGTCGAGGTGTACTCCCTCGTCGACCTCCCTCGACTACCTAGGTTCGACGTCTCTCGTTTCCCACCTTTGAACACTCAGGACAAGTTTTGGTGGTAAAACCATACTTTTTACACCTATAGCATTTTAAAGGCTTAGGGAGAGCACAACCAATGGCTCTATGTCCAGGCTGCTTGCATCTGAAGCATACTACGCTACCTCTGGTCGAGGTTGACGATTGACTTGTAGAAGCTTTTTCACTAATATCACTTTCACTTCCAATATATGCTAAGTCTTTTTCCAGACACCCAACTTTCTTATTTGAAGGTTCGACATAATTCTTAATGAGATCTCTTCTATGCTCCATCTTCCTACACTCTTCTCTCAATTCAGCAGTACTAGTAGGTAGAGGTTCTCTCAATCGATCTAAATAGAATGGATGAAGATTCTTGGTGATTATCTTCATTTTAGCTTCCTCCGACATAGGACAGCACAATCGGTTAAAATAGCTAGTCATTACGGCTAAATAGACTCCAATTGATTCTGATGGGTGCTGGGTACGCTTCTGCACTTCTTCAAATAATGTGTCCAGATGATATGCAGATAAATATTCCGTCCTGAATTCTTCTACAAGTTGTTCCCAACTTGTAACTCTCGTCCTACACTCTTTATAAAATTGATAGGCTTTATCGGTAAAAAGATCCACTCCAGAATCTAACAACAAGGATCGTGGAACATTTCTTGCCACTCTTAGTTCTTCGACACGTTCCAGAAAAGCAGTTATAGATACTCTTTTTCCATCACCTGAAAATTTCCTTAAATCCCATTTATGAGGAGGAACTATCTTATGGCCTGGAACTACTGCAGCATCAGCGACCATTGAAGAATTCGCCACTGGAGTGAAAGTTTGTGCCACTAACCGTGCTTCCAAATGTGACAAGGATGCAGGTACAGGTCCAGTTGCTAATACGGGATCTCTATTTGACAATTTAGTCTGAAATGTCTCTATCAGTGATAAGACTGTAGCTACTAATTCAGACTTCTTAATTTTCTGACTACTATCTACAGGTATCATTCGATCAAGTCTATTTAGGGTATGAGCCACTTTAGTATTTATTTTGACCGCTTCACTTGAGCTTCGGTCTCCAGCAAAATCATCAACAAGTTTTGCGATATCCTCCAACTTCTTCTGAACAGCCGTCTCATCCTGTTCAAATTTATAAGGATATGGAGGGTAATTTAAACTGTCACCATTATTTTCCATCGAGACTGCTGCCGACAATCTAGGTCTCATCTCTTCACAAGTGCCAGTACTACATCCTCTTATTGTCAATTCATAGGCTAGTTCGTCCTTTTCTAGACGCTTAATAGTCATTCGTCGAGCCATCCTCACTTTAAATCACACACCACAAATAAAATGCAAAACTACTCTATTCCAAAAAAAAAAATAGCAAAAATCACCAATTCCTTGTAGAAACCACTAGTAAAATCACTGGTAATCTGTTTCAAACAACACTAGATCAATAAATATACCAGGTTACACTTTAATTATTGAAAATCACAAAAAAAATCCAAAAATCACAAAAAATTCCAAAAATCACAAACTGTTTTTATGTACTTGCGCATGACAAACCAGGGCCCCAAGTTGGGCGCCAAATTTTATAACCTCCCCTTAACCTTAATACCTACCAAGGGGGAGTTATAAGTGGAAAAGTTAAGATTGTCCCAGTTGTCAATCTATGTCCGCGGCTAAACTTCAGAGGAGACGGGCGTGGTCCCAAAAATTACTGGGATATCAACTATAATTCGTTAGATTATCTACAAAACCTCTTATTATATTACCCAGGCGCCAGCTGATTTCTTTTGCCTAATACGCTCTATTTCCCACCTAAATCAGCAAATGGAAAAGAAGAATAAAAGTCCAACCTCACTTATGATCTTCTATTCACCAATCAGTTGCCAAAAATACTACAAGTTGTCTAACAGTGTGATTATCTAAAAAACTATAAAGCATTTACTTACTTAAGAAGGTATTACAAATGCTTAAGTGATTTTCAGTTACCACCATATAAATATAATTTTAAATAAGTGTAACAGATAATTGAAAAACTTCAAGTTACAAAATATGACTCCGGTTATAACATCATGTCCCAAAATTCCCTTAAAATGCTTTCAAGCTAAATGTGAAATAGTAACTAGTAATAGTAAATAATAATAACAAATGAACGAGGTAAAGCCTGCTTAACAGGGTATCTACAACTAGAAATATTTAAATGTTGACCAAGATTATCATTGACCAAAGTATTTTACATTCCCAGGTCAAAAGGTTTTCTGCGTTACCTATATAGGAAGAAATTAATGATTCATACCTCAAAATATTAATATGTACTGGTCATTAGCTTTGGTACCAAGGCGAAAGACAGGTGTACGATTGACAATTATATAAGGTCAATGCATAAGGCACTCCTTCATATGAATTTACTGTCAATTTCAACCCTTACAATAGTCATTGATTGACCTGCTCCAAGTCACTACTACACAATGAACCACTATGTATAATACATTGCACAGTAATCTTAAAATGAATATATTTAAAAAACGTAACGCCAGGGCAATAAAGTCACCGACACAGACTTTTAATTTATCAACTATAAGGGAGAAGTGAATTCTATACAAATTTTAAAGTTTGAAAGATAATCTGATTACATTCCTGTATAAATTGTTTGACTTCCTAGTGCCAGCGGTATTTACTACTACTGATTCATAATTGAAGATCAGAAATATGTTTTGATTAAATGAAAAGACCCAACATAAAAGTTTCTTACTTAATCGCAGTAACGACGAATCAATTTAAAAGTCCATCGGACATATAATATCAAAAAAAAATAATAAAACTCAAACCAGGAGTGAGGTAATGGTTGTCCATCCCTCGCCTAGCTCCGGACGACAAAACATCTTTCCTAGGGTATTCCGCTTCCCAATCGTTCTGCTACCACCTCGCTTATGAGGGAAATTCCTCAGAGCGGCCCCTCTCCATGAATCTTCCGGGACATGGCTACCAATAATACTGGAGACATCACACCCATTCAAACAACCCTCCAATCCTGAAGGGTCATTAGCAAAGAATATGAAGAATATGAACCATAATGCCACCAACAGCAACAGGGTCTCAACCCCAGCCTCATTCAAATTAATCATACGCACAAGTTCAGCACACAGAGTGTAGATCCCAAAACAAAATGGTCACCGCTTTCTTCCACAACTCTTTCCAACTTCGGCTCAAACAAAATACGCCAACGAAGTTACTCTTGTCGGTGAATGTGTCTAAGGGGTTAGACATAAATATCCCCAAACTGAGGGATGGCAAACGCCACGTTAAGGGTTTTTTTTTTAAACCAAATGTCTCACCCCAAAACTGCTATGCTTCAAAACTTGACGAGAATGAAAACGTGTTCCCCTTCCTATTTTTCAAATCAGAAAAATACACTGTCAACAGTTAGTTCCTTTCATCCCTGCCAACCTATCTGATGACATCATCGTGCCACCTGAAGAGATTGTGAGCAATTTAATGTAACTCAAATAACCTTGGGCATGTGTAATTTAATATCTCACAAATGCCTCCATTGTATCCTAATTTTAAATAAATCCCTATACTCCTCAATTTTGATAACTATTCACTCTACACGCGCAAGTCGCCATAAAATCGATGGTTGACACTATCTACATCATCACTAAACAATGTGACGTTTGAAAAATTGCCTCGCCGTATATCGAGGTTATCTGTCAGTCTCAATATCTAATCATTAAATGTCATTTTTCAAAATCATAACATGAAAATGGATTTATAATATCTAATTAATTCTCCAGTCTCAATATTTGTCATCCCAATTTGAGTGCACGGTACTGAATAGTACAATCCGTAAAATAACCTTGAGTTAACCTGAACATGGGAAACTCAATTTTAAGAAGATATGAAACCTTCCTTAAAACTATGGACTTACGGCATATCAGACAAACATACTCCTTTACTGGAATATTATACCACTCGTACAAGGTCTTGAAGTCGGAAACAATTAATATAACTAATGGAATACCATACTAAAACGGTTTATTTGGAGGAACTAGAATATGTCAATATTTACTCGAACAAAATATACCTACAAGTTATGTCTACCTCAGAGAGTATCTTTGCCAACCTGTTTAAAACTATGAATGGTTAATATGAATTGAACTAATGTAAGAAGTGACTTAATAACGTTATTAACAACCATATACAGGGTGTAATAATATATTTAACATCTACCACAGATTATGTGGTAGAATTCTTGGTCTACGTAATTCTAACAGACTACCTATTTCAATATACTAATGTTGATCAATAGGAATGTGTTATTAAGTAAGGGTAATAAATAACTGAATTAGGTATTTAAACTTGATTTACGGAGTGAAATCACAAGTTAACAATATAATAATCGAATACAGTTGGATATACCGCTTAGGCACACTAGTACAAAATAAAACTGTTACAGGGTCAGACGTTAAATATTGAACATATTGAATAACAATAAAATAAGATAACTTGGTGTGAATAGTTCAACGTACCTTCAAAAATGAAAATTTTGATTTGGCAACAACGGTGTACTTTGTGAAAATTAATACCTTTTAATGTATATTACCTTGGGAGACAACTCGACCTATGATGGGAGACAATTCGACCTATAAAAAAACTATCTGCTCAAGACGGGAGACAACTCGTCCTTGCCCCCTTTTGTAAGAACACGAGCTGAAAATATAATTAGAACGCATCTACCTACCTCTTTTATCTTACGTACCTAAAAGAGGAAAAACTGTTTTGGTAGCTCCAACATTACACCATGTTAATAAAATTGCCACAAAAGAGCCTGAAATTATAGAATTTTATAATTTCACAAAAGGAGGCGTGTATTTGGTGGATGAGCTTTGTGGAAGTTATGAAGTTTCGCGAAATAGTAAGCGATGGCCACACACAATGTTTTTTTCATATAATGAATATTAGCGCCATACATAAACGCAAGGGTCATTTACCAAAGTAATTCAGGTGATACGCGTCAGAAGAGGCGTTCGTTTTTGCAGAATCTTGAAATGTCATTAGTACAAGGCCATCTATCATCTCGACGAAATAATATGCGACTTAGTGTTGAGCTCAGAACGGGGATAAAAAATTGCATTGGTGAATCTACAGAAAATAGAAATGATGAACTGAAGAGGCAAAAACGTATTGAGAAATGCGGTACATGTCCAAGAAATAAAGATCATAAATGTCAGAAAAAATGTGTCAACTGTGATAATTTTCTTTGTTTGCAACACGTCATAAGCTTATGCCAAAGTTGTGTCGAAAATAAGCAGTCATAACTTTTTTATCTGAAACTTTTTTACGATTCTGTTTTTTTCTATAATCATTTGCATACTTTTGTTGATGATTATAGTTTTTCTCAATTTTTATCTAATTAGGGTTTTGATGCATCTACTTTTAGTGAAATGTACTTTCTTTATTCCAGAAATAATAAGCCTACATATGTTTTTTTTTTTGGCTTTGACACTCGTCATTCGGCCAGTCACAACAGGAACAAACTATTAATATATAAAAAAATATATTCACCTCACTCACACCTATCCACACCTAAGAGAAGACAAAATTACCTACCTAAAAAAATAAATACAATAAGGATATACAGGGTCACTTGCTTCTTGTCTAGGGGCCCATCAAGACATTATAATTTATCACAAACAAAACTAGGCCACGGAAAGATAGGAATAACTACAATTGGGATAAACAGAGGTAAACAAATCTAGTTCAAACATTCACAAGCCTACCTTCGATTCGTATATGAATTTCATCAGAACATTATATACTTCCATTTTGTTTAAGGCTAAAAGATGGCAGATATTGAAGGCCTACATATGTTATTCATTATTTTGTTATTCCTTTTCATTGAAAAATGAATAATAAATTTTTTTCTGCATGAAACTGTTTTTTTTTTAAGTTAACACAGCGGAAATAAATAAGAATTCAGTCAATCGCAAATTATGATTTTTTACATGTGTGATTATAACCCCAGCACATACATGAAGTTCACCACACACGCGCCGGGTTAAATATACCTCCTTAATTTCCTTAAAGCCAAAATAAGTTCTGCATCACATGAATAAGTTGATAAATGACTAATTTCTGAAATAAATAGAATGTCTTACGAATTCAGGGTGAACCGCTCATAGTTTAGAACCTTGAAATTAAGAACAGCACATTTAAGAACATTACAGTTTTGAAATACTCTTCCCATATTTCTATCATTTTGCATTCATCCATTATTATTCCACCTTTTTGGGTTTTTATACAACTATCTCTTTATCATATTATGTTTCTTGATCGAAGTTGTGCATTTCTTTTTTTTACAAAGTTTAAATTAAAGTTATATTCGATTGGATTTGTTTCCGTGAAACTTTAGAAAAAATATTACGTAATATCAATCACACATATACTTACCACAAAAAGAATATTGACGCTTGTCCAATAGTTGAAAATATACATAAAATGGTTATTTTTATAGACAAATATGAAAAAATCGAAGCCAGCAATGATTGATCCAAATGAAGTTATTATCAGAAACAATATCTGATTTCCTACGATTTTATTGAAGAAATCGACACCGTCATGAACTTTCATCACTGCCGTTTGCAAATCCTCAAGACCAGCGGTAAACGCTGGTTTGTAGCTAATTTTCACGAAGAATAATTGGTTGACGTCATTGATCATATCTTCAAATTTCGTTATGAAGAAAAACGATGTTTCCCATACAAACATCGTCACAAAAGTAAATTGCATGAACATCAAAAACATGCCTGTATTATATATGAAATGGTATAAATTCATGATTTTTGTAAAATATATGAACAATATCAAGTGGATGGGACCAGAAAGTGAGAAAAACCCTAACATGTGTATCATATGACGTATCTTAATTTCGTTAGAACCATCTAGAACTTCAATAATTTTGAAAAAACTATCCCAGATTGTTTTATGTCCGATGATACCAAAAACGCAACAGAAGTGGAAAATAATAATTGAAAATGAGACAATGATTAAAGTATTTAATTCAGTCATCGGTAAGAAGTTATCACGAAAATATATATCAAACATCTTGTATGTAATGTAAGAATGCGAAATATTGAATATAACAATGACTGCCATCTGAATTTTCAATATCATTTGATTCCCTCTATAAGGAAAAGTTCCAAATAAACTCCCCACAGAGAACAGATACTTGAGAAAACCAGAACGTTTTTTAAATATTTTATCACTTATTGTATACATTCTCGTTTGAAACTTTAACTCAAACTAAAAACTTTGTAGGTTGTTACTTTTTACCTATTACGACAATTGATCTATTTAATTCAATTAGTGCTCAATTATCAGAAAATGTATAATTTTACTGATAGAACAAATAAACCTTAATTGATTAACATAACATCTAATTTATTGAATCATTTGAACAAATAAACGAGGTAGTGACTGTATTTCAGAAACCACTTAACTTTTCTGTAAATTATTGTGGCCAAGAGAAATTGCTAGAAATTATTTCCGATTTTGTAAGATGTCTGCTAGGGGGCGTAACCATAATTGAAATTACAAAAAATAAGTTTTATTTAAAATTTACATAATAATTAAGGTATACTGAAAATGCAGAGATGTAATGAATTATCACCAATATGATCCAAGATATTTATCTGTGTTTTATCGATTATAATAATGCATTTAATAAGGTTCAACATGACAGTTGAATGAAATCACTAAAAGGCAAGGGACTAGATTGCACGTATATTAGATTAATATCAACATTATATTATAAACAATAGGCTAAATATAACATATTATATCGAGCAACATTGAAATGAAAAGAGGAGTCAGACAGGGGTGCGCCATTTCATCTGTAACTCCACCAGATACTACGGAACAAACTTCTACAGTAAGCAACAATTTATCACCACCGACATTATTATTATTAAGCAAGTGTGTGTTCATGTGAGCACGTCGAGTATTTGAGCCCCTTGTTTATTAAAATATTTAGCGGTAAAACTGCATATTAAAAATCAATTGTTTGTGCTAAAATGTTGGTATACCTTGTATCTAGTGAATGAAGAAGAAGTAGTACGTTGAGTGCATTATTCTTGCAGAGAAATTGATTTTTTGAAGAGAGTGCTGGTTTTCCTCAACAGTGTTGCCAAGTGAGATTGTTGGTAAGGTATTAAAATGAGCCGATCAAAGGAAAACTCGGCTATTTCAGATGATAGCCTAGTTCAGGCAATAGTTAATACATTGTTGCCTGAACAGACAGCTGAAATAGAAGAACAACATACAAAATTTGGACATAAAATGGATGAAATGGGGGATAAGCTGAATGGAGTTATCTCAAAATACGAGGCATTAGACGCAAAAGTTTATTCCAATAAAGATGAGATAATTACTTTAAACAAAAATGTAAGAGAGTTGGATCAAAAAGTGAAGAGAAATTCTGTAAGTATAATAGGGGTTCTAGATGAAGAAAACGAGAATATTTTGGCGAAGGTATTACCCCTTCCCAATGACGGATTAAAAGTAAAAATTTCACAATTGGAAATCTTCAACATCTATAGAATCGTCAAATTCAACATAACCAACTCTGAAACTAGGCATAGGCCAGTTATTGTGGAATTTACATCACTCCTGAAGAAGAATGAAATATTGAGTTCTCGAAAGAATTTAAGGAAATCAGATATTTTTATTAATGATAATTCAAATAAATTTGGTAAGGAGAAAGTTTGCTCATTTAATGGAAGATTTTGTGTTCAACTCGACAACAATGTAAAATTATTCGTGAATCAGCTGATCTTCAATAGAACTATACTGAAATTTTTGAAACTTGTTTATTGTATTTATTCAGTTTTTGCTATGATAAGGAAGGAACGTTTCATATTTTGATTGTGTTAGACAGTATTTACGTTTTTTGTATCAATAGATACGTACTTCTAGAATTTATGGGCAATACATTGAAATTCGATGGATAAAAACATTACATTACATTTTTCTTTGTGATACAGATTGTCTAACTTATTATATAGGAGTTAGATACATCAATTGATTTATTTGATTTTCACGTTTTTAGGGGGTAGTTATAGGAAAGCGGAATATTCTTCTAATAAGTTTTATCCTTTGTATTATGTATACAATAAGAAATTAAGTGCCTCGACCCTAATTTCGTGGAATCTACTCTTATTAGTGTTCTAAATGAAACTCACGGTTTCTAGTTAATACCACAATATAATGAAAATTGTTGAAAATTTTAAAAAATTGACAATTGTTTTGATAAATCAATATCATCGTCAGAATTACAGAAGTTACATTTCATTTGATGCCTACCTGATGTTTAGTAGCTATTTTTGACTAGACCAAGAAGTGACCTAACTTGTGATTGACTTAGTATATATTAATAGAAAAAAGAAGATGTGATTTTACAAATATGGAAGCTTAGATATTATTAGCCCTATGGTGATATCCTGGATATCATCTTTCCAATTAAGATCAGTATAACTGTGCAATGATATCGAAAACCAGGGAAACTATATCTGCTGAACTTTACAATTATCACTTAAGAAGACAGTTTATTAGTGGAGAGCTCCCTAGATTCAACGGTTCATTGACAACTTCATATTGTGGGGTTTCTTCACTGTCTTCTAATTTCCAATTCTTCAAGGAAATCCAGTTCTTGTTTCTTTTTACGAATATGCAGCACTTCTAGTTTTTTGTTAAGTGTCAATCAATGATTGGTGGTAGATGTTTTGCGTAGTGTGATTTATCTGGTTGTTTCAATCTGTATGCTCGTAAGTGTTCACAGTATCGGATTTCGAAATTCCTAAGGGTTTGACCCAAATAGACAGCAATACATTCTGGACATTTGAGTTTATATATACATGACTTCTTTATTGGTGGTATTTTTGTTTTTACATTTAACAATTTTCTGTTTTAAAAGAAATTGTTGTATCCGTTGCTGAAGATATTATCTTTGAAATATTTCCTGCATGTGTGATGGTTTTATAAGTTTTTATTTCATCAGTTTGTTTAGGTAATATTAGTTGTAATGCCACTTTTTCTCTTTTTTATTAATCAGCTTATCTATCATATCTAATGGATACCCGTTGGATGTTGCTATTTGTCTAATTGTATTAATATCTCTATCAAAATTACATTTGTTCATAGGAACTGAAAAAGTTCTATGTATCATTGAATTATATGCCGCTTGTTCATGGGACATGGGGTGATTGGAATTAAATGGAATTGTCACATCAGTCTATATTGGTTTTCGGTAAATTGAATAATCAAGTACATTAATAACTCTTTGAATTTCTAAATCAAGAAAATTGATTGAGCTCTCCACTTCAATTTCTAATGTAAATTAATTTCTGGGTGTAAATTATTGATGTGGTTGAAAAATACTTCTAATTGTCGTTCAGTACCCATAAAACAAGCTAATATGTCATCTACATATCTATACCAAAATAAAACATTTTTCGAATCAAAGATCTTTCTTTCTAAATTGTCCATAAAAATGTTTGCCAAAATAGGTGATATAGGGCTTCCCATTGGTAAACCTTCATTTTGAATATATATCTTATTGTCAAAAGTGAAATAATTTTGATTAATGCATACATCAAATAAGTTAACTATATCTGATATTATTCCTGGATTAATATTATTATCTTCTAGTAATTTTCTTACAAGTATCAGACATTCTCTAGGAGGAGTTTTAGTGAACATATTAATCACATCGAACGGAAGTTTATAGTTATCTTGCAAGTTGATTGCTTTCAACTTCTTGAATAGTTCTATTGAATTTCTAATTGAGTACTGAGATTCATAACCGTAACTATTTAGTATATTGTTGAGCTTTTTGTCAATATATTATTAGGAGCAATAACATAAGAAACTACAGGTCTAATTGGTTTCGTTATTTTATGTAATTTAACGGTTCCATATAATTGTGGACAATGAGGATTCTTATGCATGATAGGCCTTTTTTCGTATAATTTGAATTATTAACAATATCCCAGGCAGAGGAACGTAAATATTTAAAAAATGTGGAACATAATAATAAAACTGATGTAAAAACTTTCTGGAATCATGTCAATAGGGAAAGAAATAATAATAATACAAGCTTTAGTAATTATATCTGGAAACGTGAACAGGTTGAGGAAAGTGGATACAGCGGAAAAATTTCCGAATTTTTTTTCATCGGTATATCCAACTAACAAAGCATCTTATACACTAAATTTTTTAGAAAACCATTCAGTTATTAATGATTTCTGCAAATTAACATATATTACTGAATTACAGTTCAATAACAAGGTATATCCTACAGATTGGAAAACAGCAGTGGTAGCACCTATATTTAAGTCAGGTAATGAAAGGGATATTCAAAATTACAGACCGATTTTTATAATGTGTGCACCAGCTAAAGTGTTTGAACAAGTTATCTACTTGGATCTGTATAAGTATGCAGAGAAATATTTAGCTCTTCAGCAACATGGTTAGGTTGTTCAAATAAATCTATAACCTCCAACTCATTTTTATTTAGTAACAGCGTAAACGACACTTCTGAGAATAAAAAGCAATTGTATATTATATACTTGGATTATAGAAAGGCGTTTGACAGTGTAGATCATGATAGGTTGCTATGGAAATTGCATGGGTTGGGTTTGTCAAATGATTTCATTTTATTATTAAAAAGTTACTTACAAAATAGATATTTAATTGTTATTCATAATGGTAATACATCGGGTAAATTCGAATCCAACTCAGGCGCTCCACAGGGTTCAAATTTAGGTCCTCTTCTATTTATTTTTTACATTAATGATTCACCCACCGTTATGAAAAACTCTGAGAGTCTTATATTCGCGGATGACTTTAAAATATTGAAACGTTTCAGTAATGTTAGGGATTGTGTATTAGTACAGAAATATTTAGATAGGGTGTATGAGTGGAGTGTGCTTAATAAGTTATATTTCAATATAAATAAATGTTTCACTTTAACAATCACACGTTCAAAAGATCCGGTCATTTTTGAGTATAGAATTAATGATGAGTCATTAAAACGTAAATATGAAGTAAAAGATTTAGGAGTTACTTACAATATTATATTTTCATTTGAGGGGCATATAATGAATGTAGCCAACTCCGGCAATAGGTTATTGGGATACTTAATCAGACAAACTTGAAATTTTACCAACATTGAGGCCATTAAAATTCTTCACTTCAGTTTAGTTAGACCCAAATTAGAATATGCAAGTCAGATTTGGTTTACAGATTAACAAACTACATTGTATCTCTTAGAAAAGATACAGAATAAATTTTTGAGATTTATTTATTATAAAAAGTATGGTGTTTCCACTGATTATAGTACAGTTAGGAATTTTCTCCTTAGATCTGAGTTTAGAATCATATGCTTGTAGGATAGGGCAAAGTTATCTATTCTAACATTTCTACACAAAATTAATAACAACAAAGTTAACGCACCTCAGATTTTATCTTTAGTGTGGTTTAATGTTCCACCCAGAACACGTAACTGTACTATGTTCAATATTTCGACCGTATCTTCTTCAAAGTCCCCTGTCGTAGCCATGTCTCCATTGGCAAATTATTTTAATAGCTCTATTGAATTAGAATTTGATTATTCGTTGAGCACCTTTCGTAGCTTGGTATTGAACCACATAATATCATTGGCAGTGTAAATATAGGTATTACATAAGAAAAAGTTATTCATGATGTTAGGCTTAGTGTTCTAACCGTTGATATGCTATTGTATTGTGTAATTGCTTTTTCTTATCCCTGTAACTAGACCTGTGAAAGGTGTGTTTGGATAATAATTGAATGAATAAATTATAAAAATATATGAATTAAACACAAGACTCACATTAAGAATGGTAAAACTAAAATAAGTAGAAAACTCACTGTTACAGAAAAATATTACGAAATTTGTAAAAAGTATATGAATTTGCGTGCAACCCCTTCTTTTCACCAACTTCATAAATGCTCGGTTTAAAATGTTGGAATTATCAAATTCGAAGCATGAGGAAAGAAATTGTTAGGTTCTTAAATCCGGCATATCCCAATTTATATACTATACACTGCTTTCTTCGTACTTCTGCGACGATATTACTCGATATTATTTCTCTAAAACGCTACGGTGGATGGAACTCTACTGCATTAGCCGAAAGCTATATTGACGAATCAATATAAAGTGAACGTTGCCAATCAAATTTTAAATCACATTCAATACAACCAAATAAAATTTTTCATAAAATTTACTAGTTCGACCCTCGCTTTGTGAAATCTACTCATATTACTTTATTAAATGAAACGAACTGCTTCTAAACAATTACGCACTATAAATTGACTTTTGTTTCGACATTGCTATCCTAGCCAGACAATCGAACAGAAGAAAAACTGGAAAATATCTTGCCCGATTGGGTATACAACACGAGAAAAAAGGATGGAACAGAATACAAAGAAAGTGTCGTGAAGCTCCTGTAGAATGTTAGTGGAAAATTATTGCAAAGAAAATATTTCAATTACTACAAACGTTCTATTGATCTCCTTAAGGGGAACATTTACAAAAATGCGAGACTTGCGAAAAACATGAATGGCAAAGAATTTCAACGTTTGTCGAGGAAGAAGAAAGTAAGTACTGCAGCTTTAACTGTAAACAAAATTGAAATGATTACGTTGAATAATTAAAGTCCATTTCAACCAAGGAGTACATGATAACTAATCGAAATCTGGCGAAACGCTTGCCGTCAGCTGATGATCAGTGGCGTAGAGAAATTTCACTAGATAAGGAATCGCATGATTAAAACTTGAAAAATTTAATAATTGCTCTTATCTAAAAAAAGCTAATTGATATTCACCTATTAATAACATGGATATTATTAACCCTAATTGACTCATAGGGCTAATAATATCTAAGCTTCAATAGTTGTTATATCATATCTTCTTCTTTTTTCTATTACCATATATTGAGTCAATCACAAGGTAGGCCACTTCTTGGTCTAGCCAAAAATAATTACTAAACATCAGGTAGGCATAAAATTAAATAAACCTTCTGTCATTCTGACGATGATATTTAGTTATCGAAACAATTGTCAAATTTTTAGAATTTTCAACATTTTTCATTATATTGTGGAATTAGCTAGAAACATTGAGTCTCATTTTAAACACAAACATGACTCAAAGTTGATAAAGCAATATTTTTTTTTTAATCAAATTCAAAATTAGCTCCTAAACCTGATATAAATAGTGTTATAGAAGGAATAACTTAATAAAAATATTGTTAATTGATTACCAAAAGCAAAATTAAAACGAATTAACAAATAAACTCCAGAAGTAAATAAAGTTGAAAAATGTACTAAAGAAGTAACAGGAGTTGGAGCTGCTATTGCAGCAGAAAGTCACGAAGAAAAAGGGATTTGCGCAATTCCAGTTAATGCCGCTAAAACTACTAAATATCTTATTAATTTTATAATATAATCTCCTTTCAAAATATCTAAATACAAAAATCATAATTCAACTACTAAAATTTGATATTCATGCAATATATATTATAAAACTGTTAGTCTCAGTAACGTTTTCAAAATATTCATAAAATATTTATAAACAAAAAATGGGCACAATTTATAAATCATTTTATTTTTATGCTGTATGCTATACGTGCTATAGCCACTACTATAAAACAGATATACAATGTTTATGAAAATATAATAAAATTGTTTTATAAAATATGTATTGATTTATAAATTTGCTGGAAATTTTTTCAAATTATATTATACGATAGGTAGAATGCCCTACAGTGGCCACCTTTTTACTTTGTTGCACATAACGTTTTTCCAATTAGAAATTTTGAAAAAATAATTGAAACACATAAAACTCTAATTATTTGGCTACAAATTGCCATAGCTAACTTTGCAAAAAAATCAAAAAAACAACCAATTTTAAAGCAATTCACTTTTTTTCAAAAATGTGACCACCAATACGTCTAACAGTAGCCACTATTTTTCAAAAGAATAAAATATTCATGCATAACGAGTCTTGAGGAACAAACTTTCAAGAGAACATAAAAGTGATATTTTAAAGAACATAAATAATAAAAAAGTATGAAAATAAAATCTTCAGTCTTCAGTTTGGTAGATTAGTTGATGTTATAAGGGTCCAGATCAATATCGTAGAAAAGCATCTAGCTGTTCTTAATGTCACTCCAGTATTTCTCGGTTCAGGTAGATGCAGAACAATGGCTGCCCTTTGTATCACGGAAACATCATCAACATTTGGAAGAACGAATTTCTTTTCCCTGCATTCTCTTAAAAACGACATATTATATTCTTCATCAGGCAGCACCTCTTTGATTTGTCCAACAAAATATTTTATCGTTTTTTTTTTGGTAGCAAACCTCACAAGAACAAAACTGCTCACTTCCAACGGTCTATGGGCATCCTCTTCTTAACCGAAATTCTCAGTAAGTGTGGACGAGGCAAACACAATGTTCCGCTCACTCTGATCTCCATTTTCTGATGAGCTAGGGGAAGCAATTTCTGCTGATGGAAGCTTTTTCGTAACCTTGGACTTCAGCTTTTCATCAAGTTCATCTTTAAGCTTCTGAATATTGGGGGTACTTGTTAAAATTTCGGTTGCATTTTTCCTCCGTCCACACTTAGATAGAATTGGTCTTTCTGCTTTCGGGAGAGCTCTAACCAATTCGGGTGAAAAGTATAGAGCACCCTCTTCATCACCTTGATTGATAATCGGATCCTCTTCGGTTGAGATTTCATCACTTGAACCAAAGTCGGAACTGTTTCAGAAGTAGAGGCAACCGCACTTGTTTCGTTGGTTGATTGTGAATTATATGACTGAGGTTCAAATGGTATATCGATGGGTGCTGGCTGGGGCTCAAGTGGTATATCGATCACTGATGCTGGCAGAAATTCATGTTCCTTGAAACAATTCTTATTAACCGGATATATACCAGTACTTCTGTAGGTGGAAACTATGTTTTGTGTGCAAAAGGCCTGGCCATAACTTTGGCCCAAAATCTCGGCATTGTTATAGATATCAATTCGTTTTCCCGGATGATTGGCAATTCAATTCTCCTTATAGTAATATTTTTTAAGTGAGCCGAAAACACAAACATCCAATGGCTGGAGCTTATGGCTTATTTGGGGTGGCAATGTACGCAAGATCACTTCATCGGACTTAGCGGTATCTATTACCTTCAAACTCATATGTGAGTCATGGTTATCCATGATGAGCAAGACTGGTCGATTTTCAGTGGGACCTACATGTTTGATAAAGTGGTTTAACCACTGTAAAAATTTTTTTTGCGAGCTCCGTCCTCTAGGACTTGCTGCTCCTACACTTCCAGGTGGGGCTCCAACTAACATATGCTGTTTTTCGTCGACATCGAGGGATTCGATTGCTGTTCTGAAGCAGGAAAATCGTAGTACACGTCATTTTATTTAATATAATTATATACTTCCAACGTTTATCCATTTTTTACCGTAAAAATTTCACTAAAATTTTTATTATATGGTTTTTCCTATGTCATATTTTCGCGCTAATTAAGCGATATTACTCGTTCAACGTTTAAAACGTTAAACATTTTATTTGAATATTGAATTGTTGGCTTTAAACGCTAAGTATACCACGGTACGTACCAGGGGGCTGCGATATTGAGGTTTATTTTCTGTCTTCGATGATTTCCATTTAAATAAGTAATGGCATTTATAAATATTTGAACTCACATAGTTTGCGGTACTGTCAACCCAATTTATTGAATCAATTGTAGTTTTGGTGTTAGAGTTTCAACGGATTTGAAAATTTTTGCATGAACCATTTGTTCGTTTCCTGTGATTGAACTGTAATTTGAGACATCTGTGTAGATTGGGGCCCTCTGCTCTTCTGAACCCTGAGATAGTAGCCTTCAGCTCGACTCAGGTATCGTAGAACCTGCTTGTTTGATTTACAAATTGTATTTTGGAATTTTTTTGCTTGTTGCTGCCAATTTAGCGTACGAATTGAGTTTTTTATGTAGATTTCGGCCTTCAGCCTAACTACATACTGAAGCTACAGCCTTCAGTTGAGTTCAGGTATTAATCTCATCATTTTTTGTTGTTGTAAACTTGTATCTCATATTTTTAAACGAGACATAAGGTCCAAGAAAATATTAAACATCAATCAGGGGATATTTTCTGACTTTCATTTTTAATATTAACCTTCCTAAAACCTTTTGAGAGTGTTTGATTAGTGCTGTTAACCCACTGAGGAGTTGTGAGCTAGCTTAAGAAGTCTTGGGTGCCTGACAAAACTTCTCTGGCGCCCGTTTAGTAAACATCTAAGTTTTGAAAAATCCACCCCTTCTTCGACTCGAAGCTAGTCTACTGACGAGCACGAGTTGTACTACGGAAGACAACCAGCATATCTATAACGAGCACTGAGAGGTTGAGTTTTCCTCGTTATAGTACAAAACTGATACAATAGGAATACAGCAATAGAACAATACCTAAACACCTCGTTTAAAATTCGCAATTCGCTAGCTAGCTTGTAAGTAGGTAGGTACGTATCGTTCCGAACGATAATTGTCGACTGATGAGTGCCTCAAACTCTTAGACATTTCTCGCAGGTTACATGACCTTGAATAAAATTTTTAGTTTCGAGACTAATCTTCCGGGCGGCTCTGAAGGTCTCTTCTTCTCTTCTTGGAGCAGAAATTATAGGTTAAGGGTATGGTTGTGTCAAACTTGTTTTTGATTCTTCAAGTCCTGTGCGTATTTTCTTTTTGGAGAGAATTTATTCAGCTTATCTTCGTATAATTATTGTGTGAATAATATTTTTTCGACTGTAGGTGTTCAACATGGTTTATCATAATGAATATCGCATTCCGTTTTGGGAAAATCTATCTGTAATATGGCATCGTCAGGTTACTGAAAAAAACAGATAAGTCACATATTTTACTTTCTGAGTTTTAATCGTTTTAAACTTAAAAATGATATGAAAAATCAGTTCATAGAAATGAAGCACATTTTATTCCACAATACGTTAATAATAACGTTTATTATTATGACCAAAGCAAAAGTTATGAAAAATTGAATATAATTATTTTTTTATTAACAAAAAACCATACTTATCTTATTTTGGTTGTCAAAATTCAGACATATTTGAGCTCATTCGGTCAATTCATCCTCTGGATCAGATCTTCTTCTGCTGGTTCTGGAACTAAATCTTTTGCTTCTTCTGATGTAGGTAATGATTTATAAAAGAAATGCAAGTCTTAGGCAGACACTTCACTTTAACAAAGCTTCAACAAGTCTTCTTTTTTCGAAATCGTAATAGGTCTAGGATTATTGTATGCTCTTGAAGGTTTGAAGCTGCTCAAATTTGGAGGGCGGCCTTTACCTAGAACTCTAGTTTCCATGTATTCTGATGTATGGTCGTATCGATACTGAAGAACCCAGGGTTTACTTTTAAGGAACCTAGAACACTTAACTTTTAACAAGGTAATTTTTCCACCAAAAGTGTTTTAAACTTTTATTTTCATTATCAGTTGTGATTATTTTTAATTCAATAACATTGTAGGTTTTTTTTATTTGATCTAGATGTCCTAGCCATGCGAAAGATCGTCATCCAGTTGTGGATGGTGCACACTGGAACATGTTTTTTGGCTTTTTTGATTGAGCTGTGTATACTATCAACTTCCATGTAACTACGACCACTTTCCAAAAAAATTAGCTCTATGACATTTACATTATGGTTTATTTGGACGAGATAAAGCAAGAGAGCACTGATGTTTTGGTTGCGATTTCGCCCGCTGCAAGTATCTGAAAACAGGGATATTTCAATTACAGTTTCAGCGAGCTGCTCGATACTTGTATAAACAGGTTCCGATTTCTAAATTTCCCCTCTTTCCATTTGTCTCAGTCAAAACGTAGCAAAATGCATTATTCGGTGGTGCCATTTGATAAACTGTAAGATTATAGGTGCACAGTTTCCTAGTGTAATAGATTGGACTCACATCACTACTAGGAAGTTGTAGAACGCCCTGTTAATCAAATGTGGAGAATACAAAGGTCTTATCATTCAAAACTCTTTCCTTATCCTCAATTTTGGCAACATTGCAATCTTCTTTTCTTGAAACGTGACTCTGATAATTATTCTCTAATTGTTCCCTTTTCTTCAGATTTTTACATGTTTTATACTGCATGCAAATCGGACACCGATCTTCCTTTGGAGCATAGAATGAATAATTGTAGTTCTTACAAAATATCCTCCTGTAAGTTATGAATAAGACTAGCACTGAACCATCTATTTCACATTCTTGTTGGTACAGATAATGCATTTTTGCTATGCTCAACTTGGAATCTAGATATTGTCGCTTAGTAGATTTTCGGGTGTAGTGCGATTACATAACTGGAAATCTCTCAATATGAGCTTGCACCTTTTCATATTCTTCAGGTATGGTTTTATTGTGAGGCTCCTTTTTGCCTCTTTTATCCTGATCGCAAAACAACTGTCCTCCTTTGTTCTTGAAGGCATGTTCTATCTCCTCCTTGCTTATGCAAAGTGTTTAAATGAAAAAACTTTTACATACTCTTACTCTTGAGTCACTTGAGTCGAGAAAAAAGCTTTTATAGTCTTCCCATAGCTTTTTCTTGCTGGTTCGTTTGGCGTTACGTCTTTCAGGAACCCTACATTCAACATTGTTTAAAATGAAAGATTTCCTTCTGTTAAAATCGCAGCTCCAATAATTTTTACATATAATTAACCTATTCTCTCCAGAAAACTTATCTGTACATTTAAATCGGCATTTTGAGCAATCAATGTGCTTTGGGGCCTTAGCTTTGATTTTTCTACCCTTAGCTAAATTTTTCTGCCACTGATTAGGTTCCGATTTCTTCCAACGGGTTCTCTTTTCCAAAGGATTTCGCATAACTTCCGGAATATTCGTTGGAATGTCGTCGTTATTCGCAGGTGCTAAAAAGTATAAGCATTTGTTTATATGCTACCATTTTCACATACAATGTAAAGCTTACCTGTATGCAGCTCCTCGTCCGAGCTCTCTGCCCTGGAACCGTCAAGGATATAATATTTGTCCTCAACTGAGCAATCGGAATCCTCAAGCAAATCTATTAATTCACAATCGAAGCGTTCTTAATCGGAATCTAGTTCGGATATCATCTTGTCTAAAGCAATATCAGATGTCGAGGGACCAGCTATTTCATACTCTTTTAAATGTTCCCTGTCGGTTGATATTACGCATTTCTTATACCAGAATCAGCCATCACATGAAGAAGAAAATGCGAAGGGTCACATGTGATACTCTCTTGATATTCTCCTAATAAAAAAAACAAAATAAAATAATAGACATAACTCTTGTTGTCCAAAAACTAATTAAAATAACTAAAAGTAAGCATATTTTGATCGCTTGTATTTTATGACAGACTTTTTCAAAAGTTTGTTGATGTTTATAGGGTATCAATTAGATTAAGTTCATCGTAGATACCTACCTGTATTATTATTTGATGAAATAGAAATTTATTTAGCAATTATTGCCCCATCTATATTCTCTAAATATGGATTAACACCCACCACCGTGAATTTTGGAGATGACTGGGTTTCAATATGAATCTTGTCACTGCCATCTACAATAAATAACGATAACGAAATTCATTTGCTATTGAACTATTACTTATAAGAAAATACCTGTACACTTTTCGTGGTTAAGAACCATTTTAACCATTGCTGCTCCTTTAGACATAGTTATGCACAATTTTTTCACTGTTCAAACTAATAAAAATACGAGAAAACTGCAAAATAACGCGAGATAAATGCTAAAATTATAAGTCAATTATATACACCTGTTACCGAGAAAACATAAACACTACAGCAAAAATAAGTTGAATGCTAAAAATCTGAATAAAACGGTAGTAATAATATTGCTTTGTCAAACATCATTACAGCGTAAACAAAATAAATGGTTAGCTTGTATTTACCGGGAAGTATTCATATCGGTTGTAGAATTAAGCAGCTTAAAGGAGATAAGTGCCATATAACTTCTTTGTGCAGTTAAATATTTTGAATAATATGAAACAAAGTGAAGTCCCATACGACATAGTGCACATATGTGCTTTGTGCTGGCTAAATTTTGACCAAAATGTATTTATATTATTTTTCCAAAATCGTAACATTGTTAATGCTTGTAAGAAATGTATATTGTTCTCACAGTATAAGTACGTGCAATTTTTAGACCGAGAGAGGCACTTAACTAAGAAAATTAAAAATTGTAGTTATCTTGCTTCTGCAGTAACCCGACGATATTTCCTAATCCCAACAATGGTATAAACCGATTCAAAAAATGGATAAATGCATGTAAAAACTCCGTACTCTTCGAAATGGAGCCATAGAGGGTTTTATAAGACTAAAAGACTGTGCCATCAACATTTTGAGCCGAAATATGTCTCTGCTTGAAAGGAATTGAAATAATAAGTATAAAGATACGTCACTACACAGCATATTACCGACATCACTACACGGGACAGTGGCACGAATATACCGATTCTAGGGTGCTATTAATATCGTGGAAATATTTAGTCAGTGGAGAAGCATATGTTCTCTTCTATGAACGAGATGACACAAAGTCCCACCTTTAAGTTTAATAAATTTTTTTCATTAGTTTTCAAATTGTATATTTTCATTGTGAACCAATGTCTTATTTGGTTTTTCTGCAAAATTTATTTATATATTTATATATACATTGTATTGTATGTAATCAAATGTTACCAATGAATATTATGATTATAAAAAAATGAATAGGGAGGAAAACCAGCCAATTGTCTATTTAAACGAAACTTGATATGATACACACGACACGGCTTAGAAAGGATGAACTGATGTGTCATAAATGTATTTGCCAACAATGCTTGCAAACAGAGGATCCAGACTTATCATTGTGCATTGCGGTGGAAATGAAGGATGGGTTCCAAATGCCTTGAAAATATGTGGAAAAAAAATGGTAGATTGCAACGTTGACTATCATAAGAATGTGGTTTGAATTTACATTGAGCACTAACTTAGAGCCAAATAGTGTTGTAGTTTTTGACAACGCTTCTTATCAATCACGACAGCTCAATAAAATACCAAATAAAAGCTACAAGAATGCCGAATTACAAATTTTTAATGTATAATAATTTGTACTTTGAAAATTACTATACAAAACAACAACTAACTGAAGTTTTACAGACAAGGAAATTCAAGAAATTATACGCCCTAGAGAGTATTGCTGAACAACATGGATACTCTATAGTGAGATTTCCTCCATTTTTTTTATTTTCAAATCCAACGAATCAATTTGGACACAATTAAACCAGAGATTGGAAAAGTAATAAAAACTGAAGATGAGTATAAGAATATTGGGCAAGTCCATATTAATGGAGGAAATAAATATATTAGTGATATACACGACGATAGTGATAGTGAGGCATATGATATAGGAGAAGGATTAATAGAATCTTTGGCAGAAGAAATTAGTATAATTTTTAGAAGAAGGAAATTCATCAAATTTAAAATAATTTTCGTGTTACTTATACAGTGCTATTCAGAAGTCCACTCCCCCCTCGTATCTTTTGAACGACTACACTGACATTAATAAAATTTGGAAGGTGAAAATAAAGTGTTGTAAACTTCTCTACGAATTGTAACAGGTGACGTAATAGTAATAGATGACGGCACAGTGTTACTCTGGCCAATAATTTTAAATAGCACCTTATGGCAAGTGATATCTCGTTTAACAGGCATTGACATTGGCTACATAGCCATATTAATTTTGTTTGGGTCTAAATTAATTTTGACGTATAAATTAAATAAATAGAAAAATTATTGGAATTATTTTTTTAAATTTAATTGATCAAATATCAACAATGGATTGTTAAAGCAAGTGTTTGAAATGTACTCCGTCTACTTCCTGACAGTAATACATCCTATTAGTAGACTCTTGTCGTACTCGTTCGAATGTGTCAGAGGAAATAGAATTGCATTCTTCAGTAATTCTTCCTTTCAAAACGCCAATGCTATCTGGTGCCGTAGTATGAACCTTGGATTCCAAGTACCCCCTTAAGAAAAAATCTAATGGTGTCAGATCTGTTGACCGAGGTGGCCATTCTATAGGACCTCGCCGGCCGATCCATCTACCTCGATATTCTTCATCCAGGTAACGTCTTACTGCACCATAATAATGTGCAGGAGCATCATCTTCTTGAAATGTTATTTCCAGATGGCCGAATTCATCTTGATTATCTTCCAGAATTTCAAGAATTAAGGGCTCAATTGCATTTTGTAACATCTCCAGATACACTTCACCGCTTAAATTTGAATTTACGTAAACAGGACCAACCATGTGGTTTCCCAAAATACCTGCTCAAACATTGACTTTTTCTGGAAATTGGGTATGTTGTGCACGAAAGGTGTGAGGATTTGTGTCACTCCAATACCTTACATTTTGTGTATTCACATTTCCATTGAGGCAAAAAGTACTTTCATCACTAAAACAAATTGTTTTTGGGTAATGTGGGTTTTGACTAATTTTATTTGTCATACATTCACAGAATTCGAGTCTTCTGTCGGGGTCGTCATCCGAATGGTGGTGCACCATTTTTAACTTGTATGGATGAAATTAATTTTTAGCCAACACTCTCTGTACTGTACTTTTATTTACTTCACAGATAGACGCATTTTTAGTTGAAGAGAAATAGGGTTTACTAACATTTCAGCAACTATATCAATTTTTTTATCATCACTAAATATTGGTCGACCAGATCGTTTGGCATCTTGAACACTACCTGTTGCTTCAAACTTGTGAAGAAGCTCCCTCAAATGAGTTCTCGAAATATGACGATTTGGGTATCTCTCATTAAATAAACGTTCCGCTTCATGGAGATTCTTTCTAGATTCACCAATTATCAAGATAGCTGCTACTTTGTCGGCTTGAGTACGTACCATTTTGCCTATGTAAACTCTTAAACGTCTCGTTTAACAATAATAAAATTAAATATTTAAGCTATTTAGAAAAACTTTGCAAAGCAACAAATACTATAGAATTAAAAACGTCAATTTTTTTGACAACTAACCAGAGGGGGTCTGAAAAATCTTCAATATATAAATGTGAAATAATAATTTTGATATTTATCTAATTTATCCGTCGAAATTGATTTAAACCCAAACAAAATTTATATGGGTATGTAGCCATTGTCAATGCCTTTCAAATAAGATAGCACTTGCCACAAGGTCCTATTTAAAATTATTGGCCAGAGTGGCACTGTGACGTCATCTATTACTATTACGTCACCTGTTACCATTCGTAGAGAATACAACACTTTATTTCCACCCTCCAAATGTTATCAATGTGAGTGTAGCCGTTCAAAAGATACGAGGGGGAGGGGAATTTTGAATAGCACTGTATAGTAGTGACAAACAGGAGTTAGACATTATCAAGTATTCATTCATTTTATTTTATTTGCTAGGATCCATGTTTCATCTATATTTAATATTGAGGCTTATTTAATAATAAACTTTAGATATGAAATTCTTATGCAAATCTTTGGTGGTATTTTGAAACCTAGCGGACATACGGTATACATACATTATGTTCAATTTAAAACCCAGCTCTCCAAGCGGCGAGAGAGAAGAAGAACAGTTGTCGAAGTGAACCGTTCGTAGGTAATATTTAAGGCACTAGTGCCAGGAGCATTAATAAAAACCCATTGTACCCCTGCTACAGTCCACAATATCGCTTTCGAGAAGGGTTGCAACCACGCAGAAGATCATCCGAGACCTTCAGGTTCAGGTTTTTTTACAATTATTGTGTAACCTCTCATAACTTAACGAAAAGATTTTCGATTCTCCGAAAAATTTTTTGATGTTAATTTTCAAACTTGGCTCGTGAAATTTTAAAATATAAATCTTTATATCAACTTTTTATAAGTCTCAAAGTTAACTGGCATTAGCATTCTCGATAATTAGTAGTTTTTACTTTCTCCGAAATTTGACTATTTAAACATAATATACATAGTTCAAATATAAGTAAGTCCACTTTATTAAAACAGTTTGGCCCAATTATGCTCTTTAAATAGCTCCATTCACAAGTGTACTAAATATTCATAATTTATTGGATTCAACTCAAGTTACTCAATAAAAAATAATTATTGAATTAAATATTGAATATTATCTCTCTATTCACCTATTAGATACCTACTACCCTCCTGTGTATTGGTATTATAATTTAGTTGTCTCAGATTATTAGGTAGTATAAAGATTGAGTGGAATATTCATTAGACACATTAATTTTAATTTCTCAAATCAGGTATTTTAGCTTGAGTTATATAACTTTAATCTGTATGTACCTATATAATATATCTATCAATTGAAATTCATTATTTTTGTGTTTCTTAGTTTTATATGGGTAAAAGGTTTGGGATTAGAATCTGATCAATCTTATTATTGTATCACAATGATGGCTAGATTATGTCAAGCAAAAGATCTTAGAGACTCAGCATCTGATAAAACTTCAATACTACATGACTTTGCCATACAGGCAGAGGGGGGTCAAAGTGCTCATAACCATTTTAAAGCTAGATATGCTGAATTTAAAACATTTTACAGTAACTTTAACCTTCATCATTCTACAATTATTACTAGTCTGGCTGCAAATGAGAAGGCAGATCTAAATACTCAAACATTGCTCAGACAGGAAGTAGATAATAAATATTTCCATATAGTGAATGTTTATTCTGATTTGTTTGATGCTAACTCTACCTTGCATTTCAAGAACAAAGGTTCCAATGTAAAGCTGCCAAAACTGAATATACCAGTTTTTTCGGGAGATTCAAAATTATGGCCAACATTTTTCGATCTTCTTAAGTCTCTTATAGGTACTAATCAATCTCTTACAAAAATTGAACAATCCAGATATTTAATGTCGTCTCTGTCTGGCGACGCTTTAATTCTCATTAAAAATATTAAACTCACAGAAGCTAATTATGACTTAGCTTTTAGTAAATTGATTAAGCATTATCAAAGTACGCGTGCGTTAGCCATATTTTATTGAGAACAGGTTTATAATTTTCAAAAATTAACTTCGGAGAACCCAAAATATCTTAGACAGCTTTTGGCACTGTTTTTTGATAAGTTGGAAGCTCTAAAAAATTTGGGGTTACCGGTCCGAGAGTGGGATTTTGTACTATTTCACCAATTGAGCAAAAACATTGATTCGGAAACTCTACAGCGATTTGAACAAGAAAATGCCACTTTTGGGTCCGAAATTCCTGAATATTATGATTTATATAAATTTCTTGAAAAGCAATGCGATGCTTACGATTCACTTGTTTTAATTCATCTCCTAAGAGAAATAACTCAAGTAAATGTCAAATAGAAAATGTTGAACCGTACAATTCCGCATGTATTGCTAATGTTGCAGATCTAACTAAATGTGTGATTCGTAAAAATAATCATTCGGTTTATAAGTGTCCTGATTTTTGTGCCAAGCACCCAAAGGAAAGATACGCGATATTCAAACAATACAAGTGGTGTACTAATTGTTTAGGAACCAAACATACTTCAAAGAATTGTACTTCTAATGGTGGTTGTAGAGTTTGCGATAAAATACATCACACTCTTTTACATTGCGATCAACAACCTTTAGTAAATAGCAATATGACTGATATAGATGCTCCCTCTTCTTCCAATTCAACTCAAGTTTCTAGCTTAGACCATATTGATCCTAAAATAGCCTCTGTCTTGCACACGTCTACTAATTTACTTCCTACTGACCAGGTTGAGGTACTGGATTGCCGTGGAAACTTTCAACAGGTTGGAGTTTCAATTGATAGCTGTAGTCAAGTTCCTTTAATTACTGAAAAATGTGCCAGCACCTTGGGTCTGCCCAGATGTAACACTCCTATGCAAATAGGAGAAGTCGAAAATATTGGAACTTCCTCTAACAAGTCTCTAAGTTGTATTTTGAAACCTTTGAATGAGTCAACTCCCTTACTCAATTTGGATGCTCAAATAGTGTCAACAATCTGTAACAATATGCCCGTCCAATCATTTTCAGTCGATACATTTCCCTATATTACTAAGTTGAAATTGGCTGATAAAATGTTTAACATTTCATCTCTTATAGATATGTCACTCGAATCAGATATATTTGCAAAAATCTTTAAACCTGACAAAGTTAAAACAGCAAAAGGGTAACCGATTGCTGTTGACACTCAATTTGGTTGGATTTTAATGGGGAAAATAAATACCGCTAATAAACCATTAGTCTCACACTCTTTCCTTTCTTCATATCTTACGTCCCTCGACAATACCCGTCAAAAATGTTGAGAACTTGAAAATATTCCCGGTCTTCACCTATTTCTGATGATGATAAAAAATGTGAAATGATATTCCAAAAAACTCATAAAAGAATATCTATGGGTCGTTTCAGTGTTACTCTTCCTTTCAAAATCGTGAATCCATTTTTTGGAGATACCAGAATATCTGCTCTAAAGAGATTGAAAAATATGAAAAAACGTCTTTTGAAAAATTCCCAGCTTAGCAATGAATATAACAGCTTTATGCAAGATTATCTTTCCAATAGTCACATCGTTGAGACTTCTTCCGCTTCTTCATTGGACAAAATCTATTATATCCCACATCATCACGTAATAAGTCCTAGTAGTGCTACAACCAAGCTTAGGGTAGTATTTGATGCTTCCTGCAAATCTCCTGCAGGTCTCGCTGAACGACACTCTTATCATAGGGCAAAAGTTGCAGAAGGATATAATTGAAATTTTATTGCAACTCTGACTTCATCCCTTTACTATTATTGCTGATATAAGGCAAATGTATATACAAATATCAATATCGGAAGAGCACCAGAATGACCAAAGAATTCTTTGGCGCTTCGATTCGGAAGATTCTGATCAAAATTTTAAGCTTACTATTGTTACTTATGGAGTATCATCCGCTCCTTTCCTGGCCCTTCGTACAATTCATTAGATAGTACAAGAGGAATGGGAAAATTTCCCTTGAGCTGCAAAGTGTTTATCCTCTGATATCTATATTGACGATATTATCACAGCTGCCTCAACTCTACAAGAATCCACACTTCTTTAATCAGAATTAATTTCCATGTTGGAAAGAGGAGGTTTTCATCTTCGAAAGTGGGCATGTAATAATCCCCAGTTAATGCAGATTCTTCCTGCTGAAGTATGCCAACACTCCTTGTCTTCTTTCGATTCCCATAACCTTGTTGTGAAAGTTTTGGGATTGCGGTGGACTAACTCCTTAGATGTTTTCACTTATGATATTCAACCCCTTGACAGATTCTGTTCTAAACGCATATGCTCGAATATATGACCCCCTTGGGTTCTCAACTCCACTCTCCTTCCTAGCTAAACATATCTCACAACGACTCTGAAGTTTTGGTTTAGATTGGGATTAAATATCCCCTTCGGACATAGTCGACAAACGGAATAAGTATAAAACTGAAATTCCGCTCCTCTCTCATATTTTTATTCCTCGCTGTTTACCTAATAAACATATTTGTTTTGAACTGCCTGGCTTTGCAGATAGTTCAGAGAAAGGGTACTTCAGTGTAATATATTTTAAATTTACTTCACAGAATAACGCCTCCAAAATCTGCCTAATTGTTGACAAATCTAGAGTGGTCCCAATTAAAAGTCTCTCAAATTCCCGTGAAATATTTGCTTGGCTGATTCAATAGTAACTTTAACATGGATTGAAACACCCGCTTCCCGCTGGAAAACTTTCGTCGGTCATCGTGTAGCTCACATACAAGAAAAGGTTTCTCCTGACCGTTGGCATTTTCTTGAAAGCTCCGATAATCCAGCCGATTGTGCCTCTCGTGGTCTTCTGCCCCGTCAAACTCTTAATCATCCGTTGAGGTTTGAGGGGCCTCCTTGGTTAATGTCTCCAAAGCCCCTATGGCCCAATCCTAAATTTTATCCAGTTTCCTGTCCAGATAAAAAACCCTCAGTTCTTGTATCACTCATGTCTTTGGACTCATTAGATCTTCTATTGGACAAATACTCATCCTTGAATAAAATTCAACGAAATATTGCGCATGCGTTACGTTTAGTAGCCAATTTAAAAAATTCTGAAAATAAATTATTGGATTCTTTTACTGACTCAGAACTCCACAAAGCTTTAATGGTTATCACTAAACGAGTGCAACATATTTGTTTCTGACAAGAAATTGAAAATTTGGAAGCAGGCACCACCTTATCAAAACCTTTCAAATAGTTGAGCCCTTTTCTGTATAGCGAGTGTGTTTTGAGGGTGGGGGGACGCTTAAAGTTCTAGGGATTGCCCTATGATACAAAATTTCCAGCTATTTCACCTCGTCTACATCGTTTGACAGATTTAATAAAAAATATTTAAATCCAGGTTCACAGCATTCACATTCCCTAATTGCTCAGAATTTTTGGATTCTCTCTTCCAAACGCGCAATTCGGAGGGTGTTGAGCCGGTATATTCTATGCATTAAACTGAAACCTGTGTCCCACGAACCTTTCATGGGAAACTTACCTCCTACCCGCATCAACCAAATTAAACCATTTTCTAGTGTAGGTACTGATTATGGAGGTTCCTTCTTGATCGCTCCCCTCAAAAGACGTGGAATTAAGTCACAAAAAGCCTATATTTGTATTAGTGTTTTTAAATGAAACTCAAGGTCTAATATGAGCATATTCCACGAAGTAAGGGTCGAGACAGTCAATTTCACTATATTTGTATCTTCATAAGTTTCGCCATAAAAGCCGTACACTTAGAATTAGTATCTAGTCTCTCTTCGGATGCATGTATTGCTTCTTTGCGTCGGTTTGTTGCCCGTCAAGGCAGATGCACCCATATTTTTTGTGATAATGCAACCAACTTTGTAGGGAATTCTCGCATTCTTCATGAATATATGAAAAAGGCTTGTGTATCAGAAACAATTAAACGTTCATTTTCTCCCCCGTCCGGTTCACATCTCAACGGTCTTAGTGATGCGGGCATGAAGTCTGTTGAAACTCATATTTTTTGAGTGGTTGACTCTCAAGTTTTAACTTTTGGAGAGTTTTACACCCTGTTATCTCCGATGGAAGCTATTCTCAATTCCAGGCCACTCTATTCTTCAAGTTCAGACCCCAACGATTTATCCGAGTTAACTCCAAGTAATTTTCTTATGTTAGAGTTGCCGATCCGGATCTTTCCCATTTGAATATGAATTAGTTGAATCGATGAATGGCTAAATCAACAAATTCCTCTCAAACTTAACGACCTATTCATTATTGAAGATTACAATGTTCCATCTATAAATTGGAAATTGTAAAGAATTGTGAAGTCATTTCCGGGTTCTAATGGTATTGCGAGAGTTACTAATGTCAGAACCACTCAGGATCTTCTTCAAAGAGCAACGGTAAAGTTATGTCCTTTACCAACATGTTCTAAATTAGATAGTTGAAATACTATGTATTTTGGCGTGAGGTATGCTAAGTATTCATTCATTTAATTTAATTCGTCATGATCTATGTTTCATCTATATTCGATATTTAAGCTTATTTAATAATGAAATTCAGATATGAAATTCTTATACAAATCGTTGGTGGTATCTTTAAACCTAGAGGACATACGGTATACATACATTATGATCAATTTAAAACCCAGCTCTCCAAGCGACGAGAGAGAAGAAGAACAGTTGTTGAAGTGAACCGTTTGTAGTTAATATTTAACTCGCGAGTGCCAGGAACTTAAAAAAAACCCATTGAACCCCTGCTACAGTCCACAACATCGCTTTCAAGAAGGGTTGCAACCCCGCAGAATATCATCCGAGACCTTCAGGTAAGAATTGCAACTTGGACGATTTGCTTGCATGATATTTTTTTTACATATAATCTATAACCTTTCATAACTTAACGGAAATATTTTCATTCTCCGAAACAGACAGAATATTAATTTTGTAGCAGTCGAACATATACACAACGCCTGTACCCCAGTCTAGTCAGCGACCAGCATTACATGGAGAATACTTAGGAGCAACGCGCGTAGATGGCGTACGAAGAATACTCTGAACGGAGACCTGACTGGTTTCTATACCATCCGCCCACAGTAGATGTACAGCAAGCAAACACATTTCACCCTACGTGGACCCAGCGCCACGGCTGAGTGATTAAACGCTTCATGATAATATTGTTACCATTTTCTTCTCTTTTAGGATTCTAATTATTATTGTTTTTCTAATTGTGAATTCATAGTGTTGAATATTTATTTTGATAAATATATTTTTAGCACATTTACAAAACTGGTGCTCAACGTAATGCTCGAAAAACCAAACGTGAAGAATTGAAAATTCAATTTCTAGAAAATCCGGTAAAACTTTCGCAACTCCTGCTTTGTTTTGTTAATGTTCAGAAAATTTTTACGATACCACCTGGATTTGTGAAAGATTGCGATAGAACTTTCGCCGGCTTTTGGCTTGCTGTTTTATCTTGTCTCTTAAAATCAGACAACGATAAACACTCCCTCATTCGGCTTTGTTCAGTATGTCTTTAACTACATAATCATTCCTCTCCGGAGTCAAAGACTACAGGGCAATATGTCCATTGCTCTCAATTAGGAGCAGTTTCGACAACTGCTGGAGAAAATCTCTTCCTCGAATATCACGCCGACGACGTCCAACACAGGTATTTTCAGCCGCTGCACCGCAAGATTCGATGGCAAAAGATGACACGACACCGTCGACACGTTAATAACCACCATCCCAATACACAAGGAGCTTAAGAAAATAAATGACGCCGACGCAATGAAAGGTTAACCGCTACTCCTCACCAACGACGCTTCACTATAGTGGCGCGGGGTAGAAAACCGATAACCAAGCTACCAGCTGGGATGATGCCACGCGACTAATCCAAAATGCATTCTCGGCCGCTCAACCAGCCCATCAAGTGTATCTCGACATATTTGATCAACGCCAAGAGCCTAACGTCCCAATCGACGATTTCATATGCAGAAAGAGATCACTGTTAGCACAGTTACCGCCAAATCGTCACGATGACAGTTCAAAACTCGACATGGTTTACGGATTGCTGGAAATCCATACACGTAAGCCAATCCCAAGAGAGTCGATACGCTCTTTCGACAATGTAGTGGAACTAGCCAGAAAAATTGAACACATTCAACTGGAGGAAACAGTGACCACAGGACCACCCAGTATACCGAGACCAGGTGCGAGCAAGCAGCCGAGATGCGCCTACTGCCATTTTAGGGGGCATGCAATAAACGAGTGCCGAAAACGCCAAGCCGCTAAAGAAATTAGCACAGAAACCCATCGCAAATCGGAACCAGTAAAATCTCATGTTATGGGTGGGGTAAACAAGGATATTGCCGAAACAACTGCCCGGATTGTTCATTCCGCTCACTTCTACAGTCTGAGTACGTTAACCGAGCTCACAACCCGAGTGCCCACTATACAAGTAAATATATATATAGGGTTAACGGCCTTGCTCATATAGACACAGCTGCCAGAACGAGTATGGCTAACGCATCATTGTACAAGTACTTAAAACAACGGCATACTTGCGACTTTATAACACAGCTAGTAGACGCCACACGCGCAGATGGGCGTTGTACACCCAAAGAAGTGCTATCTACTACAACTCAAATAGAAATCGGCGATCGATCATTCCCGATGAACTTTGTAATACTACCCGACGCAGAGGACAACCGCGCCTTGTTAGGCATCGACTTCCTCGAAAAAGCCGCCATAGTTCTGAACCTTCCTCAGCGTGCATGGTACTTCGCAGAAGAACCCGAGAAGATATTCAACTTCCACAATATTCAACAGGGTAAAACACCCGAATATATCAGAAATGGCTATCCACAACGAGAAACACAGTCCGGTAGTGCCAGAAATATAGTGCTTGCAGTGAATGTCGGGGAGGGGTAAGAATCGCCATTTTTGGAATTCTCCGCTTGACCATTGCCAATAGATGATGAAGCCCTTGACACCCAGCCCGATGACGCTGGCCAACTTATAAATAGCCTCACGCCACCCCGACCGACTCATACACGACGACGACGACAACCAATATTCAACTGGTGCGATCTACGATATTTTTAAAGACTCTCTACCAGCTACTTGGTCACAACCGATGAAGCGGTATCCCAGAAAACGACGCAGACTGGAATTAAACCAAATAGATATTTGTCTGAAACTCGACGCAACTCCTGGGCTCAGCAGTCAACACCGGGACACCTTCAATAAAGCCCTCCAGGCGTACTCCAATGTCTTCGCCGAGGATGGACCACCTACTCCGTACGCTGATCATGGCATATCCATATGTAAACACCCGTAGTTAACGCTCCATATCGGATGAGTCCTGCCCGTCAAAACATATTGAGGCAAAAGCTCGATGCATTCTAGAGAAAGGCGTAATTCACTAAAGCGATACGCGATGGTTATCTCCCATGGTCCTCGTACCCAAACAGGACAACGGCCTACGAGTATGTGTCGACTACCGTAAGCTTAATACCATCACATTACCCGATAAATATCCACTACCACGAATCGATGATTTACTCCATACCGCTAAAGGCTTCCCGTTGATGTCGTGCCTCGACCTCCAGTCGGGCTACTGGCAAATACAAATCCACGACAGTGACAAAGATGGAACAGGATTTATAACACCATTTGGAATCTATAGATTTAATAGGATGGCCTTTGGATTACGAAACGCACCCTGTAGTTTTCAGCGCCTGATGGACAGATTCAAAGCTACCCTAAAAGAAGTCACCGTCTTAGTTTACCTCGATGACCTCATTATCAGGTCACCGTCAATCGACCAACATCTCCGTGATTTGGAAAGAGTCTTTGAACATTTACGGGCGTACCGACTGAGTGTAAAGAGGAAAAAATGCAATTTTGGTTGTTCCACAGTAAGGTATCTTGGACATATGATAACTGGGGATGGCATTACAACCGACCTGGAAAAAAGTCGGCTATATCCAATATACCAGCTCCAACAAATATCAAACAGCTGTTGTCTTTCATACAGACTTACTACTGGTACCTAACCTCGATGATACCTAATTTCGCGCAGATTGCTAGACCACTAACGAATCTAACCAGGAAGAAAGCAGTATGGAAGTGGGGATCAGAAGAAGAGCAGGCCTTCGGAAATCTGAAAGAGAAACTGGTATCCTCGCCCATACTAAAACAAGCCGACACCTCCAAATCATTTATTATTAAGACGGACGCCAGTAAATACGCAATAGGAGCGGTTTTGGTCCAGGGGGAGAGAGAGTAAACAAGCACCCGCTAGAATACAGTAGTCGCTTACTGACATCAGCGGAACGGAAGTATAGCACTATCGTACGTAACGAAAATTTTATCGCGAAAATCGCTCATATACTACAAAATTCATCCATGTCTCTTCGTCTGGCCAAGGACCTTACCGAAGAATGACAAGAGAAGAACCAAGCATATGTAAATAAACATAGGCATCATAGGCCGGATTACGCACTTGGCGACAAAGTGTTAGGCAAATCACATTTCCTCAGTAACGCCGCAAAAGGATACTCAACGAAATTGGCCCCACGACGCGACGGACCCTACGTCATACTCGGAAAATACGGACCTACTAGCTACGAAGCTGACGAGCCGAACGAAGACTCCATTCTAATAGGGATTTATTATACTAGCTACCTAACACCCCATCAGTCCTCTGAAAAATCAGAAGGCGAACCTAAGCCCGTGCTGGAAATTAGAAGGAGAGGACGGCCCCGCAAATCAGATATAATTTCTCCCACCACTATTTCTCACGCCTTGTCGAGACGACCTCGACAACAGAGAGGTGGGGGGCTGTAGCGGTCGAACATATACACAACGCCTGCACTCCAGTCTAGTCAGCGACCAGCAATACATGGAGAATACTTAGGAGCCCCGTGCGTAGACGGCGTACGAAGAATACTCTGAGCGGAGACCTGACTGGATTCTATACCATCCGGCCATGATACAACAAAATAGAAAATATAATCTCTAGCCGTTCTAAATATCGTTCGCCGCGCGCATGACGTCACGCAGGGAGTATAATTTAAAACCGTGAGCGCGGGCTAAAGCATTTGATGTAATAGAACTTGCGTATGATGCGTTGCTAACGCATATTTGAAGGAAAATAAGGATGGTTCAGGTTGAATGAGATATTATTAGTATTTTGAAGGCAAAGAGAATTCATGTAAAAGTGTTATATGGAATCGGAGAGCCTACCAGAGCAAAACAATAATTCCAAGATCTGATTGAAATCTGTTGGCTCACTTCGTCAAGTAAATAATTACTGTACTGATACAAAAAAACATATTTGGATTTTTTGACATGATTTTATAAACATTTAAATTTGTAAATGAATATTAGGAATGAAACAATTAGCAAATTTTAATACTTAATCGGTTGTTTATTCCAAAATAAGTATACTACAGAGCAACAATAAAGTACAACTCAGGTACTGTGGAGCATTCTTAAAAATAATAATAATAACGAAATTGTTATTGGTAATAACAAAATATCAAATTAAGATTTAAAAATATTATTTGTCAACTTGGAATTAAGAAAAGATTTATTTATTTATTTACCACGGGAAAACCCCTCTAACTGTAACAATACAACAATAAATAATACAATAAGGACAGGTATAAAGACTGATACAGCATAACCAATTAATTTTAAATACATAACACTTTCCATGTAGCTACAGGTAATAAACTATACTTATGTAAATAAAAAAAATTAAGAACACAACATAACTCAACAAATCACATCCCTACGAAATATATGAACTGGCCCAGAGACGTATTGAAATTATCAAAATTAAAGCTATTCAAAAAGAACAGATATTAATTTATAGGACTCATAGCACCATATGTTGTTCTATGAAAGGGCGCATAAAAGGTAACTTGATGGCGAGGACCCTGAGAAGGAATGCTAATCCCCATATGACTCAAAAGATCCGCACAATCAACCTGCCCATTTAGGAGTTTAAATATAAATATAGCCCCCAACATATCCCTACGATTACCAAGAGGAGCTAGTGACTTTTCTTTCAATTTCAGCATAATTATATGGTCTAATATTCCATGGTATTAAATTTATATTCGCGTTTAGACAAACGGATCCACTCCCGTATCATTTTTTTGTTTTTTGAAGAGGTAAAAAAGCTCACATCTTGTGCAAAGCCTTTCACGTGATTGTCTGAATCACAACCATACACTACACATCTCATTTTTACTAATTTCTGCTAATTTTCAACAATAAAAATGTAAAATTAACCGACATAAACATATCTGTTCAAGATTGTGAAATCTTGAATTTTATTGTTTACGCTACTTTTAAATTTTATTTGTATGCGTCCTTTCTTCATTGTATATATTTAAGGCGTAAATTCATTTTAGTTAATGGCGTTGTAAAAATATGTTTCAGAATTGATAAGATATTTCATATTGTTGTAAATTCAAAGTATAGTTTCATCTTATTTTCAACTTTTGTTAAATACCTGTAAAATATCACGTATTGCAACAATAAATGTAAATAATTTTCTTTGGGCATTGAAATAGCACATCTTTGAAAGTCGACATCCTGTCGCATTGTCCTAAAGTTAAGAAGTTAGGAAAAGGTCACGTTACACCCTATTATATATTGTATTGTAAAAACCCTAATTTAGTGTCACTTCTGCATGAACTTTATGGTCGACGGTCGGAAGATATGGAAGTCATTTTTGAATAACCTTTCTGAGTAAAGAGGTTACAATTGCTATTGGAGTATTCAATAGAAATTTAACTATTTATTGGCGGCACCCATAGTTGATTCTTGTCTAGGAACCCGACAAGTCAAATGATAGTGGCCAATAGGAATTATTTATTTTCGTTTGGTCAAACCAATCCACGTGTAAACACGCCCCTCACAGATTTCTATTTAACACGTCTCACAACGTGAAGAAATCAGTTTCTCACTCATCAGTTTCTCACTCATTAGTTCTACACTTATCGACGCGAGTTTTACAATCATCGAATCGAGCTCCACGCTCAACAACAAAGTTAGTTTTTTCCACTCATCGGAGCGAGTTAAATACTCTCGATAACAAAGTTTTACACTCATCGACGCGAGTTTTACACACTCATCGAATCGAGCTCAACGCTTAAAAAAAAAGTTAGTTTATTATTCATTAAATCGAAACATAAAGTGTCTTCCGATCTGTAACCACCGAAGTTCACCATTCACAACTTTGTACCATTTTGTAAATTTGTATTTAATAAATTATTAATTTTGACATTAATTTTGTCAAATTAAGATTATTCACCTAGTTGAATGTCTACGCCAGTTGACGAAGTTCAGCTCGAAATATAATCAACAGCATTGGCCCTTCGATTGCCAGATAAAACATTGGTCCTTCGTAAACCGGATATAACAAGTATTGTTTCATAACATTGTAAAGTACCAGTATCAAGATAGCAGTTCAAATCGCAGTTCCAAGGATTCATCACAGCAGCAGCCAGGATAATCAAGGTAAGTTAGTCAGTTATCTACTCAAATGTGCCAATTATCCGTCCTGTTTCCATATTAGTATCGAATAAACATTATTAATATTCCTTACCATTCTCACGCATAAACTGAATTTAAAATTGCTGAACTTAAGAAATTATGACGACAACGCGATTATATATTAACAACCATTACGACCTTGAGAAGAGTCGTCGACTAAGCAAACGATGAACCCGCGAAAGTCAATGAATATTTTGTTCAATCGACATTGGAAAGGACAATCAAAGCATTTGAAAAATTTCATTCACTTCAAGATAGGAAAGAAGAGTTAGATCAAGAGGAAATTGATCAACGTAGCTACTACGAAGAGAGCTTTATGTGGAAAACGTCGCGTACTAAAAGGTTCCTCGATAAATTCGCAGCTCTATCATGCAGTAGATACCGTGCAGTGCAACAAGTAGATACCGTGCAAACGGCCAACAAAACACGCTTAAACGCGGATAAAAAGACATCCACCGCTGTAAACGTATAAGTAATATCTCACGTTATGTCACATGAATCGATCCAACGTGAGCAGATAAAGTTACCTGCTAACATGAAATTAGCAGAATCAGAGTTTCATCAACTGGAACCGGTATACATTTTAGTAGGAACAGGTACTACACTGCCTGTAGAACAAAACATATCAAAAGGAATAGGCACTACACTGCCTATAGAACAAAACATATCAGTAGGAGCAGACACTACACGGCCTGTAGAACGAATCAAAGTAGCAGAACCAGAGTTTCATCGACCTGCACCGGTCGACAGATTAATAGGAACAGGCAATACACTGCCTGTAGAGCAAAGCAAATTAACGGACCCAGATGTCCACCGACCTACACCGGTCGACAAATTATTAGAAGTAGAGACTACCATGTCTGTGGAAAAAAGCGAATTAGCAGCTCCTAATTATCAAGAATCAAAGAACCGTCACATATTCCCTACCGTGGACAATCCGCTGATATCAGGAGGTTATTATTTATCTCATCACGCAATCAGTAAGGAAACGAGTCCAACTACGAATGTAAGTGTGGTATACGACGGTTCTTTAGAGACTTCTACAGGCGTACCGTCGAATGACGCCCTGTATATCGGTCATAATAGTCAACCTAGTTTATCAACTACTTCTAGTCGAGTTCGAGAAAACCCTACCGTGATAGCAGGTGATTTAAAGCGAATGTGTCAACCATTTTTAGTTAGAAACGAATACTGTTTCATTTGGAGAGATCAAATAAAAAACTCACGAATTTTTTAATTAAATATCGTTTTATTCGATATTACATGTGCTTTGTATCTAGCAATTCAATGTTCACATCAGTTAAGTAAAGATGAATGCAAAATATATACCGTGCGAAACGACACGAATATGTATATACTGAACTCTATTCAGATTAAGGTTTCCAAACGGATAACACTATTCGGAGTTTTCAAACTATTCGAACCGTTAGGATTATTGGTTTCCGTGATTGTACTCAAGAAATAATTTTACAATACTTGTGGATTTATAAGCTGGATTGGAACGAATCGTTACTCATTATATTGTATATTGAATGGAAAACATATTGCCAGCCATCACCGTCTAATGATCTCTTATTATTTCGACGCACCGTAATTAGCGCCAATGTTGAAGGCGTCCAATTACATGGACTTTCCGATGCACCTGAAATGGCATCCGACGCACGCGTTTACTTACGCACACTATATCTCTTACGAAAAATTAAAGTGCAATTATCATGTGTTGAATCTCGTGATGTACCTATCGAAAAGATAACAATACCGAAATTAGAGCTCTTAGGGGCACACCTCTTGTCTACAATAATGGAAATTGTGAATACGAGCATCCGAAAAGAAATTAAAACTTTTTATTGGTCCGATTATGAAATTCCATTACGTTGGCCTCAAGCTTTTCCTCGGCGATTGATAAATCCTTTCCGGGACAAAGAAGGGATAATGAGGGCAGGCTTCGTTATCTTGTTTAAAATTAGACATGTGATTATTTTAGTTATTATGTGTTTTCAGAGAAAATATTTGCAAGCTGTAATTCAGCAAAGTTCATTCTCGATAGGCCGTAAATATGTGATAATTGACGGACGTAGTCGAATGTATACACATATAAAACTATGTTGTACCTGCTTCAAGGCAAAGTTTTCTCAGCCACCACATGTTGGGAAATTAGGTAAAGCAACATTGAAAGGATTCAAAAGGCATTTTTACAAAGTCGCCGATCGTGACCGGTTATTTACGTATGGACGATTGAGTGTGTTATTCATCGAAAACGAAACTAATATTTCTTCTCACCCTACCGATCCTATCACCCTTATTCCTGGCAATTTATTAATAGGTAATTTATTGACCAACTTGCAAAGTCGTGATTACCCCCCGACTACCAGTAAACATATGTCGCGCTAGCAGCACATACTTAAGGTTAAACCGCATTTCTTGACGCGGTGGAGCAAGGAGTACCTGAACGAGTTGACGGTTCGCACCAATATTTCGGAAAAGGCCGGTCCTGAAATCCACGGAGGGGCTGTGGTCTTACAACGAGAAGACAACATTCCACCCTCACATTGGGCCCTGGGAAGATTCATGAAGTGCTGTCCCGGTAGTGATGGTGTGGTACGTACTGTTTTAGTGAAAACCGCGAAATCTTCAGTTGTTCGAAATGTGAAGAATGTAGCGCTACTTCCCATTCTACCGACTAATGCTGAAGATGAACATTGATGGACTTTATAATTGATCGTATTCTCTCAACGGGAGGAGTATGGTCAAGATTGAAAAATCTTGAATTTTATTGTGTACAATACTTTTAAATTTTGTAAGATATTTGTATACGTCCTTTCTTAATTGTATATATTTAAGGCGTAAATTCATTTTAGTCAATAGCGTTGTAAAAATATGTTTCAGAATTGATAAGATCTTTTATATTGTTGTAAATTCAAAGGATAATTTCATTTTATGAAGTGTCACTTCTGCATGAATTTTATGGTCGACGGTCGGAAGATATGAAAGACATTTTTGAATAACCTTTCTGAGTAAAGAGGTTACAACTGCTATTGGAGTATTCAATAGAAATTTAACCATTTATTGGCGGCACCCATAGTTGACTCTTGTCTAGGAACCCGACAAGTCAAATGATACTGGCCAATAGAAATTATTTATTTTCGTTTGGTCAACCCAATCCACGTGTAAACGCGTCCCTCACAGATTTCTATTCAAAACGTCTCACAACGTGAAGAAATCAGTTTCTCACTCATTAGTTCTACACTTATCGACGCGAGTTTTACACTCATCGAATCGAGCTCAACGCTCAACAACAAAGTTAGTTTTTTACACTCATCGAAGCGAGTTCAATACTCTCAATAACAAAGTTTTACACTCATCGACGCGAGTTTTACACACTCATCGAATCGAGCTCAACGCTCAATAACAAAGTTAGTTTAATATTCATTAAATCGAAACATAAAGTGTCTTCCGATCTGAAACCACCGAAGTTCACCATTCACAACTTTGTACCTTTTTGTAAATTTGCATATAATAAATTATTAATTTCGACATTAATTTTGTCAAATTAAGATTATTTATCTAGTTGAATGTCTACGCCAGTTGACGAAGTTCAGCTAGAAATATAATCAAAAACAATATCCAATAATGTAACTGCAAACAAATTCAAGGCGTTCACTCTCGGCGTGAAGTCAGAGCCAGCACTCGCGAAATCATATCTTCTATTTTATTGTATCATGCCATCCGGCCACAGTAGATGTACAGCAAGCAATCACATTTCATCCTACGTGGACTCAGCACCACGGCTAAGTGATTAAACGCTTAATAATAATATTGTTACCATTTCCTTTCTTTCTAGGATTCTTATTAATATTTTTGTCTAATTGTAAACTTATAGTGTTGAATAGTTATTTCAATAAATATATTTTTACCACATTTCCAATTTTTGAATAATTGTTCCATTCATTGTAAGAAAATTCCTTTTTTTTCTCACTTTTTCATAGAATTTTGGTTTGTCCATACAGAATAGAATGAAATACAAAGAGGGCTCAGTTCGCGTCTCATATCCCCTTTAAACCGAACGCCCTTTCAACAACTACGTAACATCAAATACAAAATAGGTATTGGTAAAAGTAAACAAAATATTAATATTAGTGTTTTTAAATGAAACTCACGGTCTCTAGTTAATTCCACAATATAATAAAAGTTATTGAAAATTCTTAAAAATATATTAATACCTTTCAGAATCTAGCTCCACAACATAACGTATTGGTGATAGAGGATTACATTGCCTCACTATATGTTTTGCATAAAAAAAATCAAAATATCTCAAGAAATAATAATTTTGGATATGCCTTATGAAAAAATAAGTATGTTGGTACTACTTTTCGATACTCATTTGAAAAAACTGAGAGAATAATGTATTAGTATTTTGATTTACCCTGTATGAGATTCAATGATTATTAACGAAATAAATAATTTTTGAGAATTTTGACTGTTACCTGAATACTTTGTATATTCATTCTTGAATTTATTATACATTGTAGAGGGTATTGAACTTGTTACGATTTTTATGGAAATTTGGTTATAACTTTATAAATACTTCGTAGAACGCATCATAACCCTATATTCTCTTAATGGAGAAGTCAACCAAATTCCAAACATGCAGTGAAATACAGGACGTTTCATTTAAAAAAATATAGCTTTGATATGGCATTCTGTACATACGAGAACACCCTGTAACATTGTAATTAATTTTCGAATGTGAAGACTTATGATGACAATATTTCTCCAAATGTTCAAATTGATGATTCAGACGAGATAGGAGATACTGAATTTTATCACAATAATCAATGATAATACTCGCTTTCTTTGGTTTGTCATTGGTCCGATATTTTGAACAATTTGATATGAGTGAAATAGTCGGTTAAATTTGTTTTTGAGTGATATTACGTAATATAGTTCAGACACATACTCACCACCAAAAGAATGTTGAAAATTGTCCAATTGTTGAAAATATACATAAAATCGTTATTTCCATAGGCAAATATTAAAAAATTGAAACCAGCAATAATAGATCCAAATGAAGTTATTATCAGTAAGAATATCTGATTTCCTACGATTTCATTAATGAAATCGAGACCTTCATGAATTTTCGCTACTGTTGTTTCCAAATCCTTAAGCCCAACGGTAAACGTTGGTTTGTACATGATTTTCACGGAGAATAATTGGTGGACGTCATTGATCATATCTTCAAATTTCGTTGTGAAGAAAAACGAAGTTTCCCACACAATTATCGCCACAATTGTAAATTGCATAAAAATCCAAAACTGGCCCATAATATATATGATTGAATATAAATTCGCGAATGATGAATTATATTTAAGTAATATCAAGTAGATGAGACCAGGAAGTGAGAAAAATCCAAACATGTGTATCAAATGACGTATATCAATTTCGTTAGAACCATCTAGATTTTCAATAATTTTAAAAAATCTATCCCAGATTGTTTTATATCTGATTATACCCAAAATGCAACTGATGTGGAAAATAATCATTAAAAATGAAATGATGATTAAAGCAATCAATTCCATCGTCGAAAAGAAGTTATCACGAACTTCGATATCAAACATTTTATATGTATTGTAACAATGAGAAATATTGAGCATAATAATGATGGCCATCTGAATTTTCAATATCATCTGATTTCCTCTATAAGGAAACGTTCCAAATACACTTCCAATAAAGTACATAAGCTTGAGAAAACTTGAACGTTTTTTCCACATTTTATTACTTATTAGACACATTCTCTTTCAAAAGTTCAACTCACACTAAACGTTGGTAGGTAGTTATCGTAACTACGTTATTATGACAATTGATTTACTCAATCCACTTAGTGTTCAATTATCGAAAAAATACATTATTACCAGCATAACAAATGAACATCGTCATTAATTAACTAACATGATAATATCTATCTTTTTAATTTATGAAAAAGAACTAATATCTTTTAGTGACTCCATATTTAGTTTGAATAAACGATTACTAAAAAAAAATTTATACCACGTTTAGACTATAAAGTCTGACTCCACAAACGGGATGTTATTCTGATTTCCGAAACGGAATTCAGAACGTCCTAAATTGTATAGAATCTTAATAAGCGTACGCACATTCTAAGTTTTTCAGATTATAAATTTTCCAAAGTGTTTTGTTGAAGTACTTAAACAAGTGCCTTGAATTGCGAATCAAAAAATTCAAGATTTTACAAAGCATTTTCGAAGGAAGATAAAGCAATGGTAGTCTTCTGTGATGTAACTGCAGCCTATGATAATATTAGGAAACGGTACGTTTTGCCGGCAACGTTCCGCCAGTAACGTATCGCCTGCAATGTTTCGCCGGGAATGTTTAGCTTGTAGCACGATTCGCCGACCTCAAGATTCGCCGGTGGGCCTCTTTAGTTATCTATTCCACAGATATTGTGCCCACAAATTAAGACAAAAGAAAGAAACAACAGAAAAAAAACCATCAAGTTTAGTTAACCTTCCACGACTGGCGTGAACTTTTTGTGATCCACGACTGGCTGCGGACTGTGACTCCGCATACCAGATTCAGGGCCATTACAGATCTGTTTGTAACTATATTTGTTTATTTGAAATAAAACATCAAAAATAATTAAACAACATTTATTTTTCAGGTTAAAAACCAATAGGAACATATTTTTTGACATTATTATAAATTAAGTAAAAAATTACTATCTATAAAACTAGCTGTTCACAAAACCTTGAATCAACGTATTTATTGAAAAATTCAGAGAAATACTTTTGTCCACTAAAAACTATTCGCTGTGACATTCTGAACATATAGGTGTTAAATGTTCCAAGCACAAAAACTTCCCACATGTTATGCACGAAAAACGCGTTGGTCGATTTTTTCTCCTGTCGCAGATACTACAGCGACCTCTTGAATTTGGTGCATCAACAACAGGTACAATAGCATTATCTATGATAAGAATTTTTTTAATTCTTGATTTCATAGTTCGCGGAATATTAGAAATCGTTGCGCGAACATGCATATGGTTCTCAGCCAACTCAAAAGACAAGTGCAAAAAATTTCGGCGTGTTATATTTTTATTCACACTCTGTAGATTGTACAGCACCATTGAATTTACTCCAGTCATATTCAACATCGAATAAAAGATAACCATCGGCCACCTTCGTCTGTTTCTAGCACAATTGTATGCTGCACACATTTTGTCTAAAGTATCAACCCCACCTTTTGTGTCATTACAGTCCATAATCATTTCAGGCTTGCCCGTTAGTTGTGATATCTTGTCATCGTAATTAAGAGTTGATACTAGTAGCACATTTTTTTTTCTTTCAGGGATATATGACACCAATGTGATGTAATTATTATAGCCAAACATACTTGATCCTATTGGCCTTGTGGGGTTGGAGAATTCTGGAGGTAACTCTCGTTTATTTTTCCTTATAGTGCCCAAAAACGTTAATTTTTAATCATTATATAAAGTGGTTATTAGCGGGATACTAGTGAACCAGTTATCGCAAGTTACATTTCGCTTTGAATTTATAATTGGCTCTACTAGTCTTTTTACTACGGCAGATGCAGAATTGTCAGAAGCATGGGGTCCATTTGGTTGTGTTCCAACATAAACTTCCAAGTTGATCGTATAATAAGTTTTGGAGTCAACGGCAGCATACACTTTTAAACCATACCTGTTCGGTTTGCTTGGAATGTATTGTCAAAAAGCACATTTTCCACGGAAAGCCTCCAATTTTTCATCGATTGTGACATTTTGAAATGGTGTGTATGCAGATTTACACTTGTCATCAAATGAATCGAATATATTTCTGATCGGGGCCAGTTTATCTATTTGTCTTCTTTCCGCACGAGTATCTATGTCATCAAATTGCAAATCCTGCAGCAAAAACATAAAACGAAATTTAGACATTGTAAGTCGAAATAGCTCAACACCGATTTCTGTGTTGTTCCATAGTTCATCTACACTTAGGCGACCCGACTTTAGCACCCCAGCTAAATATAGTAAACCTATAAGTGCTTGAATTTCAGCAAAGTCTGTTTCGTTCGAATTTCTCTCACGGGAATATTTTTCTGAATGTGTTGATTGGTATACTCGACGATAGTTCCTAAAATTTGCAAGTCAAAAAAGTGTTTCCAAATTTTAGATGCGCCTTTTAATGTTTTGCTGCTGTCTTCGGTCCTGGAAGACGTGTGATTATATTTTCCGCCCGAGTCCTGCTTGAATGAGGAGCATGTTTTGACCATTTAGTTAATTTATCTTCACCAACAAAGAATGGTCCCACTGAAACTTCCTCCTCTATTTCAGCATCGGATATTTTCTGCTCCGTTTTTGTGTGCAATTCTTGAGTTTCTAACACGTCGTCTTCATAATCGTCTTCATCATTTTCATTTATCTCTTCCTCTTCCTCATCTTCCGCCAGGCATTCTAACATTAGTTTATTCAATATTTCTTGTTCTTTTTCATACGTATCCATCTGAAAAAAAGTAAAAGAAATAATTTAAATGAAAAAACAAAAATCGCGAGCCCTGTAGCTGGTCGTTTTTTGAATTTCAAAGTTTTGACAAACAATTTATAAACCTTGACCACGAAAACCCCCAGAACAATCGCACACAAATAGCGTAAAGAGGTACCATGTATTCATCTGTCATTTGGCACCGCCATTTAGAATTTCTACATTTCATAAAAACATATTCATCAACATCGTACACTCCACATATCAATTTTAAATCAAATAAGACCGCCTATAACAAAATATGTCGGCCATATTGGCGCCGACATATTAGATGTTAGCACACGACTCATAAAAAAGGTCAACATTACACAATAAAACAAAAAGATATGTTACTTTCTTTCAATAATATGTAAAATACAATTATTAATAGACAGGTCAAAAGTGGATTTAACTACTGGCTGCGGACACTCGCTCCGCATTCGTTGTAACAAGAAAACAAAAACAACCACTAGCTTCAAACTTTCAGAGAACACTACTATTATTTAAAAAACGTATTCTTTATGAATAAGCATGATGAAAGTATAATGTTACAGTTACTACTCATTACTTGCTCTACTTAGTAAATTAATATATAACAAGTATAATTATATATGACATTAAAAAAAAAGAAATCTAACTAATAGGAGGTATGAAACTGTTCTCTATTTTTCATCAACTCGTTGATGTCAGGTTTGATAGAACACATTTGAAGTATCATATTAAGTTCGGCGTCCATTCTATCGCAGTATTTTCTTTTCGTGGCTGCATAGAGTTGAGAATCCTGATTCGCACAAATACGTTTTTGGGAACGGGAGAAGAATATTCATAGTGTAGCATGTACGTCGTCTCGGGATTTTGGGTTTGCAGAGTAAGGAAATATGTTTGAGTTAAATAGAAAATATATTAATGTGAAAACACAAAAGTATCAAAACTTAGTTATTAATGTTACGATGTCGGTTGAGAGTTGAGACTCACTCTTCTTTTGCGGAGGTCGCCGTCGTAGTGGGTGTCGCTTGCGACCTCTTGCTGGTGTGCATGTACGTAGTATTACCAGGGCCGGCCGTAGTGTATATTTGTTACAGTCTCTTCCCTGGTCCTGAACTCGTCTCGAGGAAGGGTCAGTAAACTTCCTTGCTCTTCCTCTTCTTCTTAGCGGCACTACAGGAGTCTCTTCGTCTTCTGTATTAGATATAGTCAAGGCTGAAATATGATATGTTCCTAGCCATGTTCGTGTGTCATTGGGATCTGAGACTTGGTAGCTCACTGGTGAAATTATTTTGGAAATTCGGTAAGGTCCATCTCTTTTAGGATGAAACTTGGTTGTGATGCCCTTGATCGCATTACTGTGGGTGTGAGTATCAACCCATACCAGGTCCCCTACCTTGAAGGATGGGGCATTGCGCCTGTTTTTGTCCGCATATGACTTGTTCCTGTCTTGAAGTAATACAGCGCCCAGTGCTTAGCTGCTGGCGTCTGTATGGATTATGAATGGTTTAGTCTCATCACATTGACGTAGAATCGAAGCAGATGTGAGAAGATTTTTTAACGTATCAAATGATTTCTGTTGCTCAGTAGTCCATTGCCATGCGAGAGATTTCTTGGTTAGGTCACTAAATGGTTTGGACACAGCTGCGAAGTTATTTACAAATCGACGATACCAACTGGCTGTTTGTAAGAATGATTGTACTTCTTTTACGTTCCGAGGTGCTGACCGGGTAGCTATAGTCGCTTTTTTTTCGGGATCCACGGATATTCCGCTTTGCGTAAGTATATGATCAAGATATTTAACTTTTTCGCGAGCGACAACTGATTTCTCGCGGTTAACACGTAATTTGAATTGTTGAAGTCTGTCAAAAATAGTATCTGAGTCTTTTAAATGCCCATCGAACCAGTTAGACAACACGATCAGGTCATCTAAGTATCTAAGCATCAGAATGTCTTTGAGACCGCGGCGGAACCGGTCCATCAAGCGTTGGAAAGTTCCTGGAGCATATTTTAACCCGAAAGGAATGCGCAAATGACGATAAGTATAGAAAGGTGTCACGAAAGTAGTTTTATCTTTATCGCGTTAAGCGACGCGCACTTGGTAATAACCCATACGCAAGTCTATAGCGGACATACAAAATGTTGTTTTCGTGGCATGAAGTAAATCATCCATTCGCGGCAAAGGATATGACGGACTTGTTGTAATAGTATTCAATCGTTTACAGTCAAGACAAAGTCTAGTACTTCTGTCCTTTGTGGCAACTAAAACCACCGGAGCTGTCCATGCACTTTTGCATTCTTCAACGAATCCTTTTCCTAAAAGTTTGTCTAGCTCGTTTTTCAACATGCTACGGCCACCTCGTCGGAGAGCTACTCAGTCGTGGGTTATATACTAGTAGAGACCCAAGGAGTAGGTCTTACCGGTTCTCGGGTAATCCTACTTATTTTTGCGTAACGAGACGGAAAGATAAGTGGGCGCCACCCTGAGTTCTACTAGTTTATAAGTTACCTAACATCAACTAATCTCAGTCAGCAACACAAGAAGTTGGAAGGTTATATAAAAAAAATATCAACAAAGTTGTTTAAATTTTACAAGTAGTTTTATTGAGTAACATGAAAATTGAAAATTTATTTACAATGGTTTTATTTATAAAAAAAATTATAATTTGAATGAAAATTTTAAAAAAGAAAATGTTATCAAGATTTACAATTTAATTTATGAGTTAGGAAAACCAACTAGAATTGAAAGTAATTTTAAAATATAAATAAAAAGAAAAAAAAATTCAGTTTCTGAAGGAAACTAAAGTTTAACTGTGAATTAAATAACTTGCAAAGTTAGAATTTACATTAGTACAAACTATTTAGTTGATATTATCTGAACATTTGTTGGAAATAATCTAAGTTGTCAAAGATTATGGACGTTAGTACTTTCCTTGTTTTTCTTTCTTTCCAATGATGATCTGGACGAGTTAGAAAATAGATCTGGAACCAATCATCTGACTGTACTATGAGGAAAAACCAATCGCCTCTGTCGCTACGAAGGCTTAGTCTCGTAAAACGTCCTTAGGCCGGTATGGAGAGTCTAGGCTGGTAAGGCAAAGTTTATGCCGGTAAGGCAAAGTTTATGCCGGTCAGGAAAAGTTATGCTGGTCAGGAAAAGTTATGCCGGTCAGGAAAAGTTATGCCGGTCCGGAAAAGTTATGCCGGTCCAGAAAAGTGCATTTCTTAGAAATGCACTTTGATACGATAAAATATTGAACTTGACGATAACTAGATGAAAGAGGCTGAATGTCCACGCGCATTGGTTTAAATATCCAAGTGAAACGAACTCTTCCGAAAACTTTAAAATTATTATTCGATGTTACGAGGGGTGAACGAAATTTACGTTACTCTTTCATCGACGAGAAATATTATGAGTGGTGAACGAAATTCACGTTACAAACACTTGCTTTCCAGCGGGTGATAGCCGATACGGTGGTAACGTTATAGGTTGATGATCACCTGTGTCTATATGAAGCTCTGCATAGGGAGTTGCTTCTCCTCCCAACTGGAAGATATTTACCCTTTCTTAAAGAAATTGATCAAGGCGACATCTTTCATCAGAAGCCAACATAACACCTTCCTCTGTCCGTAAGTTTTCACAGCAGGACATTTCAATTGATTGGTGCAGATTGGATTCAAATGACAAATCAAACCTAGTATGTGAATTATTTGAGAAAAACCATTGCCTTTTGGGAATGTCTAAGGCTATATCAGTATTTTGTGGAAAATCGATGAGATCCAGAAAAGGTATTGAATTTAGTAGGGACGGCCCTACCATTCAACATAACATCCACACAAGTAGTAAGAACATTTTCATTTTCTGCTTTACCATCTGCGAATTAGACTGAAATTAATTCGGATGTGAAAGTTTGACCATAATTTTTAAAATTTGATACAAAGTATGGCTAGCTACACTTTGTTTTGCGGCAGTATCGATAAGACCTCTACCATTATGACCCAAGATATTATTGCTTAAAATAGGTCTGGGTTGTGGATCGACTAATGTATCTACACTTAGAAATTCTACTGAAGTCGTATCTGAAATATTTTGCATTTAAGATATTTAGACCGAACAAACCCGAGATCACCACAACCATAACACGAGATAGGTGGGTTTCTCGGTGAAACGGCTTTAGAATTATTTTGTAAATTAGTTTCAACTTTCTCTGAATTTGCGCTTAGTCGCTTGCGGCATTCCTCTTTCATATGACCGGGGTTTCTGCAATAAGTACAGAAACGATTTCATGATTTATTGTCTTTGAAAACACTTCTATTTACCCTCAATATCAATATTTTTTTCGAACGTCTCCTCTATATGTCGCGCTTGCGAAAGCAATTCTTGAAAAGTTTCAATTTTCTCACGCGGTATCTTTTCCCGTATATCTTTATTTAAGAGACCGTAAACCATGTCTAGTTGAATGTACTCGGATAATGTATTAGCCGGTAATTGGGTGATTATAGCATGCATTTTACACACAAAAATGTTCACAGGTGTTTCAAAATCTTGTTCGTTTGCAAATAACTCGCGGTAAACTCGATACGGTGGTTTTTGGGGACCGAACGTGTTTCTTAATAGATTTATTGCATCTTACCACGTATTTGTCGTATTTTTAATGCCTTGAAACCATGTCGCTGCGAAACCATCAAGTAACATAGGAAGTCCTTTTAGCGCGTTTTCATCGGTTATTTGTAAACAATCTTTATAAATGACTATCGCGTCAATAAATGCGTTGACGTCTGCGTCCCTCGCGCCATTAAATCGCGACAGGCATTTAGAAAAATTACCACTTTGAGACGGAGACGAAATGTTCAAATTAGGACAGTCACTTACCGATAAACTGGCCAACAGCTGTTGGAATTGTTCATTTGTTAAGACAACTTGATTATTTGCGTTTTCTGATTGTTTCGACATGACTGAAGATAAAGTTTCAAATTCTTGATTTCTTGCAGTACGCAAATTGTAGGAATGTTTACGTTTATCAGCAATTTTGAACAAAACGATTCAGGAACATGCAAAATAAAGAACGTACTTACATTCAGAAGGATCCAGTATCTTATTTTAGCTCTTACTTGATACATTTTGTATATGTTGAGACATGCACCACCACTAAGCACTGAACTATAAAACCAGTCCAAGATCGACGTTAGCCGGGATCAGATTTCACAGTTTTTTAAAATAACAGGAAGAAAATGTCTCATAAATGACTCGATATTAGGAAATTATATGAAATAAATCGAAATATTTAAACCGGGAGTGTTTATTCGGTCCTAAATCACTTAAAGTGGGAGCGGAATTATAGAACACTCAGTGTATTATTTGGAAACAGATACTTTTCACTTTTTTCAGTCACGTTTTTCAAACACAACCTCACTTTTCACAACCGCGTTTTTCGGGTTTTCACAGATTTAACAAAAAAATTTTAACTCTGCTCTAAGTTGGGTGCCAGTGTAGCATGTACGTCTCGGGATTTTGGGTTTGCAGAGTAAGATAATATGTTTAAGTTAAACAGGAAATATATTAATGTGAAAACACAAAAGTATCAAAACTTGGTTATTAATGTTACGATGTCGGTTGAGAGTTAAGACTCACTCCCCTTCTGCGCAGGTCGCCATCGTAGTGGGTGTCGCTTGCGACCTCTTGCTGGTGTGCATGTAAGTAGTATTACCAGGGGCGGCCGTAGTGTATATTTGTTACAATAGCCATTTTGGCAAGCATTGGATATTCATCACGAATTCTGCACCAAACATCGTTGAAAGGCGTCGTTTTGAACATTGACTCCATACTTGTATCTGACGACATTTCTATAAGAGATTCATATATCTAGTTCGATATACTTTCGAGCTATAGCAAGTTGGGTAAAAAGGATGATGAATCCATGAACTCACTTCCCTTTTTGTTTTCTGTTTTTCTAGAAAATACTTCTCAAAAGATGCGCGCATCGAAGTGAGATATTGGACCAACTTTTCAAATACATCATCTTGAAACCTTATCGCCAACAAGGTAGTTATTTTGTTACAGGCCTAGAACACCGTCGTCTGTTTACCTTGCATTTATAAATTCAATTCGTTCATAAAATTAACTGTGTCGACAATTACTTCGCGGAATCTACTCATTTTATTGTTTTAAATGAAACTTACTGTATCTAGGTCATTCCACAGTATACTGAAAAATTTTTAAAAACTATAAGAAGAAAATTGACAATTGCTTCGATATAAATATCATTTTATTGGAAAAAGATATCCAGGATATCTCCATGGGGTTAATATTATTGTAACATGTCGGTGAGACATGTTACTATTTCCATTAATTATTTTGGAGCGTTACTTATTCGTCGGCTACTGCCACCTCCAATTCCAAATCATTATATTCCAAATATTAGGAACGTATCGGTGATAGTTTTTACCATCATTAAATGGCTATTTAAAACTACGATTCAAGAAATCGTCGGTTGTTCATTCTTCGTTATGAAGCAATTTTGCATTCACTTTCAAATATCATTTTGTGTGTGATTTTTAAGTTTCCTCGCTGGTAAGTTATCTATCTATATCTTTCTAAAATGTAATTAGGCAGTCGCCATGACGACAAACTGCCCCAACAAGCTAACCATATGCTCCATATATATTCCTCCAGATCATCCTCTAAAGGAAAATGAGCTTCTTGAACTATTATATCAACTTGTAACGTGAATTTCACACTTTGAAATAAATCTAAATAATTTAACAACAAATTAAATACTGTCACTGTATCGGCTTACGAGGCACGATGAAAATTTAAAAACTTGTTGAAAGACCGGAATATGCAAAGAATCAATAATTGGATAATTAGCATGCGCTGTCGGAGTGTACTAGCGTAGGGCGATTGGCTTTGATTTCTTCCTTTTTGACGTGAAAGGTGCTAGTTGGCGTTTCGTTAAACATAATTTCGTCCATGTGGATGAAGAAATAATATTACATAAAATATAAACCCATTAGTTCTGCAGATCATGGTTCAATCCTATTAGACATGTGGTAAGAATTATTTCGTTTAATTAATGATTTTTATTACTATCAAAAAAAAATTAGCACGAGTTAACGACGTATTTTATCCAAATAGAATAGCAAGTTTCTTTCAACGTTGGTTGTTTCAATGTTAAATATATTCGTTTCCAGGCAGTGAGAAGTCGAGGAGAGATTCTTATTATTATTGATAATTATTATTCATATCTCACATTTTAAATTTTGTCTTAGAATATGAAACTTAACTTTTTCTCATTTCTTGCTCTTTTTCAATTGTTCTTTTCATATAATATCATTCGTTCCCAAAAGTTTATTTCTAATTAAATACCGATCGTAAGATATGAATGTAGATGCTATGATTTTAATAAAAGTTGTCATTATTCATATCTAACATATTAATTTGGTCTCATGATATATAAAACTTAACTTTTTACTTCACGTTTTTTATCAACTGGTTTTTATATGTCATTATTTCTTAAATGTTCCTTATCAATTAAATTTATGCATTGTAAGATATTGAAGTAAAAGCTATGAGTTTTAATAGTGAAAATAATTTTACAAGAAAATCACTCAATAACAAAATGCACATTGCTCTATATTTTTTTCTTTTTCGTCAGCCAAGAGGTCAGACAGATGTAGTTTAAATTGTGGTGGATAAATTCTCGATGATTTGCTAAAACTCAAGTATATCTTCTGGTTTTTCAATTCACTTCATATTTTATTGTAAATTCTTCAACTTTTTATGTTAACTTTTTTATTCATGTTCAATAGTTTTTACTCAAATAGTTTATCGCATTTAAAATTGTAAATTGCATTCATTTCAGAGATATATAGATTTATTTAAAGTAACTCGACTGCAAATTATAACATAGTAGTATTGAGCTTGGAAATAATGCGATCATCCAAGAGCAAATTATTATATAATCGCTAACAATTTGGCGGTTTGTCTGAACTGGCTGACACTTTAGTTTAAAATTTTGATTACATCGCACTATGTTTTTTTAGCAAAACCGGGTAGAGTTATACAACGTTGAGACAACAAAACTGAGTATACTTATGTAGATTTGAGTAGTCTTATATACCTATAAAAATGAATTGCTGATCCATGAAAGCTGGGATATAATGGTAAATTTGCAGTAGGAAACTTATCATTCCAACTATTGCGACGGACTTCCTACCCGAGGGATGTTAGCTTTGTGCAGACATAGAAAGGAAATATAAAATTACATTCTTTGAGAATTCTAAAGTATAGTGTAAATTTTGAACTACTGCGTCACATCAAGCTTCGATCATATTTTTTTATCATATTATAATCTATAGTTATTCAACTTCTTTCAATTCTTTTTTCTCAATTATAACCTGTAAACTATTCATTTTTTTATATATTTTTATTATCAATAATATTATAAAGTATTTTGGAGTTTATATAACTGACAAGAAATAGTTATTCAACTTCTTTCAATTCTCTTTTCTTAATTATAACCTGTAAACTATTCACTTTTTTTTATATCTTTTTATTATCAATAATATTATAAAGTATTTTGGAGTTTATATAACTGAAAAGAAATAGTTATTCAACTTCTTCCAACTCTCTTTTCTCAATTATAACCTGTAAACTATTCACTTATTTTATATCTTTTTATTATCAAATAAAGTATTTTGGAGTTTATATAACTGAAAAGAAATAATTTTACCACATCTGAACTATTGTATATTTAGAAAATCATGTAAATTTCTTTGTAAATTATTGTAAATACGGTATAATTATTAAATTGTAAATAGAACTTTTTTCCACTTTGCTTTATGACACCAAACCAAAAATTTCAGGTTCACAAGGAAAAAATAATTTGTATGTGTTATTTGGGTTTTTGTTACTTTTGAGAAAGTAACTGGCGTCCAACAATTTACCATATTCACTTTAGTTATTTTTCAAGTTATTACATCTAAACTAACTAAGTAATTAGATCCGTGATCAGGTCTAATAACTTCCCCAAATACCACATACAACCTGGCAAGAATTCACGCCCTTAGTTTTCCGGGAAATACCCACACTTTTTGGGTAACAAACTCCCCCAGCCGTTTATCCTCACAGGAGACTTTAACGCTCACAACAGCATGTGGGGTTTACAAAAGACATTTGGACGCGGAAAGGTAGTCGAAAATATATTGAACTGTACAAATTCTTGCCTACTCAATACGGGGTGTAAAACACACTTTAATATTTCCTCCGGTACCTCTTCTGCCATAGACCTAAGCATAAGTGATCCTAAATCAGACCCTTTTATGTCTTAGAGAACAGCTGATGGACTTTATGATAGTAATCACTACCCAATAATTATTTCAGACAATCACAATGAAGCAGTTTCCGAAAAAAGTTATTGGTGCCTCAAAAAAGCTAACTGGTCTGAGTATTCCACGACAGTTGACACCCTTTCACTCACATATGATGCTTACGCTTTCAACAATGTTGATGACTTGATAACATGAATAACAGATTCAGTTCTCTCGGCTGCGAAGACCCAAATATTGAAAAATGTATTTTTTGCCCAATCATAGGGCAGTTCCTTGGTGGAACTCCTCTTGTGATGACGCAATACGCCAATCCAAAAGAGCTCTGAACTAATATTTGAGAAACAAAAGTACTGACAATCTTATTAGCTACAAAAGAAACAAGGCTAAAGCTAAATACGTAGTAAAAACAAAGTAAGAAATAATCTTAGAAGAATTATGTATCAACAATAAACGAAAATTCCAACCCCAGTCAACTACGAAAGCAAATCCGACCAATTCAAGGTCACAAAACGAATTACAAAATTACCCGTATTATTTCAAACAGCTCGGATTTTGGATCGCATTGAACATATTCCCAATATTCTTGCAAGTCATTTCGAAGCGAAGTCCGGGAATCACACAAATGTCAATACTTCACCTTCTCAAGAACCTCCTTTTAGTAACATTCTACTATCTGAAGATGTCAAGCACCTTAATTCTCCTTTCACCATAAGCGAACTAACAACTGCCTTAGCCAAATGCAAAAACTCTGCTGCTGGTCCTGATGATATTCCCTATAGTTTCCAAAAATACTTATCCATGTATTATAGCCTTACTAAGCTTCTGAGTGTATACAATTTCACATGGATGTCACAAAAGATCCCTTCTCAATGGCGCAAGTCGATAGTTATTCCAGTACTTAAACCGAATCAGTCACCTATCTTTCCGCAATATTACAGACCGATTTCACTTACATGCACTATATGCAAATTAATGGAAAAGATGATCAATAGGCGTCTTTTACTGTTTTTTGAAAAAAAAAGTATCATCCCAAAGGAACGATCTGGCTTCCAACGTCAGCGCTCAACCAGAGATAATATTGTACCACTACAAGCCTACATTTCCAGCGCAATTAATAACAGACAAGATGTAATAGCCACTATCTTCGACATTGATGGAGCATTAGATATTATCTCTAGAAAGGCAATTCTCGAAAAACTCACACAATACAATCTCACTGGTAATATATATGCATTCATGAAAAGTTTTTTTAACATCTAGAACATTTAAGGTTTTTGTTAATAACTCCATTTCCTCTTCAGATACCCATCATGATGGAGTTCCCCAAGGCTCAGTTTTTAGTACATTCTTGTTCATCCTCGCCATTAACAAGTTATGCGACAATTTTACTTCCCCTGTCAAATGCTCTCTATACGCGGATGACCTAATAATGTACTGTCATGGCAAATCCAATGCCTCTACTTCCAAAATACTTCAGCTAGCAGTAAATGCTCTACAAACCAAAATTGCCACTTACGGACTTACCCTCTCACATACCAAATCGAAAGTTATTAAATTCAGTAGGAGAGCTCATATCCCTAGTATTACAGTCAACAAATTTCAATTACCTGAAGCAGATGAGTGTAAATTCCTAGGAATGTTATTCGACACTATCCTGGAGACAACATATACAGGAAATTGGAGGAATATGTCTTAACCGACTAAATATTATTAAAACACTCTCACATTATCATTGGGGCGCAAATGAATCTACCTTGCTAAAAGTATATACAACCCTCATTCGTTCCAAAATTGATTATGGAAGTTTCATTTACATGTCTGCAACAAAAACTGTTTTACGTTCCCTCAAGACACAACATGATAGCGCCATCCGCTTATGCCTGGGAGCATTTAGGTCCAGCCCAGCTGAAAGTCTCTATTGTGAAGCAAATGAACCCCCTCTCTGGCTCAGACGACAACACCTCCTTCTCAACTATGCCGCCATTTTCTCTAATCCAGTAAATCCTATATTAACATCATACCAACATCATGATAACCCTAACGTTTATTATACGTTCTATTCCTCAACTTATACAACCTCTGATTCAAGACGTAAACCTTTCACATACTCGAATCCGCCTACTATCCAACACTCCTCCATGGACCAAATTTCTCCCACAATACGATCTCTCCCTCTGCAAATTTGACAAAGATGAAACCAATAGAGATGTTATTCGATCTTCTCTCCTTGAGTTGCTGAATAATGAAGAATATAACATGGTCATATATACGGGCTCATCCAACACAGAAGTAGGAGTGGATAGATCGGAACATACAAAATACCCTATATTTGTAGGGTCCACATGGGTGGGCTATACGCTATCTTACAAGCCTTCAAACAAGTCCAACAACTTGCAAATACACCCATAGCCATATGCACAGACTCATTATCCTCCATCCATTCCATTAAGAATATATTCACTAACCACCCCCTTGTCCAAGATATGCACGACATATATCAACAACTAAAAAGATAAAATACAACAGTCACAATAACATGGATGCCTTCCCGTGTTGGTATTATTAGGAATAGAAAAGCCCATTGTCTTGCCAAAGAAGTTTCCTCAACGGCTACTGCCACGGTGAATCTTCAGCATTGTAATGACTCACAAGCTAGTCTGAAAACAATCAATCATTACAACTGGCAAATTAACTGGTGTCGAATTATGTGTCTACTGCATGAAATTCAACCAATATTGACAGCATAGATAAGACAATATTATACACGGATAGATCGGAATCTTACGTTAAAACTCGAGGTCCCAAAGAACCGGTAGCGCCCCTTACGGCTGGAGGATCAATTAAATTTGGCGCCGCGGTTCTTTTGAATCTATAATTTTTCGTTTTGAATTATTTAATAAGAGCCCCGATTCTAAAAATCGAATGAAATTATCGAGTGACCTCGAATATTGTATCAAATTTACCCATATTTGAGTACACTCGACAATTTTAATCAACTTCAATAAAACACAATAACAAGTATATTACATATTATAAAATTAAAAAAAATAAAAAATCCATTAAAAAATATTACAGATACAATTAAAAAAAACAACTAACGCAAGGAAATACTGTAGAAACAGTGAAGCTTTTTCATCAGGTGACTTAGTTGACGATATTATTCAACACACACTATGTTGGTACAGTCTTCTTCAAATAGCAGAAAAAGAGGAACAGCATTTATATTATGTTGCTCCTCAACTTTCTTTGAATTGAGTTCTTGAACTAAAAAATAAATGTATAATTACTTTTCCTTCATTTCCACAAAATAATACAAAAATAAGTTAATCATTCATCTTTAATATTTCATTGAAAAAACTTACATATTTCAGTGGAATTGCCCTATAGAGTGGGCACATCATCAGCTTTTATTATTGATCAATATCTGCTACCAACATAAACAGTTTCTGGTCCAAAATGTATGCCACAAACTCTATAGAATTCACGAATTCTTTCAAGAGGTTTTTCCTTCATATACAAACTTCCAATTGCAGACAACCAAATATTGCACATCTAAAATTATAAAATAAATGTCGTTTGCTCAAGCTTATTCAATCACTTTTATTGAAATATTGTAACAAACTATCCTCGAAAACAGTACATAATGTAAACCTTCTCTATAACACCAACGTTTTTAGCTAGAGATATACAAATTTAGTTTTAAATATGCGTATTTTTATATTCAAAAAATAACAATTAACATCAGGAAATTTTTAAGGTTAACTTACTTCCTGATTATTCGGGAAACGATGCATCTCAAATCCTATTTTAGTAGAGTTAAAACAGTCTTTAACACAGCTCACAAACATCATTTTCATTGGAAATTTATTCAATACAAATAACACAAATAAAAATATATTGCAAGTCGTTGTAAATAAATATCATAGATAAGAGAACATTATGACAAATACAGAAACTTGTCAATTTGAGTCTGCGCCACGTACAGGATCAACTATTTTAGAAAGAACTGTCATTCTCATTTAAGTTTCCAGGGTATGATTGACAGTTTACCTGTCCCGATCTATCTAGGAAAAAAATGGCTGTCATACGAAGATTACGTATAGGTAATACTAGACTTACGCATGGTTACCTAATGACATCGTCACCTCAGCCGAACTGTCAGTATTGCCACGTAAAGCTCTGCATCAAGCATATCCTCGTTGAATGTCCATACCTCGCCACAAGACACCTACAACTAGGAATACATACAAACTACGAGGAGATCCTAAATAGTGATAATCAAGTGCGCAAAGTGATCAAGTTCCTAGAGTAAGAACAATTTATTAACAGAATTTATTCAAAAAATTCCATTTAAATAACATATCATGTCATGTGTTTAATATCGTGGCATGACTTTTTGTATAACGGCTGTAAAACGAAGGACCAGCTCAAAGAGAGTAATAAATAAATGGCTGTGTGGATGAAGGAACTGTTATGTGCTTGATTATACATAAATTCGTGACGAAGATCCAATACTTTCTATAAAAATTTTATTTATTCGTTTACCGTGACATATATATTTTTCATGACGTTCTGTTTCTATTGACATTACATAACAACTTTCTTTTATTTTTCTTCACAACTCGCTTGCCAACACAATCGACAGTCGATAAAACAGTTTTCTTTAACAATAAATACAGGTTGACAGCACTCGGCTGACACTGTTGCCTTTTCATAATATAACAAAAAATATAGAACAAATATAAACTCAACATGCCGCCCGCCTTGAAAAGCCCACTTTTCAATGAAGATAAGTATGATAGAGGATTGCGGCACAACAAAACAGTACATATATACATTTCGATTAATATATATATTTGGAAATCAGTTCTCGATTGGTAGCGCGCAAACTTTAGAAATGTTTCTTTTCAAAATATTACCATTTGCCATTCGAACCGAGACTACGCGCACCACATTGTCAGTACCATAATGTAATTCCACAACACGAGCGAGAGGCCATTTTAAAGAAGGTAAGTTATCTTCAATTAGAACGACCATGGATCCAACTTTTAAAACGGGTTCAACATCAAGCTTCTATTTGGAGCGAGTCTGCAGCTGGCTTAAATAGTCCTTTGACCATCGGTCCCAAAATTGTTGCTTGAGTTGTTGTAGTCGATAGTATCGATCCACTCTGGAAATTTTAGCTTCTTTGAGGTCTCCTTCTGGTAAACTTGCTAATGAGTCGCCAATAAGGAAATGAGAAGGAGTCAAGGGTAGGAAATCGGTAGGGTCATCAGATAAAGGGCTCAAAGAACGTGAGTTCAAGCAAGACTCAATCTCCACCAGTAGCGTGTACATTTCCTCGTAAGTTAAATGTGATTCACCGAGTACGCGTTTAAGATGGAATTTTGTGGACTTAACCGCAGCTTCCCACAAACCACCCATATGAGCTGATCTGGCTGGATTAAAATGCCAATTTATTCTGTCACGTGCCAAAAAATTTAAAACTGAATCGTTATGTTTTTTATCATTGAGAATATCATAAAGCTCACTAAAATAATTGTTAGCTCCTACGAAATTCAACCCATTATCGGAGTAAATATCACTAGGCTATCCACGTCGAGAACAAAATCGTTTTAAAGCATTTGAAAAACTATGTGTTGTTAAATCTTTAACTAACTCTATGTGAATTGCGCGAGTAGCGAAACAAATAAATATACAAATATAAGTTTTAACTAATTTGCTTCTTCTTAACGTGCCTTCTTTAACTAAAATAGGACCGGCGTAATCAATACCGCAATTTGAAAATGGCCGACTTGGATTTATTCTTGAACTAGGCAAGTCACCCATAATAAATTTACAAGGTTTTGGATGGGCTCTATAACATCTAATACAAGATTTTACTATAAGTTTTACTGCATTTTTTCCATTAAGTGGCCAGAAATTTAAACGGATAATAGATAATAAATTTTGAGTTCCTGCGTGAAGATACTTTAAATGTTGATCTAAAATTATTAAATCAGTGAGTTTATGTTTATAGGGTAAAATAATTGGGTGCTGTTGATCAAATGTAATTAAAGATTTCGATAATCGACCACCCACTCTTAAAATATTTTGACTGTCTAAAAACGGTCGTAAGTTTAAAAGTTTACTTTGTTTATTTACGTTTTTTGAATTTATAAGATCTGCAATTTCTTGTTCAAATATTTCATTTTGACCTAATTTGATTAATTTGTTTTGTGCTTCACTCAACTCTTGGGTAGTTAACACCTTAGACTTAACGTTATTGTTGAGCTTTTCTTTATTTAAACAACGATTTTTAAAACGTAAAATATAAGCTGTTACGTTTAATAATTTATAAAAATTTGAATATTTTTGAAAAATGTCAAATTCGGTTTTTTGTTTTTGAATAATTAATGGACTTGGTTGATTCTTTAATTCGAGTAAATTTTGAACATCATTAAAATTAGATTCACGATCATGTTTGTAAATTAAGTTGCTCTTTAAAAATTCGGGCCCGTTTATCCAAGACTTATGTTCGAGCAATTCTTTAGGACTTAATCCTCGAGAAATTATATTTTTATTACGCGGTTTGCAACAAACGTTTTCAACTTACAAGGTTCAATCTTTAACCATGCTAATACAATCGTCGAATCTGTAAAATACGTTATTTTGTCAATATGAATGTCTAAGGTATTTTTTATTTTAAAAATTAACTCAGCTAATAAAAGAGCACCTAATAGCTCTAAACGTGGTAATGTTTGTTTTTTAAGTGGAGCAACTCGAGACTTTGCTGTAAACAATGTTATTTCTTTTTTGCCATTCACTGTAGATGATAAATATACGCACGCGCCATATGCTTTTTCAGAACTGTCACAGGAACCATATATTTCAATTATTTTTGCGTTTGTTAACAAGACGTGCCTATTAAATTTTATTTCATTTAAATAACCAATTTGTGTGACAAATTCGAGCCATATATTTTTTAGTTCTGCAGGTACATTTTCATCCCAATCTTATTTTAGATGCCAAAGTTGTTGCAAAATTAATTTCGCTTTAATTATCGCTGGACTGATCAAACCCAACGGATCAAAAATTTGGGCAATTAACGACAAAATCGAGCGTTTGGTAATACTTTTTTCTTTTACATCTAGCTTTAATGAGTATCTTAGTACATCCTCATTAGCGTCCCAAAGTATTCCTAATGTTTTTAATTGTTTTTCATCTTGAAATAATACAAACTTTTCATCTTGACTGCTGACTGAATTCTTTATATAAGTTAAAACTGATTTGTTGTTTGATGACCATTTCCTTAATTCAAAATTTGCGCCCGTTAATATTTTTGATAACTTCTTCAGTTTTTGTTGCTTTTTCTCTTCTTTATTTTCCAATTCCTCTTTTAATGGCGTTGAGGTCAGTATCTGGGAATGCTTGGTTTTTCGCGATTTGGTTCTAGTTGTTACTGTTGGCAAGGGTAGAAGTTCTGCAAAGCATCTATTTTCCACGGGTAGCTGAAGTGTCGGATCATCATCGTCGGTCAATTCATCGTCTACAATTTCTTCAAGCTCTAATTCTGAAGATTCACTACCAAAGGAAGGTGTACGGTGACGTTTTGTCTTAGATGGTCCAGGGATAGGCGACGGAGCTTTTAATGGAGATGGTTGTTGAACTGTGGAGGTAGGTAATATAGGAAGTGCTCTTTTCATGGAAGGTGGATCGTGTTGTTTTATCTTAGATGGTCCAGGTACAGGATGCAGTGTTTTTTCTAATCGTGTTATTGCATTTGTTTCAGCAATTATCGGTTCTTGATTCTGCTCAGCATTTCGCGCTGGATCGACTAGTAAGGTACTGAACTCTTCATCACTGAATACAGATCGGTTAAATGGATAAATGCCAGTAGTTTCGAAAGCCTTGACTCCTTTTTCTACAGCTGCCACTTTATTAAAAGCAGTTTTAAATAACTCCGCAATATCCGTTTGCAGAATCTTCTCGTGTTTTCTTGCTTTGATATATCTATCGCATTCTTGATTGTATGCACTCTTTAATGGTCCGAAAAAACCAACATCGAGCGGTTGCAACCGGTGTGAAGTGTGGGGCGGAACTGAAACAACTTTAATGCCATTATCTCTGCAATAATGATAAGACCTTAAAGTTGAAAGAGTGGAGTGGTTATCCATTATTAACAGGACCGGATCATCTTTACTAGCTTTTGTGAATTTTGCAAAATGTTGAATCCAGTCTTCAAAAATCTCCTCAGTAATCCATCCAGACTTAGAGCACCTATATACAGCACCAGTTGGCCCGTTTCTTTCTAGAGCTTCTTTCATTCTCTTTCGTTTGAAAATAAACATCGGTGGAACAAACGAACCTGCAGCACTCATCGCTACAACAACAGTTACAAGTTGGCCCCTCTCACCACTTGTGACAGCTCCTACCTGTTTTTGACCTTTCTGGGCAATAATGCGGCTTGGCACGTGAACGTTACTAATCCCTGTTTCGTCTACATTGAAGATGCGATGAGCTTCAAAAGTGTGTTCAGAGTAGAGCTTATCTAAATTATCATAAAATATCGTAACTTCATCTTTATTGAATGCCAACACACGGCTCAGACTTGTGGCTTCCGGTTTACGGCAGCTCAATGTCGGGTTGCGCCGCATAAATGCATAGAACAAATCTTTTCCACACATTGCTTTCTCTTTATTAAAAGTGTTTTTTATTTTATTGGTTTGTGCAAATTCAAATGCAAGTTTTCTTATGGACGAAGATGTTAGTCCATAAAAAAGGCGAGAGAGGTTTATAACATGTTTTGCGAGATCTTCTTCTTGCTGAACAGTAAAAACAGATTTTCTGCCCATTTTGTACTTTTTTGTAGCGAAGCGACCTTTTAAACGGTCTTGTAATGTTCCATATGAAATATTGAACATTTGTGCAGTTTTTCGTATGGAAGCAACTTTGTCATGTATTGTCTTAAGCGCACGTTCCATATCCTTTTCAGACCACGAAGCGCGAGAAGTTTTACGTGTATACTTTTGACGGGGCATCTGTAAAAGAATAAACGCCATTGGTACAATATCGATCACAGTAGGAAAATATCGATCACCCCGGTTGACATTAGCCGACTGCACGTGGTAGACAAAAAAGATGAATTACAAAAAAAATCTGTGAAAATGTAACGATAATTCATCACACATAATAAGCACATACATATCTAATTACCTTACTGCACAAAAATCAAAGCTACAATCAAATTAAATCATTACTTACTTTCGTATCGGTGTCACAAATATTATAAGGAATAAGGCAAAATTTAACATCAAGCATTCACTACGGTCAAACATCGACTAAGTGCGTAGGTGACTGTATACATAGTAAATACCATCCCAGCGAATGCGGTCTCGCTCTATTAAGAAGTTGAAAAGCTTCAAGAATTGGGTAGGGGTGTGTGATCGATATTGGACAGCGGTTGATATTCGACCACACTCCCCTATCTTTGTGTGTCCAATAAATCCATTTGTCCCGAAACTTTGTTTGTTGTTTCACCTTTTGGGGTAATGAAAAACAGTGTAACTAAGGCCGAATTCACCACCCGAGCAGAGTCCCAAGGCCGCGTTAACTTAGGATTGTGACAATATCTAAGCTTTAATATTTGAATACCTGCTCTGAACAAAGTTGCAACCATCAAAAAACAAATTTTACAGGAATCATTTTTTTCAATATTGATTAGACCTATCGAAGTATAAGGAGTTAGAATGACTATAAAATCATATTTACTTATATATATATATATATATATATATATATATATATATATATTATTTGAACAAAAATAATAATTTCAAGATCGCACAGAGAAGAAATAGAAACAAAATGGAACCGTCCATCAGAACAAGGTTGTAACAGACTGGTTACAACCTTGTTCAAGAACAACTGCCTATGAACACGACTTTCACTTTTCTGCTGAGTATTGATATTTGGAGGGAAGTTATATATTTGGAACATTAAATTTCAACTGATATCAGAATAAAATCCATGCATCTGTACATTTGATTTTTCAACATCTAAATTACATTACATTTCACACATCAAATTATAATAAAATTCTCTGTACTCCAATGGAATGAATTTGCACATATCCAACAAATTTTCTTCTCTCTCTTTTTTAATCAGAAGAACCGAAATCTATAAGTTTGGAAGGCTTTGGAGATTCACTGTCACTTAGAGAAGGCATCTATTCCGAGCACCTCTAATTTTCTTTGACATAGAAAAACTTTTCCAAGGTTGCAAAATATTGTGACTTACTCTAGCTCGTCTTGTTGTAGGATCGTTAATTGTCATTTGGAGCCATACAAATTCCGTTATTTTGAATGATGGGTCCCTTTCCAGCAAAGATTCCAGTTGAGAAATATCCTTGAAGTCGTTATTTTGCATATAACAGACTAGAAATGGTTTTGAATCTCGTGCATTTGCATAAATCATAGCCGTTTTCTTCTTCCTCTTGATTAATGCAAAATCGCGGTCACACGGCAAAAAACTATGACCGCTTGTTAGAAATGTTTGCTCCACAGACGAGAAGCACTTCATAGTTACAAAATACTGGTAAAGAGATATTACTTTCCAGTTATTATTTTGTCCAACACATCTGTCAGACCATACGATGAGTTTTCTGTCGGTTGCATGATTTTCCATAGGACTAAAATTGATCGTAATACATTTCAGTATACTAGATGCTATTTCAGCAGATTCTCTTGTAGCTATGCTTTCATGCCAAAAACACTTAAAACCGTCATTTGTACCCATATTGTGAATGGCTTGATTATAACATGAATACTGCCTTTGATAAAAAACGGCAGATTACTTCAACGTTGAACTGAAAAGACCTTGCTGTAGATCAGTACATAACACGATAATATTTTTGTTTTCCTTAGCTAACTAAATATTATCACTCAATGCGGAGTATGCCTGGCCTGCCCGCCTATGGTGCATTTCGCTTTCATGTAAAATTTTCGTTTTATCGTCCTCTGAGTTTGCATCAACAAACTTAGTATAGAACTTGTCACAAAACTGGCAAGTATCAGACCTGGGTGTAGCGAATCTTAAATTAAATTCAGATCTGAATATATCTCTGTATAGCTTCTCGCTACATTTAATAGTTGGATGTTTATCCTTAAATAAAATATACATCTGCTTTAACGATAAATCGGGACTAAGACACAATTTTTCTGTTCGACCTCTAGCATACTGACTTTCTTGCTTAGGAAATGACTGGATATGTCGTCTAACTATATCTTTAGTAGTGTTTGGTATTGTTGTAGGTCTGTTTGAATGCCTGCCTCATTTGTCTCCTAGTGGCTCGTTGAAAACTTCCTTCCACATATCTTCGCTTAATATTGACAATATCCGTACACTGTTGCGCAAGCATTCTTGTTTGACAATCGTAGCTTAACTTATAAAAGTCGTGGAAGGCTTTTTGTTTATCAGCAAAAGTAACATTTTGACACTCATATTTGCAGCGACACACTCGAACCTTAAACAAGATTTTACTTGATCAGCAAAGAAAATGTGTTTCAGAATAGGTATGTTAGCGTTGGTTACAACGTTGTTCTACTTACATCATTAACAGCGATTTTCCTGGGAACGGAAACATTTCTTTCCGTTTTATAAGTCTGTCCGCTAACCCCCAAGCTTTTTCTTTTATTGTCTCCCATTCTGCTATATTTATTTTTCTCTTTCTGCCCTAATTAAGCTGCTTTTTTGCGGAAACAGTAATACGCACTTCACTCGACGCCATTTTACGCCAATTACCACAACAAACCGCTTCTTGTAACAACCTTGTTCTAGCCGAGGTAACGTTAGCAATCAAAAATGATCCCTAATAATATGAATTATAAAGCTCATTGCCGTTTAGAAGCTCTCTAAATGTTGCTTACAACATTATTCCACGCTTAGCACCATTTCTGAAATATTGTTGGTTACAACCTTGTTCGCGGCAGGTATTCATTTGTAATATCATTCTTTTTCGTGTTTCTATTAACATATATTAAGTCAATTACTAGGTAGGTCACTTCTTGGTCTAGCCAAAATAAGTATTAAACATCAGAGAGGCATCAAATGAAATGTAATTTCTGTCATTATGACGATGATATTTATATCGAAACAATTGTCAATTGTCTTAGAGTTTTTGAAAATTTTTCAATATATTGTGGAATTACCTGGAAACAGTAAGTTTCATTTAAATCGTTCAGTTTTTCAAAGATGTTCGCCATTAAAGACATCCGGAACAACCAAGTTTTACGATACAAACGTTCTTTCAAATTAAAAGAAATATCTGAAAGAAACATTTGTAAGTCGGCTCTAAGTTCAAATAGCCTTGTTAAAGTTTTAGTACGAGACGTTCATCGCACTTCTGTATAGAGCAGCAGTGTTTTATGTTTGCTGCGATAATATTCACAATAATGAAAACAATCGGGATTGTAGAGGTTGTGGTTTGATAAAATTAATTATTTTTATCGTTTCATCCATAACTAATTTTGAATTTGACGGCATTTGCTTCATCGCAAGTGCTTGTCTATGCAGCATACAATGGCTGGAACTGCAATTAAGCGCTTTATGTTTTATTAGTGGCACTGCTCCAGCTGTTTTACCCGTCATCGCCTTGGCCCCATCTGTACAAATGTCAATGCAATCGTTCCAACCAAGATTATTTTCTTCAAAAAATATATTTATTGAATCAAAAATTTATTCTCCGGTAGTGTTTGAGGGCAGCGATGAACACATAAGCATAATCAGAACATAACACCAAACTTTAATCACCAATTTTCATGAAAAATCGTTCTTCTCAGGCAGAGTTCTTAGTTTCCATTCATATCATCAATCCCAACAAATGATTGCTATTATGAGAGAATTAAAGAGTAGGATAGTAAGATTGTCACATCCACAATTTATTACTGAGAACCTAGAAATGTTTAAAAATAGATTACGCTTTTATAATTATTCTAGTTCCATTATTAATAAAATCATACAGAGCATTGATAACAGTCGAATACGAAATACTTCTCAAAGCAATCAAAAAAATTATCATGAAATTCCGTTTATTAATGGATCGTCTCAGAGATCAGACACATTTTATCTATTGATACAAATCAGATAGTTTTTAATCATACAAAAAAGTTCAGCGATTTTCATAGTTTGATGAAAGATGAGTTTGATAAACCATATAATTCGAATTTAGTTTACAGAATTCCCTGTCAGGATTGTTCTTCTTCATATGTTGGCCAAACTAAACTGCTCCTCCGCGATAGAGTTCGAGAACAAAAAAACTCTTGTATGAATAAACATTTCACTGCCCTAATAAAACAGCTTTGCAGTTTCACCATTTTGAAAAAAACCATAACTTCGATTTTGGAAGCTTGAGCATTATTGATTTTGAGGTGAATTACAAAAGCAGACTTATCAGTGAGATGGTTATGATCTAAAAAGACAAGAATTCTATTAACAAAAAAACAGATACGGATAATTCAAGTCGAATATATAACCATCTAATTAATAATTTTATTCGTTAATTCTCAACACAATTTGGCAACACCTCATGACCGGGTATTCAGTTTTCGGAAGTATCCATTCTATCTTTAGTTTCGTAATTGCTGTCGAACCCATCAGCTGTGCGTATTGTCTCTTAATTGTAGCGCACAAATTTTGGAAAGCGGACTCACTGCCGGAGGGAGCCGCCTCCCCGGTTAAAGGTTTCCTGACTCTTTTGTCTGCCGGTTAGTATTTTCTATTTACCTGAAAAGTCATTCCGTCTTCAGCTGGATGGCGGTAGAATTCTTATTAGCAGCTTCTTCAAAACGTTGTTATTGAAAAAATGCAAATTTCATAAATAATTTGCTCTATAAAGACCAGTTTTTCATGAATAAAAGATGTCCTATAAAGAGCAGATTGAGATTCAAATCTCAGTTTTATCTGGCGAATACGTTGGCAAGCTGCTGCTGGAGTGATCCGGTTCAAATCAGGGACCGAATTTCCAGGGATGTTTCTGATTGCTAGTCGACGTCTTCATTCGGAGTCTCGGAGTGGACTGCCGATCAATTCCTCTGAATTCATATCGTTTTTTATAGACAATGATATTGAGCCCTCTCACCACCCTCAGTCAAATGGTACCGCGGAAAAGAGTGTACAATTTGTGAAGGAAGGCCTAGAAAAAGCACTGTTTCCTGAGAATGGAGAAGGAATTGGTAAAACCCCAATTTTAAATTAATTAAATAATTTCCTCTTTACTCACAGAATAACCCCATCAAGTGTTACTAGAGTATCTCAAGAAGTATCTCGAGAACTAGATTTGATTTGATTCAACTTTCTTTTAATATAAATAAAACACAAACTAAGTTTTAAAATAAAAATATTGTTTACACAATTAATGAAGAAGTTGAGAATATCCAATCGAAACTAAGGGAAAAAGCGAAAGTTGTGAAAGTTATTAGTCCTTGTACATATTCAGTTATGGCCAACAATAATGTGGAATTTGAACAATTCCCAATCACCATTGGCCCCTGTCGTTCCACAGGTCTTCATCTAGTCCTGTGTCTCTGATCTCGCTATCGATGCCCTCCTTCCAGCTCCTTCTCGGTCTACCTCTCTTTCTTTTTCTGGCTGCAGTCCAGGTAAGTACTTCTTTAGGGAGTCGTTTTCCGTCCATCATTTGAACATGTCCGTACTACCTTAGATGTTTTGTTCTTATTTCGTCTGTTATTGTGTGACCCACTTCCATGGTTGCGCGGATTGTTTCATTGCGCACTCTTTCCATTCTCGATATATCTGCCGATTTTCTCCAGAAGTCTATCTCTATTGCCTACAGCATTTCTACGTTTTTTCTCTTTTAGTTGCTAGACATCCCAGCTATATATGACTATGCTGTTTATGATACTATTGTATAATAGGTGCTTGTTTTGATTTGTGATTCTTTGATCCAATAGCATGCTGTTTAGCATATCAATAGCCTTTCTGCCTTGGTTGTTCTGGTCTTTAACGGTGTGGTCTAATGTTCCACTGTATGATATGTTTATTCCTAAGTATTTATAGGTTTGACATGCTTTGATGATTTGTCCATCTTATAAGATAAGATCTTGCTGTACTCCGCCAATACACATGTATTCTGTTTTTGTGATGTTCACTTCCAACACCCACATCTTGTACTCTCCAATAAGTTTTCGAGTCATGTATTCGATGCCTTCGTAGTCTTGCGCCATTATGATCTGGTCGTCTATGAAACTAAGGGTATATAGGTTTTCATTGTTAAGCCGTATGCCCATGTTTCCGCATTTTTTTTCCATATCGTTAATGTTTGTCCGCATTCTTGTTTGAGGCCCTTATTCGGTGTAAATCTGTCTGACATTTGATTCCCGGTTTTGACTTTAATGTGGCAATTTCTATAGAGTTCTTTTACTGACCTTACTAAGTTAACGTTCAGATTAGTTCCATCTAATGCCTTCCTAAGTTTTGACAATGGAAAAGTGCCGTATGCTTTCTTCAGATCTACGAAAAGGAGGTGTACCTCCTGGTTGAAAGCTGACATTTTTTTTACGAGCTGGGTTACGCAGAACAGGTGGTCCACAGTAGATCTTCCTACGCGGAAGCCTGCTTGTTCTTCTGTTTGGATATCTGAGTATTCATTCTCTATTCTGTTCTTCAATACTTCCATAGATTCAACTGATTGTGGCCGTTACCGCAATGCCTCGGTAGTTATCACAATTTTCCTTGGCGCCCTTTTTGTGTATAGGCGTAAGGAAGGATGATTTCTATTCTTATGGAATATCTCCGCTGCCGATGCAGCTTTGGAAGAGTGTAGCAAGATGTTCATATAGCTTGCCAGTTCCATATTTGATTAATTTTGCGGGAATATTACCAGGTCCAGGTGCCTACTTGTTTTTTAAGGTTTTGCAGACGTCTTTTACCTCCTTCATAGTAATCCTAGTTGGAGATGCCGTGACGTGTATTCTGTTGGAGTTGTCATTATCATGGAACTCTGCTCGATCTTCTTTCAGTAGTTCATCAAAGTATTCATTCCATTTATTAGTGTTAATTGGAGATATCAGATCTCTCTTCCTGTCTTGTTGTAGATATTTTAGTAGCTCCCAGCTTTCGCCTTCTTGTTCCTTCTAGATAGCTATTTATTTTGTTGCAGTTTTTTCCCATGACTCATTTTTCTCATGTGTTATCTTTGTTCTTACTCGGGCTTGTGGTTATTTGTATTCTATTTTATAGTGGTTCGAGTTGCTGCTTACATAGCGTTGGTATTTCTCTCTTTTGTCTTTAATATCTTGTTCTATTTCTTAGTCCCATCATTAAGGTTTATGTGGTTTTCGCTCGTCGCAGTATCCCAATGCTACTTTGGCTGCTTCTGTCAGGCACTGTTTTATATATTCGTAGTGTTCTGTTTTATTATTAAATTGTTGTGACTGAAGTTTTTGTCCGAGTCTTATTTTGTACAGATCTTTAGTGCTTTCCTGGTCTAAGCTTTCCAGGTTATATCGAGGTTGTTTCATTTCCTTAGGCTGACTTTGTTTTAGCCGGGTCTCCTGATTTTGTTTTCTATCGGACGGTCGGTGTAATAAGATCTTGGCTTTACGTAAGTGGTGGTTGCTGCCACAAATTGCGCTTCTGGGTCTACTGGTTTGGTTTTCTATCGGACGTTCGTTGCAGTGGGATCTTGGCTTTAAGCAATTGGTGGTCGCTGCCACATGCTGCGCTTCTGTACACCCTGACATCATACATCTTCATACCTATTGTTTGTCGAACTATAGTGTAATCTATAATCGATCGTAGGTTTCTTGATTTTCGTTCCCATGTGTACCTATGTATCCATGAATGCCGGTAGAATCCATTCAATATTCTAAGTTCATTTTGTTCACACATCTGGATTAATCTGAGGCCGTTATCGGTTATAATATTTCCACCAAATATTCCTACGATCTTGTCGTCTAGTTTACTTCTAGTTTTTCCGTTTAGATCGCCGAGAATTATGACCTCTCTTGAGCTTCCGATGCTTGAAATTTCTCGGTGCAGCTGTTCAAAGAATTCGTCTTTCATGCTAACTGGAGCATCGTTGTTGACTGCATACACTCCAAACACTGTAAGTTTAAGTCCATGTAGTGTCAGGCTCATTGTTATAAGTCTTTCGCTGACAGGTTCCCATGATATTATGAATCTTCGTAACTTTTTATCGATGATAATGGATACTTCCTGTTATGCTTTCTTATCTCTGGAAACTCCACTATAGACGTGGTCATAATGTCCAAGGTTTTCAGAAGCCTGGCCCTTCTTTTAAGTTTCCGTTATAATTGCCAGTTGGATTTCTGATATTATCAGTTGCCCGGTCACTTACTTCGTTTAGTTGGAGATGCCTTGCAAGTTCCTTGTACCGAAATTCGTTGTCCTTTCAGGTAGCTTGTGTCGTCGTAAGGGTTTGTATGCATTCCGAGGCTAATGATTGGGTTTTTTAAAAGGTTAAGGTTTTCCGAGTAACGGGGAGTTAGCCCGATGTTCCTTTTGTGGTATTATATATGAGAACTCCACAAAAGAGGATAAATATGCAGAAACAAGTCCTAATCAACAAAACAAACTGTTCGGATTACTCTGGAAATATCATAAGTATCCACGACCTTTATTAAAGTAGTCACATTAATAAAAACCCAAAGTGTTTTGGAAATAATGTTGCCTATCCGGTAGAAGCCAACAAATTTTTTGAAATATCAATTGCCATGCGTCTGCTAGAATATTTCTTTCGAATCAGTAGCGAATCGTGTTTTGACGAGACCACATTTTTACGGTCTAATTAAGATATTTCGATATAACCGGTTGGACTATAGAATAAACCACTTCCTTTCCATCTAACCCCATCCCCAATCAGTGGTGAAACCTATATTGGAATATGTTGAGCCAGCACGCAAAGTAAGTTTTGTATAATTGTTATTTTTATTTTTTCATAAAGGAGAAAAATAACCAATCAAAGAATGTACTGTGATTATTCCGATAACTTTAAAATTATTTCAAAACTTCTTACATATATCACCAATAACGTGTTCAATATTTGCTCGGAACTGATATACTTTTCTTTGATACTATTGTTGAACGAATATTATAATCTCATTTTGTAATTCACTTGGATATGTAAGTCTAGTACCATAGTACTAACAACCTATCAGACATTCTATGAACCCCAGAGTAGAATCATTGAGCAAAATCTCTGATCTGAAATATTCCCATTGGATGTGTCAATACATTTTGATCCTTCCGTTAACAAGTAGGGTAAACCGTTTATTAAGCGAAGGGGCAGATAATATTCCAGTTAATGCATATCTAACAAAATCCAATAGTAGACCTACACTATGTGCATAATTGGTTCATTTCATGTCGTTTATCAGCGTATGTGAATAATTTGCAAAGATTTTATCTGAACGATATGACACAGTTGCTAATTATGTCTGCGTAAGTTTCATCGATATAATGGAACAAACGAGTTGAAAATTAGACTGACACTAATTAATGATGAAGGCAAAATTTCAAAACTAAACTTGATCCCATAAATCTATACATATGTTTCAATAGAGTGTCCACTATTCATTCGTGCTCATATCAACAGCGATCGTTCATGGAAAATGATTACGGAAAATTAAATGTTCCTATAAATTTTAATTGACCATTCAAATTGGCGGACGTTTATAAATTATGGACTGAATTATTGAACTTACGAGCTGAAAAGAGGATCACCTAGAATTTATACAAAATCTTTAGTCATTTTCTATCCATATGAAAAAATAATTCGATGACATTATTAGAAAAACTGAGCAAAATACGAATAAAGGATAAATTGAAGAGTTTGTGTAGTCTGTTCAATTATATTATTGGAATATTTGTCGTGTAATTAATGAGAAAAGTGGAAGTGTGGTTCACAAAGTACGTACCCACATAGCACAGGAAGCCCATCGGACGTCCATTTCAGATCCAAACGAAGTCAAAATGTCGATGGACCTTCTATGAACTGGACGTACACTGGAATTCAACATCTGGACATATCCTGCATGGTACATGATTGGACGTCATATGGATGCACATCGGACTTATGTTATTGGATGTTCACTATAACGTCCATATTGGATCGTTATTGTAAATCCTTGGTATGTCCAAATCTGGAGTTTATTCTTAAATCCAAAATTGTACGTTTATGTCCATTGGATGCACAATGCCAAAATAACTTGGAACATCCATAATTGTACATTTACGAACGACCATGAGACGTACAGGGCTGGATCGAATTTGTACGTTCCTAACTTGTACATCTTAGAGATGTACAAACTTGGATCTATTTCTCATATCCAAAATTGTTCGTTCATGTATGTCCACTGGATGTACTATATTGGAATAACTTGAAACATCCATAATTGTACATTTACGAACAGCCATGATATGTACAGAGCTGGACCGAACTTGTACGTCTTTGACATGTGCAGGAATGGGTATAATGTATATCCAGAATTGTACGTTTATGAATGTCCACTGGATCCACAATGTTGAAATATCCATAATTGTACATTTACGAATGGCCATGAGACGTACAAAACTTAACTGAATTGGTATATACATAAATTATACCGGGTGTCCCAAAAGAATGGCTCTCGGCCATATCTCGGAAACCGTTCATAGTACAGCTTCGGGATTAAAAAATTTATAACAATAGTGACCTCGAGAAAACCCTGGAAATTATTTACAGAAATGTAGGTCCACCGCTAAAAATTATAAAATGAATAATTTACAAATTTTGCCTAATTAAGATGCATTTAAACTATGATTATCGTATTCTTCAAGAAATTCAGCGTATATTTGATTTCACAAGTTTTAGTCTCTCTCTTCAAATAAGAGGTGGGGGGAAGCGGGAACTTCATTATATAAAAACGCCTGTAATTCCAGTTCTACTTAACCTATCTATGCAAACTTAGTCTTTTTGAAGAGAGCTTTTTTCTACCAATGTAAGAGTTATAATTTCGAAACAACCTAATGAGTAACGTATACGCTAGAGGGCGCTATTTATTTATTTTTTTAAATCTAGCTATCCTTGAAAAATGTTGAATGGAAACATGCAGTTTTAATTAAGTGATATAAAAGTAGACCAAATTAGCAACAGAATAGCGAAAACAGCATGTCGATATCTTTTTCTTATTACGAGATATCCTAAGAAATGTGTAAATGTTAAACATTTACCTTTAAACATAAATTACTCCGGTTTGACTGAACGGATTTTAACATTTTTAGACTTTCCTTGTTCTATTAATAATAGTTCCAATTATTATGTCCATATTACTTACGTTGTCACCGGGAAACTGCGTTATGGAAATATAACTTAACGTACCTCGCTAGTGACGACTTAAATGTTCAAATTTCCAGAATGATAAATAAATTATTATGTTAACATATAACCATGCTAACAATCATTACCATGCGGGTATATTTTGTTTAAGAAACATATCTTTTTACATCATAATTTACCTGTGTCCTGTCAAAATACGTTGAACGGTAGCTCTGCTTATTCCCAAGTCTCTACTTATTGCTCTAATACTCAAATGCGGATTAAATTGCACATATGCCAAAACATTTATTGTGTTTTCCTCTGAACGACCTCTGCCGCGTCTTCTAAATACAGGAAGATTTACATTGAAGTGTTAACCAATAATATTGTTTCATTTTTAGCATATACATTTTATATTTCAGTTTAAAAGCAATGAGGCATAAAGTATGGACGGCGAGAACATATTCACCCTTATTCGATTGTAGACAATATGCACAAGGTCTAGAATTACTGTACAACAAGATGTGGGAACGTTTTTCCGCAGGACTAAAACCAGATCACATTACAGATACAACTGCCAAAAAATAATCATATATGGAGGCAGGTGATTTTAAACGTATATATTTATACAGTTTCAAATACGCAAGACTTTCTATTAGTTCGTTCAATATGAACAATTTGGTTATTTAAAATAGTACTGTACAACATTTTAAAGGTTTTGCAAGGATAGTTTTATGCAAAATTCTTGACTGTCTTATAGAATGTGTTTGTACATTCGATATTAAACGTGCCTATTCTATTTTATTTACATCTATATATTTTCATTTATCGCTTGTAACAAATTTCTAGATTATATGATCCTAACGAACAAATTTTAATAATTTTGATATTGATTCTTCAATCGAAATGTAATCTCAAACTTATATTAATAATTTTTAATTTCAATAGAATGCATTCTATAAACGTCCAGCTGTGATACATTTTTTAAAATTGTTGGCAGTTACTTTTAAATACCAAATATCGAATCGGTTTTTGTGTTCCAAATGACATTTCATCATCATTATTATTATTATTATTATTATTATTATTATTATTATGTAATGGTTTTTGACAATTATAATTGCTATATTAGATCGACAACACTGGGGAATATTAAAAAAACATCAAATTTTATATAAGAACTACTATTAAAGAATAAAAAGTAATTTATAACATGTTACCATTAATTTTGGAAAACCTCTACAGTAGGACTCTGCCTATAGTAATACGAATATTATGTACTAGTTGTGGTTAGCTCTCATATAAAAATCCTTCCAGAATATTTAAAGACCGGATAGCAGATATTGTCATATGAACTATTCTACGAATAAAACTCCTAAATCCAGCCCTGGTTTTACAAGACTCTTAAGGTGGCCCTAGATTATCAATATTATTGACAGCAACGTTGTAGCTGTGTTTTTTTTTCCGGGATTTGCTCAAGCAGATCAGTTACTCTGTTTACTTAAAAGCTTTTGCGTATTCTTTTTAAGCGCTCGCTTTAAACAGAGGTGAACCATCGCTTCGCCCCTAACCGCACTACCTCTAGAGAGGACTCAGTTCTGATTACTTGCTCCGTTTAGTTAATCATAACCTCAAACCATAAGGAAATCAATAAAAATTTGAATTTATTTTGAAATCTTCCTCAAAAGAATCATGATTATGGGGTACGAAGCAAGTTCTACAGTCATAATTTTACTATTGATATTGTATAAATTCACAATTATATACTTACCATAACGATATCCTCCAAATGATCTTCTATTTGCATATATTTTATTATGAACTAAATAATAAACAATACGCTAACCTAAAATTTTATGATGCACTTTCCTCCACTCATTATTTTAGTGCATTCTTTTTAGGATTTCGTACTCACCTTGGTTACCCGCTCAGGTTGAAAATTATCTCAACATAGCGGAAAAGAATGATGTAAAAAGAACACACACACATCAATCAGACTGCCAATATTAATTCATAATCTAGTTGGGTTGTGCGTAGTATGGTCTCGTTTATTCAGTGGTTATGGTATCAAAGAGTGATTTATCCTTTCTAGCATTGACAGTAAACAGTGGTCGAAAGAGTGGTACAATGTGAGAAATCGCTTCAATCATGATGGTTTGCTCAATGTTTTTTTCGGAACCGAACCGAATGTTTACAATAACTTCCTACAAATGAATGAAAAAAGTTTCTTGAATTGGTACAGTCTATAAAATAATAAACACAAAGTTGGTTCTGGGATATCATCAGCCAATGCACCGGATTTGTTTCATTCTATTCTTAAACGGTGTATGAGTCGACGAAAAACTCTGCTACCGGGATGACGTCTTTGGGGATATTGTATGGCATATACCCTAGCCGCAACAGTTGCATTTCTCATACATTCAAAGTAAATGCCTATCATATCAAATGCTTCTTCGTTTGTAAGAATCATCTTAGATATAACTTTTAAGTAAAGTTTATATCTAATTTAAGGCACACAAATCGCAATGACACGTAAATGAACATATTCCTAGGTTTATTAATTTGACACAAGACATATATTTTTGTTTTGTTTTGTTCATGGCCCACTACTTGTTTTTATATATTTCCATTTTAACCTCCATAACGCAGTTTCCAGGTGACAACATAAGTAATATTGACATAATAACTGGAACTATTATTAATAGAACAAGGAAAGACAATTTTGAGGAATCAAAAAATGTTAAAATCCGTTCAGTCAAACCGGAGTAATTTATGTTTAAAGGAAAATTCTTAACATTTACACGTTTCTTAGGATATCTCATAATACGAAAAAGATATCGACATGCGATTTTCGCTATTCTGTTGCTAATTTGGTCTTCTTTTATATTCCTTAATTAAAACTGCATGTTTCCATTCAACATTTTTCAAGGATAGCTAGATATAAAAAAATAAATAAATAGCGCCCTCTAGCGTATACGTTAATCATTAGGTTGTTTCGAAATTATAACTCTTACATTGATAGAAAGGAGCTCTCTTCAAAAAGACTAAGTTTGCATAGATATGTTAAGTAGAACTGGAATTACAGGCGTTTTTTCTTAATAAAGTTCCCGCTTCCTCCCACCTCTTATTTGAAGAGATAGACTAAAACTTGTGAAATCAAATATACGCTGATTTTCTTGAAAAATACGATAATCATAGTTTAAATGCATCTCAATTAGGCAAAATTTGTAAATTATTCATTTTATAATTTTCGGTATTTAATTACGCCCTCTGGCGGTGGACCTACAACTCTGTAAATAATTTCCAGGTTTTTCTCGAGTTCACTTTTGTTATAATTTTTTTCCCCTAAGCTGTACTATAAACGGTTCCCGAGATATGGCCGAGAGCCATTCTTATTGGGACACCCGATAATATACTATCTATGCTATAAATTAACTAGACTTTAGGCCCAAGTCTATCGATGACATATACGCCATAAGATTTCAATTTTGTTGTACCTACATGGAAGCAAAATATTTGTTCCAGCATATCCTGCATTCTGAATATGCGTAGTTTTATAAAACCGTGTACCGGCAGATACAAATTCTCATATATCAAAAATCTTGCGTCCCAGCCTCTTACAGAATATCTAAAAAACTTACAGCAATATGAGGATAAAAAATTGTTCAGACACACTTTTTCGGTCTGTAGACGTCAGAACATGACCGCTGACAGTTACTGAGGGAGAACAAATCAAATATTTATCTTTTGTTTTGACCGTTGTAATATTCTAAAAGTCTATTCGTTTTTTCATTTATGCCTTATTGCTACGCTCATAAACTTCCATCATATACTCTATCTTTACGATATATCCACTGTTTAAACTCTCTCCACATTTCTTTAACACTCTAATTTCATTACAAAACTGCTCCGCAATGCTCGACAAATCAACAATAGCCATGTTTAAGCATATTACAAACGTAAATAAATATTTGTTTTCCCTCAGTAGCTGTCAGCGGCTATGTTTATGACGTCATAACTTTTTCGGTCTATAGTATACTCTCTGCTGGAGCAAACGTGTTGGTAGCACTGCGCATTCTTCACGTTTTGCATTTGAGGTTGGATAACGTTTAGGAAACGTGTGCGCCAGCAAGAGGTCGCAAGAGGACACCCGCTACAACGGCGACCGGCGCGAAGGGGAGGCGGTATGATAACCGCCATCGTAATATAATAACGAAGTTTTGATACTTTGTGTTTTCACATCAATATATTTTTTCTATTTAACTTAACGTATTCTTACTCTGAAAACCCAAAATCCCGAGACGTACATGCTACACTGGCACCCAACTTAGGGCAGAGTTAAAATTTTTTTGTTAAATCTGTGAAAACCCGAAAAACGCGGTTGTGAAAAGTGAGGTTGTGTTTGAAAAACGTGACTGATCCCAGTTCTTGATCCCGGTTTTCCGATCCTTGGACAAGAAAAAGTGAAAAGTATCTGCTTCCAAATAATACATTGAGTGTTCTATAATTCCGCTCCCACTTTAAGTGATTTAGGACCGAATTAACACTCCCGGTTTAAATAGTTCGATTTATTTAATATAATTTCGTAATATCGAGTTATTTTTGAGACATTTTCTTCCTGTTATTTTAAAAAACTGTGAAATCTGATCCGGGCTAACGTCGATCTTGGACTGGTTTTATAGTTCAGTGCTTATATAGTGGTGGTACCTGTCTCAACATATACAGAGTGTATCAAGTAAGAGCTAAAATAAGATACTGAAGCCTTCTGAATGTAAGTACGCATGCTCCTGAATCGTTTTATTCAAAATTGCCGATAAACGTAAACATTCCTACAATTTGCGTTCTGCAAGAAATCAAGAATTCGAAACTTTATCCTCAGTCATGTCGAAACAACCAGAAAACGTAAATAATCAAGTTGTCTTAACAAATGAACAATTCCAACAGCTGTTGGCCAGTTTATCGGTACGTGATATTCCTAATTTGAACATTCCGTCTCAAAGTGGTAATTTTTCTAAATGCTCGTCGCGATTTAATGGCGCGAGGGACGCAGACGTCAACGCATTTATTGACGCGATAGTCATTTATAAAGATTGTTTACAAATAACCGATGACAACGCGCTAAAAGGACTCCCTATGTTACTTGATGGTTTCGCAGCGACATGGTTTCAAGGCATTAAAAATACGACAAATACGGGGCAAGATGCAATAAATCTATTAAGAAACACGTTCGGTCCCCAAAAACCACCGTATCGAGTTTACCGCGAGTTATTTGCAAACGAACAAGATTTTAAAACACCTGTGGACATTTTTGTGTGTAAAATGCGTGCTATAATCGCTCAATTACCGGCTAACACATTATCCGAGGACATTCAACTAGACATGGTTTACGGTCTTTTAAATAAAAATAAACAGGAAAAGATACCGCGTGAAAAAATTGAAACTTTTCCAGAATTGCTTTCGCAAGCGCGACATATAGAGGAGACGTTCGAAAAGAATATTGATATTAATGTAAATAGTAGTGGTTTCAAAGACAATAAATCGCGAAATCGTTTCTGTAGTTATTGCAGAAACCCCGGTCACATAAAGGAGGAATGCCGCAAGCGACTAAACGCAAATTCAAAGAAAGTTGAAACTAATTCACAAAATAATTCTGAAGCCGTTTCTTCGACAAACCCACCTATCTCGTGTTATGGTTGTGGTAATCCCGGGTTTGTTCGGTCTAAATGTCCTAAATGCAATATTTCAGATACGGCTTCAGTAGAATTTCTAAGTGTAGATACATTAGTCGATCCACAACCCAGACCTATTTTAAGCATTAATATCTTGGGTCATAATGGTAGAGGCCTTATCGATACTGCCGCAAAACAAAGTGTTGCTAGCCATACCTTGTATCAAATTTTGAAAAATGAGGGTCAAACGTTCACATCCGAATTAATTTCAGTCAAATTCGCAGATGGTAAAGCAAAAAATGAAAATGTTCTTACTACTTGTGTGGATGTTATGTTGAATGACAGGGCCGTCCCTACTAAATTCATTACCTTTCCAGGCTCTCAAAACAAAACATTATTAGGTATCGATTTTTACAAAATGCTGATATAGCCTTAGACATTCCCAAAAGGCAATGGTTTTTCTCAAATAATTCACATACTAGGTTTGATTTGTCATTTGAATCCGATATGCACCAATCAATTGAAATTTCCTGCTGTGAAAACTTACGGACAGAGGAAGGTGTTATGTTGGCACCTGATGAAAGATGTCGCCTTGATCAATTTATTAAAGAAAGGGAAAATATCTTCCAGTTGGGGGGAGAAGCTACTCCCTATGCAGAGCTTCATATAGACACAGGTGATCATCAACCTATAGCGTTACCACCGTATCGGTTATCACCCGCTAGAAAGCAAGTGTTGAAAAACGAGCTAGACAAACTTTTAGGAGAAGGATTCATTGAAGAATGCGAAAGTGCATGGCCAGCTCCGGTAGTTTTAGTTCCCAAAAAGGACGGAGGTACTAGACTTTGTGTTGAATATAAACGTTTGAATGCTATTACAACAAGTCCGTCATATCCTTTGCCGCGAATGGATGACTTACTTCATGCCGCAAAAACAACATTTTATATGTCCACTATAGACTTGCGTATGGGTTATCACCAAGTGCGCGTCGCCGAACGTGATAAAGATAAAACTACTTTCGTGACACCTTTCGGTACTTATCGTTATTTGCGCATGCCGTTCGGGTTAAAAGGTGCTCCAGGAACTTTCCAACGGTTGATGGACCGGTTCCGTCGTGGTCTCAAAGACATTCTGGTGCTTATTTACTTAGATGACCTGATCGTGCTGTCTAACTCGTTCGATGAGCATTTAAAAGACTTAAATTCTGTTTTTGACAGACTTCAACAATTCAAATTACGTGTTAACCGCGAGAAATCAGTTTTCGCCCGCGAAAAAGTTAAATATCTCGGTCATATAATTACGCAAAGCGGAATATCCGTAGATCCCGAGAAAACAGCGGCTATAGCTACCCGGTCAGCACCTCGGAACGTAAAAGAAGTACAATCATTCTTACAAACAGCCAGTTGGTATCGTCGATTTATAAATAACTTCGCAGCTGTGTCCAAACCACTTAGTGACCTAACCAAGGAATCTGTCGCATGGCAATGGACTACTGAGCACCAGAAATCATTTGATACGTTGAAAAATCTTCTCACATCTGCTCCGATTCTACGCCAATGTGATGAGACTAAACCATTTATAATCCGCACAGACGCCAGCAGCTACGCACTGGGCGCTGTGTTACTCCAAGGAGAAGGCCAGGACGAACATGTAATTGAGTACGCCAGCCGACTATTACTCCCAGCAAAACGAAACTACTCCACATCTGAAAGAGAAGCGTTAGCTGTCGTATGGGCATTAGATAAATTCAGAGGTTACATCGAAGGATCACCTGTAACCATCCAAACAGATCATCAACCCTTACGTTGGCTACTTAATTTAAAATCTCCAACTGGCAGACTTGCAAGGTGGGGACTTCTCATTCAAGGGTATGACATCACGATGGATTATCTACCAGGCAAAAGAAATGTCATAGCCTATACGTTGTCCAGACCTCCATGTAGCCACGAGCTACCTCAAGAATGTGAAATATGCGAAGTCGTAATTGAGCTTCCTCACACAAGCGCCTATGAGACAAGGCTCGAACAACTTAAAGATCCAGATCTTGCTAAAATTATTCAGTCGTTCTAAGACCCTACTAGTGAAGCAATCTCCAAGTGGACTGATCGAGGTTATTTTCTCTCCCAAGGAGTTCTTCATAAGTATTCATCTGAGGAAGACTCAGAAGAAGCACAACTGGTCGTACCCAGTCAACAACAGGAAAGAATATTGAAAGAATACCATGATGCTCCTACGACAAGCCACTATGGATCAGAACGCACATTTCAAAGGATAGCAAAAAACTATTACTTCACTGGGATGAGACGTTTTATCTAAGACTACGTCAGTAAGTGTGCCGAATGCCAACGTTACAAAGCATCGAATCAGAAACCTGCAGGACTCGTTTAAACTCCAGCTTATGCCCAGAGATTTGAAACCCTTTCGGTTGATCTTTTTGGACCACTGCCAGAAGGCATTAATAAAGAAAAGTGGATATTTATTGTGGAAGATATATCCAGTAAATGGGTTGAACTATTTGCCTTGCAGAAAGCCACATCAGAAGAGTGTGCACAAACACTAATTGATGAGATATTTCTCAGATATGGCCTGCCTCGGAAAATTAGAAGCGACAACGGCGTCCAATTTGTTTCTGCAGTAATGCAACAAGTTTGTTTCTCCTTACACATCAAAGAATCCTTCACGCCTCTATATTCACCATCTTCCAATATGGTCGAAAGAAAAAATCGCGACCTTAAGCCTAGGTTAGCCATATTAATAAAAGATGACCATCGCGCATGGCCACAAAAACTACCTACTATAAGATTTGCCATGAATAGTGTAAGGAGCGAATCAACTGGTAAAACAGCCGCCTTTCTAGCATTCGGCAGAGAGCTCCGCACACCGGATCAGGTCAAACATGATTTAAAATCTATTGTAGAAACCGACAATTTTATTCCACAAATTACGCCGTACTTAAAAAAGATGGCAACAACTTGGAACGAAGCCAAGTCAATGAATGAGTCGGTTCAAGACAGAAACAAGACATATGCAGACAAAAACAGGCGCAATGCCCCATCCTTCAAGGTAGGAGACCTGGTATGGGTTGATACTCACACCCATAGTAATGCGACGAAAGGCATCACCACCAAGTTTCATCCAAAAAGAGATGGACCTTACCGAATTTCCAAAATAATTTCACAAGTAAGCTCAGATCCCAGTGACACACGAACATGGCTAGGAACATGTCATATGTCAGCCTTGACTATAGCTAATACAGAAGACGAAGAGACTCCCGTAGTCCCGCTAAGAAAAAGAGGAAGACCAAGGAAGTTTACTGGCCCTTCCTCGAGACGAGTTCAGGACCAGGGGGGGAGACTGTAAGAAATATGCACTGCGGCCGCCCCTGGTAGAGCTGCTTACGTGTGCGCCAGCAAGAGGTCGCAAGCGACACCCGCTACAACGGCGACCGGCGCGAAGGGGAGGCGGTATGATAACCGCCATCGTAATATAATAACGATGTTTTGATACTTTGTGTTTTCACGTCAATATATTTTTTCTATTTAACTTAACGTATTCTTACTCTGAAAACCCAAAATCCCGAGACGTACATGCTACATAATCTTAATTAAGTAATTATTAAATTGTGATAAAATCGTGACTGTGATTGTAGCAAGTAGAAAAGAGGTGAGTTGAAATTTGAGATTCATGCTTTTATAACTACTTACTTCTATAATTCTGCATCGCATAATTCGCATATTATATTTACTAATATTTGTTCACCTAATATATCACTCTAAAACTTAACTAGCCGACGTGTAGTCAAAACAATAGGTATATTTTTATATAGCCATATCTGTTATTTATATAATGGGATATTCTTAAAAATGTTTACACGTGCCACTTCAATGCTCAGTCGCTTGTACCTATAGTTGGTTGTTTTATTGTAGGTATACCTTTGAATTTAATTGCTTGGAAATAGGTCCTGAATTGTAAGCATGAAAGGCAATACAACAAAACAACTCGAAATGCTATGTTCAACAAATATTATAAAAGAACTGCTTTTGAGACACCAGAATTAGAACTGTGACATAAATGTCATAAAATGATGGGGGGTATTTTTCCAAGTAGCTTCCTAAAAATTATATCACCTTTGCATGCTTGCGATTTTGTGAATTCTCATATAAGAAAATTGAGACACTTTGTATGTACATTGATAATGGTCTCCAATTTTCAGATACCTATTTAGAAGCAAGGAGAAAATTAAATGTGGCGGAATATATGAGTGGTTTGAATCAAGAAGATGAACCCCAAACACGAAAAGTACAACATAGAAGACATGTTGATTCTTCTTCAGATGACGAGACTGCTTCTCAGAAAGAAAAATCATTGCCCAAGCCTCCCAGTAAGCCTAATAATTCATCATCTGTAGGACCATAATTGTGTACTAGTGTACAGTATGTATAAAATATTCAGTGTGTTACATTAGGTAATATAAAATTTCTGGTCAAATAGAACGCTCAGAGTCGATAAAATTATTCAGAACAAGTAGATAATTTTCTTTTTTCCATAAAATTGCATTTCAATACATACGCAGCTCCATATATGTTCCCAATATTCTCACTGATTTTACATGAATGAATTTACTTTTTCATAGGAAATGCTGCTGCTACACTGTGACTGTGGAAAATTGTTGCTGATGTCCAATTCCATGAAAGTGAAAATATCAGGTAGATATATTGAAATTCAAGTTTCCGGTACATTTCAATTGTTGCAAACGTTTTAGTTGATGATATCAAAATCATAAGAACACAATATGTGTTTTTGACCAATATTTCAGCTGATATGAAAACTGATATTTCTGACATGAAATCAAAGTTAGCAACAACGTACAAAGTACGAATCTTTTTTTCAAAGTTTCTATTTCCCATTAGCGATGAAATCACACTCTAGAAAGTGGAAAATTATTTAAGCGCCAGCAATAATTTTGAAAAAACAATGAGTAATATTTTTCATTTATTGAACCATATTTCAGAAATTGATTTATTTGTAGGTACAGGAACTTGCAAATCTAGGTGGCAATTCAGTTTATGACTTTGTCAAAAGTGTAATGACAATATTATTGACTAACAAATTTGCTGCCAAATACAGTTTTTTGGGAAGAAAGCAGAAAAGCTGTTTCAATGTCCTAAAGTTATCTAGTTTAGTTCTAAGTAAGTATTTACAGTAGAGTATTATTATTGTTTTTGAAAACTTCGTATTTCATATTTTTTTACTTTAATCTTCACAAAATCATGTCATTTATTTAGTATGGTTATTTTTTTTGTTTGAGGAAGAACTATATATTGTACTGACTTTTCAGGACCTGTTGAATATTCCAAAAAAGAAGATCAAAAGGAAGGCGAAGATGCAATTTCAAAATGGCTGCGAAGAGCCAATGAACGGAAATAAGTGCAGTGAGATAGATTATAGAGACTTTATTTTTTCAATTTAGCTTGAGAATATGAAATGTTGAGTTTTTTCTTCAGAGTACTATTTTATTTTGTGTGAATATTTTGATTCATTATATAATGAATTTTTGTTCTAGATTTTTCTTAAGAATTTCTTTTATATTTTGTCTGTATAATCTATTTTGTGTTTTGTGAGTATGTTATATTCTGAAATATATATTTTCTTTAAGCTTTGTGTTGTAATAATCCATTCTCAATTTGAAAGACCAGCTTATGTCATATTATATTAGTGAGTATCAATTATATACTCGATGTTTCATATTTAGATTCCGCTTGCAGTGTATATAATGTTTTCATGTTCAATGGTTATCCGAATTATACATTCAGTGGATATCCTGATTGTACGTTCATTGAATATCCTGGTTGTACGCCCAGTGGATATCCTGATTGTTCGTCCAGTGGATATCCTGATTGTACGTTCAATGGATATCCTGGTTGTTCGTCCAGTGAATATCCTGATTGTACGTTCAATGGATATCCTGGTTGTACGTTCAATAGATATCCTAATTATACATTCAATGGATATCCTGATTGTACGTTAATTGGATATCCTGGTTGTACGCCCAGTGGATATCCTGATTGTTCGTCCAGTGGATATCCTGATTGTACGTTCAATGGATATCCTGGTTGTACGCCCAGTGGATATCCTGATTGTTCGTCCATAAGACATTCTCAATGTATGTCCATAGGATGTTCCAATGTACATGACTGGACGTTCAATGAACGTCTATGTTGTCCATGTGCATTTGAAGAACCTTGGATGTATGCAAGGTTCTTCAAATGTACATTCATCAAATCTTCAGATGTCCATCATACACTCTTCATATATACCTATTGAATGTCTCCATTGTACGTCCTGGATATCTTGATTGTATATCCATAAGATATCCTCAATGTACATTCATAGAATGGTAAATCCAGTGAGGTCTCGACGTTTCAATGTACATGACTGGACCATCAAAATATCCAGTCCGTACATCCACTAGATATTCAATGGACGTGCATGTGCTATGTGGGTAAAAACATTAAACTTGTAGCTTCCTAATGAATTGAATGGAAACTTTCTTTATGAGAAGTCTTGTAGTTGCTAGCTTATCTTTTTCATTCCTTCTTGCAATTTTCCTCGTGAAAAAAATAATGATAATGATGAAATGAATGATACTAATATGAACAACTGATTTTACTGTGGATTGGTGGGAAGAAGAAATGTGCACTAACATGGTTTGGGATAAAATCTATTTCGTAATTCTTCAAGAATCTGTGGGCAGAAAAAAAATATGCTCAGTTGCGTGGAGGCGACTATCCACAGATCCGCAATATATTTTGTATTGAGGGTTAATGCATGATATAATATTTACATTAATTGTATATTTGAGATATTGATATTTGTTGTTATGAATTAGTAAAAAGATATGCCGTGAACTACAAAGATAATGACGAAGATACGAGTTATCACTTACATTAGCGGCTGCATCTGTTCTGAAATGACACGTATCTTCAGTATTACTTTATCAACAATAGAAAAATATTTGGAAAAACTGTTAAACCATTCGCTAATTAGTTATGTTAATTTGAGATTTTAATGATTGGCTGATGAGAATGGAAAGTCGTGGTAAAAAAATGGTTTTGCTCTGCAGAGAGAACAAAGAAAAAGAAAATATAAAAGAGTCTGAACCTGGTTTAACTAATAATATAGTTTTGTCAGAAGATGTCTTGGAGGCTGCTGAATGGTTTTTCATAGATGAAAATGTGCTACAGCCACTGGAAGGTAAAGGTTATCTTATATTGGCATGAAATATTTTCACTAAATGTACATTTTATTTCAGCACTGCAGTATGACATGATTATTAATAACACCACTGCATATCAAACAGAAAACGTCCAAAACTGAATAATCGTAGAAGAATTGTACGTAGAACATGAAAGTGATACAGTTGGGACCGAGTATAATGACGATTTGGTAATAAGCTCTAGTGAAGAAAAAGAAAATGGCAATGATTTTGACTGGGTTGATGGCAGATTCTGCGATGGAAGATTTGCCTCCACATGTAAGAGATGTCGATCAAATGTCAAGAAGAGAAGACAACGAAATCAGACATAGAAATGTACTAGCTACCAAAAAACGTCGTAAAATAAAATATTCTGAAAGTTGGCATGATATGAAAAATAAGAAATTGAGAGAACAAGGCAAGGCTTACGTAGGCTGGAAGAGAAATGAAGGGGAGAAAGCAAAAAGAGGTGGTGATGGAAACCCACGAGAAATTTCGCGAAGAAAAGCATCTTTCATTCATTTTATGAGGAATAAAAATGATGAAATTCTAACAGTGTGCAAACATTGTTTTGTCAACATTTGGCCTCAAAGTGTGGAGCGTACATCACTGGATCAACCCCATCCCTGGGGAAATTTGTTTAAGAATGCATCCATCTTCAAGCACTCTTCGTAGCAACCGAAAACTTTCCGTTGCACCTCCAAGTACTGCTGCAGCAAAAACAATCTTAAATGAATCCTTAGATGCGATGCCGAAGATGCCATCGCATTATTGTAGAGCGTCAACAAATAAGTTATACATTGAACCAATTTATGGGAATAACATGTCGGACGTATATAAAGTATACAAAAGGCTTTGTCACGACAAAGGAAAATATATACGTCCCGTGTATCGCTTCACATTCGATAAGATAGTTGACAACAAAAACATCTCATTTCAAGCTCCAAAAAAGGATCGATGTAACACTTGCATCAGCTATGAAGTGGGATCAAGAGATAAGGACACTTATGACAAACATATTGAGAGAAAAAATAGGGCTAGAGAACTCAAAGCTGCAGATTCCACAGAAGGGACAAGTGGCAAATGCATTGTGATAACCCAGGATGTACAAGCAGTTAAGGTTTGTCCTTTAATAAATGCCTCGGCTTTGTACTACAAAACTAAGCTGAGTTGCCACAATTTCACAGTCTACAATAATGTAACCCATTAAGCTCGTTCTTATTGGTTTACTGACGCCGACTTATTTGCAAACAAGTTTGCAAGTTGTATTGTAGATTATTTACTTGATGTTTTACTTGATAATATGAAACCAGTAATTATTTGGAGTGATGGCTGCGGCTATCTGAACAAGATTTCTATTATGTCTAATGCCTTGCTTTCTTTGAGTGCAGCTAAGAACGTGACAATTTATCAGAAGTTTCTCAAAAAAGGCCACACACAAATGAAAGCAGACTCAGTTCACGCAACCATTGAAAAGATGCTGAAGAATAAACATATTTATTTACCAAGTGATTACCATAAAGTAACACTCAAGGCTAAAAACGGATCTCCCCTCGGTTCTTATGAAGTTAAGCTAATTTTGTTTGACTTTGTTAAATATTCTATCTCTAGTGAGTTGAAAATGAAGTTTCATCCATAAAACACCCTAAACAAGATTCAATCCGAGAATTGGTTAGGTTAGGTTAGGTTAGGTTAGGTTAGGTTGTATACATTCCGGAGGCTTACTTTAGCACTCGTTGCACTGACTGTGGTGAGCTGAACATAAATAGAGTTCATCTGCAATATGTCGTGGACAATATTCGATCATAGAATTGGTTACTTCCTGCATTCTGGAGTCTGTACCGTGCTAGCAAACTGAAATTTCTCCCAAAATGACAAAAATGTCGTACTTCAAGTACCACAGCACTCGTTGTACCAGCTCTGGTGAGCTGAATATCAATGGGTTTCTTCTATGAGATGTCCTGAACATTAATCAATCATAAAATTGGTGACTTGTTGCACACCGGAGGTTGTATTGTACTAACAAGACATGTTACGAAAATTGGCCGACGTCGACATACGCACATGATTTTATTTCCAAAAACCATTTATTCATGTTGTTCTTGATAAAAAACCTGGAAATAATTGAAAACAAATTACCAAAATTCCAACTTTATTAAGGTCAACCAATACTTTTCTCGCATATTGCGACGATATAGAGTTTTATCCCTACGCTGGGGTTTTGTGTTTGATCCCTATCCCCCTGCCACCCCTAACGATGTAACTACTGAACACACTATTTGGTTTTGGGATCAAATAATTAATCACTCTTTAAAAAAATGAACAATTATATTGAAGGAATTTCCGATAACAAATCGACATGCACGCAAAACTTAACAAAATGTATACAAAACAAATATAAAACAAATACAACTAGCCTCACCTGGCATACATTCAATAGCCTCTCAAATTAACAATACTATGCAAAAGGAATATAATAAACTATTCAATTACCATTAACATCCTCCCAGGGCACGTCTTCTCCGCTTGAAGGGGCGCTTTGTCTTTTGTCGCACCAAACACCCATCGGGTAAGCTTTACTGGATTCACTCGATTATTCGCTGTTTTGACTCAAAACCAACTCCCCGCAAAAATATATTTTTCGAATCAAGAAAGTGTTCTATCGAAAAATGCTGAGTTCGTTGTTTTTGTTTTCTCTTACTCCAAAAAACAATACGTTTCCCTTTGTAAGTATTTACCAAAACGGTGCACAGTACATGTTGTCGATCGAGGTAAAAATTTATTTTACCTTTAAATTAAGTGTGTAACTCCAGATTTTAGAATTCACGTGGTGATCCTATCTTCATACTCAGTCGGTACCGACAAGAAGACCTACTGTCATAACAAGGGTAAGTGTTATATGCTTCCTATTTTTTTATATGATTTTTTTATATTTTGCATCACTTTTATGGCCGGTATCAATCTATCCATTGAACCAAATATAAATAAAAATAATACATTCCATTTTTTTCCCGCCCATACATTTTGGCCCTTCGAGCCCGATTTTTCAGGATATTTTCAGCCCATTAAATCCCATAATTTATGATTTAATAATTTTTAAACACCTGTTGATAAAATTGAATCCCTTTTGTGGCCGACATTTTTATTCATTATATTTTTCGGTAAGTCTAGACCATAGGTACCGAACGCGCATATTAATTGACGCACCTGTGAATTTATTTCTTGACCTGGCCAGTGACCGATTTAGTGAATCAACTGGAAGAAGACCACATTATATTTACATATTTTCATGAACATTCTCTTATTGGATATATATTATTTCAATAATTAAGAAAGTGCACTGCTTAATCTCTATATCGTTCTACATTTATTGTACTCGTAATTATATTCCCCTCTCACACAAATAATATTATTTAATACTTGATATGATTGAGTGAATGCTATTTTGTCAAAATAATCTCCTTATAACTCGTTGTTTTCGCATTATTCCGCTCGATATAAATAATTTTACTCTTATTTGCGAAAGCAGTAACGTCCGCTCTCTCTCTTCTTTATATGCATTTGATTTAAATAATATTCCATTGATTATTCTCATTGTCAAGTGTTTTATAAATACTCGTAATATCTGAAGCTAAGAAACTTAAATTATTGATTGCTCAACATCAAAGTGAAATTCTCAACTTAAATGCTCTATTAACAATTGCTAACGACGCTCTCACAAATACAGGCTTACAAAATAATTTTAAATGTAGGTATAAACATATCGAAAATATTCCTGATGATTTTCTTAAAGCTCATAATGGCATAATTTGTATTGTGTCTATACAGGAAGGTGCGGACTTAGAGCCACATAATATCACTCGTACAGATTTTGATAATGACCATGATCAGGTTCAAGCAGTATATACTCAACTATTCGAAGACGATATTAGTGATGATAATATGAATCAGAACTCTACTCAAAATGTGACTACTTTTAGAACTAATTGTTATGTTCGATTGCCTAAACTCACTGTTCCTGTTTTTGACGGAGATTATCAACATTGGCAAACGTTTATTAATATGTTTGATTCGATGGTACATAATAATGATTCTTTAACGAATATAAATAAGTTTAATTATTTATTGACATCCACTTCTTCAGTTGCTTATGATCTCGTTTCCAGTGTACTTTTACGAGGTAATACTTATGTTGTAGCATACAACAGACTCAGAAAGCGCTTTGATAAGAAGTTGTTAATTGCTCGCTCCCATTGGCATGCTTAAAAATCTACTTCTGCAATGGACAGTTCAGATGATCATGATGCTTTACGTAAGTTGACGGATAATTTTGGGAAGAACTTGGCCGTTTAAGGAAATTTAGGTTATAATGTCATGAATTGGGATTTCATACTTCACAATATGTTGTTAGATAGATTAGATAATAATTCTAAAACTCGCTTTGAGCTGCGATATGAGGATAATTTACCTGCTGATGAATATTATACTACGCTTAAAGAGTTTTTAGAGACTCAATGGATAGTGTTCGTATTTCTGAAGTTGATGTCAACGCACGCGCACTTGCAAATAATGGGAATGAAACTATTGTTCCTTCTCCTGAACTAAAACGTTCTCATTACCTAAAATAAAAAGTACTCCAAAACACACTCCTCAAAAACAGCGAATTAGGACTGTATTTACCACCCAGTCTGACTCTAAAATAAGTTGTCAATTATGCCATCAGCAATATTAAATATACAATTGTCAAGGTTTCTTAGCTGAATCTCCTAACGAAAGATATGACTTTGTAAAATCCAAGAATTGGTTTATAAATTGTCTTGGTTACAAACATAACAATTTTAATTGTCCTTCTCAACTGCGTTGTGGAAAATGTTCACGCAGGCACCACACTCTTCTACACTTTAACGCAATTCCTACCTCACAAGCTCTCCCAAACAATGCTCCCATTAATCCATTTGCATCAACTAGTGCTTCCCATTTGGCTGCTCGTTCTAATGCTGAAACTTCAGTCAACCTACTCTCTCGTATGAATAGTACAGTATTGTTGTCTGGAGAAGTGAGAAACGGACGATAGAACAATTTGATAGCAAAGGACAATTTTGAGGACTGATAAGGTATTTAGAATTAGAAATAGTTAACTAGTATTATATAAGTAATGTGTAAAATTTTTGTATATAGTATAATTAAAACCCTCAAATAGACTGGAGAGTCAAATTGGATGTTTTTTTTAATACTTTTTGAAAAAATATAATATCAAATAAAAAAGATCTGAGCTAGTCGAATTTAAAATAAAAAAATAATAGGTTCCGGTGCACTCCGCAACCCTCCGAATTTTATATTAATCTTAATTTTGTTTGATATCTCAGCTTAAAGAAAGCAGATTAGAACAAAAATTTCGCTGTATCATTCAGTAATTACTTTATAAATCACGAATTTACTTTGAAAAACGGTACTGTTTCAACACTAGTTAACGCTATTTGACGATAAATATTTTCACTTTAAGTTGTAAATGTTATTATCTTGAACTAAATTTAAGTCTGTTTCACGAAAAATACCGAAAGAAAACACTTAAATTTAGCCAATTTTTGAAAATATTCTTAAGAATAATTATTTTCACTTGACACTTATAGTTTATAAATTAGATACTAACATCTTATGCTTAGGCAGCCGGGGCACCGTACATAAACAAATGAATAGTAAGTAAGTTCACTCGACGTCGGCTCTTTGATGTAACGCTGTTAAAGGCTTTCCGAAAAACGATCGTAAAACCGCACGTGTCTCGAGTATATAGGGCATGGGGTGCTCACTCTCGATGTTTGACAGTTTTTTATTTGTAGTTATTTCTCATGTCGCGAGTGTCGTGAGCGTCGTTCTCATGGACAAAGAGTAACTCTGACAGAGACCAGAGATCACGGAAAAGAAGATTTAATTAATTCTTAATTCAGAAGAAGAAACATATACCTACCGTTATATTTTTTCCAAACTGTAGACAGTCAATATATTGTTTAATTTACATTTGAGATTTCACAGTTACTGCTGTGGAATAATTTTTCTTTATTATAATTATTATTATCAAAATCGTTTTTATGTGTTCCATTCCTGATTGCAGTAATACAAAAATATTGCATTGTTTACCAAAAGATCCAGAGGTAAGCTATTCTGAATTAATTAAGTAATTACGAATTTATACATATTTTGATTTATAGAATAGACGACAATGGTGTCTGGCTATAGGAAGAAACGATATTGTTGACGTAAATACTACACAAAGGCACGCAGTTAGGATTTGTGATCTACATTTCTTTGAAGATATGAAATTTATTATCAATAACAATCGAACCAATTTAAAATTTATTGCTGTACCATCATTAAATATTCCAAGTATGTATATATACTAATAACTAAAATATTAAAACTTTAACTTAAATATTATTTTTATTACTTAAAATACTCATTCTTAGCAAATATGGTGGCCATAACTCCTATTCACCTAGATTGTCTTGGTTCAAACACAAAATGTCAATTAACAATGACAGATATACCTACTTATTTATTAATTTTTCATCCTCATATTAGATTTAATGCAGGTATCGATAAAATATTGTAAATATATCTATTTTGTTTAATTACATACTAAATATTGTTGTGTATAATAAATTTTGTTTACTTTTCAAATTTTATTCGGAATCCTAATAATCATGGCCCCAATGCAACAATGAAACATGCAGAATATTTTTTGTTTAAATATCAGATATAATGTGCGAAAATTTGGATCTTCAAATATTATTATTAGCAATATTGAATATATTGAAGTAATTTTTTCAAGCATATAATTTCTATTTATAACTGCTTGCTCAAATTAACTTTATTGACGCCATATATTATTTGAGGCAATAAGTGTAGTATTGTGTAACTCGTTTTTTGTATAATGGTTTTAATTTACCAAAGCGTCGAAGTATAACAAACATTATATGTTGGCGCTTTGGACGATTAAAACTGAGAGTTACACTACTTTGCGCTCATGGCATCATTTAACAGTGAACTTATACTAATTTCAAAATTGACGCCTTTCACCCTAGTTCATCCTCATGTCGCGAGTGTTACTAGTAAAACGTGTTTTGGAGGGAAGGCGAGAGTCGACTATCTAAGGGAGTATATATAATCTGTGATATAGGGGTCGCGCGAATTACTACCGTCATCGCTTGTTGATTTATAAATTGAGAGTTTGGTACGGGGGCTAATAAAAATGTACATTGTTAGAAAATTATTTCAAAAAACGATAGGTATTGTTTTGTTATGCAGAGTACGTTTTAGTATTTAATAGGGAATATAAAATAACTTATAAGAAATAAACTAGAATCATCGATTAAAATAGCTTTTAATACATTATATGAATAAAATAATTCATCAAAAATGTACAAATATATACAGTAGAACCTCGATAGGATAAAGACCGAGGAAGACGTTAAATGATTTGAGTTATTGAGGTTTCTATTTACTAATGGTTTAAGTTAAGGAATTTTTATTGGTTTATATTTTTACTTACGGATGTCCGTTTATGAGCTTTGTTCAGGAATTATAGAGATAGACGGCTGCAAGCTAATGATACAAATAAGTTACTGTACTGAGCCATTTGGTAAACACGTGTTAATTCATTTCAGATGACGACTCATTGATAGATGATTCAAGTTACAAAGGTCGTCGTCGTTACAACTTTGAGTTACTGACGTGCGATGCCCAAATTATTCGTTTAAGTTATAGAGGGTTCGTATTTTAAGTAATGGAGGTTTTGGAATCAGAGGGGAAGGGAGCACAAAATTTTATGAATTTAGAGGTTATTATGTTATCGAGGTTTAAGTTATCAAGGTTTCACGTATATAAATACTTAGAATAAATCAAATCCTCATGTATACATTACAATATAAAAGATCAATAAGGCGTAAAATGAATTCGTTGAAGCCTGGGTTTACTGCCCAACGGCGGATAAACCGGTTGAGCGTGCTTTTGTAAGGTAACCGATACAAAGTAGAAAATTTCTTGTATGCTTTAGGTCCTAAAAAGTAAACGCTCGAAGCAAACTTTTTAAAATCGTCTCTGTACCTACAACTTTTAGGTGATTCATTTGATAAACTTATCTGAGACGTTAGAAGTTTGCAGGCATCTTCTGAGTAATTAGTTTCCAAATATTTGGAAATATCTTCGAACGATATTCCGGTTTCCAACTTTCTTGAACATTGAGCAGGCACAGTTGATTTTTTCAAACACTTTATCTCCTCTCTTAACACTTTTTATCGAGGAGTATTGGTCGTAAGCGTCATTGAGGTCTGTAAATGTTGATCTAAAACAAATCAAAAAATCTATAAAGGATTAAACTTTCGCCACAACTTTTAAATGAGTATTACTTATTAACCACGAAATCATAATAGACGTGAAAATAAAAAAATGTTTGATTTAAATCATTCATAGCGTAGCTTTTAGAAATGTATCTAGCTATAAAAAAACATTAAATACCTCTGGTAACCACAGAAGCTAGAGTAGAAACATCGTTACCACTTTCAACATTTTCGTAAAAAGATTCGCCTTCTGTTTGAAAATAAACATCTTGATATTTCATATCGTCTGAAAAATGAAATTGCTATAAAATACTTAACTTATATATAATTATCCTATCCAAAACACGCCATCGTTAAGTATAATAACATACCTTCACTGTGCAGCATTGTCTTAAAATCAGTTTGAACTGCGACTTCCTTTAAAGTTGTACCGCCATCTAAAAAATTTGGTAATTATTTGAAATACCTAGTAAAAATATACAAGACAAAATCCTATTGTCAGAAGTATTGTTAAGGTACTAAAAATTTTGGGAACTATTTTTTTGCAAATTCAGGGACAGAACTGCATTATATTGCAGATTTATTCTGCTATTACTGCACATATAATATTCTTGGGAAAAGTGTCTATCGCACACTCTTAATGTTTTGTTGCATTGTTCTGCGTCCAAATTGACATTCTTGTGACAATCAAGAAAGCCTAAGGCCTGTTTCCAACGTTGACATCTGAAAAGATATATGGGTAATATTTTATTTTGAAACACAATAACATCTACTACACTGCTTCTTACAACAAAATTACTAATATCCTCTGCTAAATAATATTGTTAAATTTACCTTGTGTCATCCTTGGGAAATCTGAAGGAAGATGTTTTTGCCCAATCTCTTTTTCTACAACCGTCCACACAACACATTCGTGGCACTTTCTTTTTAATAAATATCCCGTGATAATAATCAAATAATTCACTGAAAATACAGTCCGCCCGGTATATTATCAACTCCGCTCGGACCTTGAACTACAGAAGACACACGGTAACTGTATATCGATCGGAGACCGAGTGAGATAGACATCGCGCTAGGAGGAGCTTAGAGTAAACCTACTATTCTTTTGTTTATGTACGGTGGCCAGAGTCACAAATTAGTATGTTTTTCTGTGATCATGTGACTTTTAGCGGCGTTGTCAAATGGTGTTTATTTTCTTTCGGTTGAATTATTTTCGTGTTGTAATAGATAATAGTATATTAAGTACCAACTGTCAGAAAGGTTACTTTAGTCACGAGTTTTACTAGGCACGAGTGGCGCGAAGGGGAACGAGATCCTTGTAAACCGAGTGACTAAAGACGTTTTTAACACGAGGTGCTTACTATACTTTTTCTTCGCCCGCGGGAAGGAAAAAATTATATTATACTTGAATTATATTCATTACATGACGGACGATGGCTGACAGCAGACTGACAAATCAAATGACGCAGAATAACAAAATTATCGCGGAACATGAAATGTAACATACAATAGATACACTTGATTTGACGTTTAAAAAACAAAAGATAAACAAGATGTGACTTTTCGCATTTTAAACACTAGTGTTTAAAGAGTCGTTTTGTGCATGTCAAACCCGTGTTCAAAGTGCGGTTTTAGTAACGGAAGTAGAAAAATGAATATATTATATAAATATAAAAGTATTTGCATCTATGCTTGATAATGAAAATTGAAATAATAAATATCCTCAGAATGTACTGTTTATCTTAGATTTGATTTATACGTTACATTAAATAAAAGAGATCAAAACAAACTTTTTCGCTGGATCACAGAATCAACAATAAACAACAGATTATAAATCTCTTATGGTGATTTTCATACCTTATCGATTTGATTTGAACGGTTTATAGGCAAAATCATCGATAATATATTCTTGTGCACGATTGCAGCCACGATCGATATAGTATGTGTGTATCGTGGGTTGCAGCTGTAGTAATCTGCGCCTGCGCTTATGTAACGTCGACATTTCACGAACTTTTTAAATATTCAATAAATTATTCCGTTCCCTTTAACGACAATACCCGAAACGATGCCGACGTTTTTTCTAAATGCACTTTCCTTCGTTTATGGTCCATGACAAAAGTGTTATCATATTGTTGAGTTTACTATTGAGATACGATTGGTTGTTAGTAATGGCAAGTGAAAAAAATTATTGTATTATGATAATATTTTGACAATAGCCAAAATGGAAGTCAAAAACGTTTTCCAGCTGAATTCGATTATTAATTTAAGCGATGGGAAATTGTTAAATAGGCTCCAAAATGTGAACTTGTTACCGCGGATTTCAAGAGGTACCCGAATTGCGAAACGTCGAACCGGCGGACCCGCTTCGCTCGCGATATCAATCTGCTTTAGTATCTCAAAAGGAAATCCAGTCTTCAATTATTCAAATGATTATCCACATTATTATGATATAATACTTGCTCAAATAGGTATACTATCAGGAATACATACAAAATTTGCAAATCAAAAAATTGAGTGAACAGCTATGGACATATTGTGAAAAATGCGCGCAAATGGAAACATTCAACAGATTGTGCAATTGGCGCAAAACTGATTTCAGCTAAACGAAATTTGACCAGTATCGATTCCATGTCCTTACTTTAATTGTTACATTTTTCAAGTGGGGACAGTCACATCGTGCAAATCGAATCCGTGTTGACCAAACGAAAATATAACAGGGGGCGCATGATTCCAGAGCAGTGGGTGCTATCACGGATAAACGTGGCTATGTAGTGATTGTTTCCAACCGAACAGCCACTACTCTGGAATCAATAATTTCTCGTCACGTATTGCCGGGTACTGAAATATGGATAGCTGGAGGGGATATAATGGCCTCAAAAATCTGGAAGGTGCATTCCCTTCGATACATAAGGAGGTTAACCATTCCAGAAACGTTGTGGATCCGGTAACGGGAGTGTGCACGAACCATATTGAAGGTCACTAGTCGTGCCTTAAACAATATTTGAGGCGTCCGGGGTGATGTCCTCAAGATTTCTATGGGAATATGTGGATCAGTTTACGTGGTGGCAAGTATTTGGTCCCACTCTTAGTGCGCGATTCCATAATATCATCAAACAATTTTTTGCGGGTTATCCTGTGCAGTTTAAAGTTGATATTTAGTTAGGTTAGATTATGTTAGTTCAAATATTCATAAGTATGTAAGTAGGTTAGATGAGATTAGATTAGGTTGACCGAATTCATATTTTTGAAGACATTTCAGGTACAGAGTGCGGACAGATTGGTGGTAGCTTTTAGCAGGAAGGCGATCGACCATGACTCTTTACACAAGTTTGCTAGGGCGACAAATGTTCCAGAATAGAATATAGGTAATCTCAGATATAATAGTATACCAGAACTGAGCGGAAAAATTGCACGAAGCTAGCGCGAAGAAGGCACAAAACTTGCGGAAATTCATCACATTCACATTTTCACCCACTTTTAAAGAGGAGAAAACAAAAAGGACACAAAATTAAATCACTGATCATACTACTTCGTTGTTTTTAAACATTTAGAATAAATATTTGGTTATGTGTTATGTTGAATCGCTTCTTCTTTTCTCGCCTTGTGTATCGCCCAAGTTAGCTAGGTTTTTCGATCGTTTGATGGAAAGTATATTTTTCCATTTGTTCTAGTGAACATCAGTCAAATGTGAGATAATAGCAATATTAATATAAAATATGACTGAAATTGAATAGAACAATCCACTAGAACTGTGTTCTCGCGATTATTTTGAAGATGCTTCTCCTTAAATTATCAACAATACGTTCCTTATAAGAAGAATATTTATACTTATCGGGACATTTAACGTTAATTTTTAACTGACAATCACAAATAATATATACATAATTTTCTTCTTGAATACTCGTGACAATATATCAAATTGAATAAGCTTCTGATTTCAGTGAAATCCTAGAAAAAATGTCTTTCAAATATTGTAGAGTACTTAAAATATATTCAACTGTATGATATAATACGCAACTGTGAAAGTTTCCCACTGTGTTGTGTTATTTTAGAAATAAAAAGGAATCGAAATCCAATAATAAATATCTAATTAGCATTCGAACTTCATTTTCTAAGGATATATTTAATGCCGACACAAAGCATTTGTCTTACTCAAAAAATCCCTTTTAGAAGAAAAAAATCTTTCAGGGAGGATCACAAGATTCTCCCACAAAAATGAACTAGTATGATTAATAGCAGAATAAACAGCCAGACAGCTAACATTTCTTGAGCACCAATATATATCTACTTGACATGAAAACATCCAAGAGATATTCTAGCCCCAGACTCGAGAAAAATTCTATCGTTGTAATAGATTGCTTTGGTCGGATATATCGTTTAGGAATTTGTAAGCAAAGTGTGGCAACGGGAGACCGTAAAAATATTGATGGAAGTAAATAAGGAAAAACTTTTATCGCACTGTTTTTGATAGAACGATTTATCCTAGATTACACTTTCGCGCGATAATTTATCTCAATAAAGATGATAATATGGAAATTATGTGGTCACAATGTAACTGTATGCGGTCTGGGTGTGTTACGTGAAGCCGCTTGCACACGCTAAGACAATTCAATGTGTCTGCAGCAGACACGATCAATTTCTAATGTATACGACAAGAATTTTGCCGGACTGAGACTCGGAAAATTCTGCTGCAGACATGACAAATATGAACGTGTAAACGATAAGATCGTTTTCGGGCAGTCGTGCGTAGTTATCTAGTCAAGTCAGTTATCAATTCTCGATTGTTTGTTAAGTGAAGAATCATATTAATAACGAAGTGAGACAGAGCGCGTCGTGTCTAGCGTAGACAATATGTACAAACTACAATAAATCTTGTCTAGGCCCAGCGAAATTTTTAGCATGTACAAACGGTCTAACACGGCAGCACGACAAAGATATTTTCAATTTCATATACAGTGCACGTCTAAAGTCTCCCCCCCCCCTATCTATTTCGTGAACCATAGAACCTGAATCAATAATTGTTTCGGTACAAATGTAACGTTTTTGTTAGTATTTCGTGACGTCATCATTCAAAATGGCGGACGGCCGCCATTTTGTAAGATAATTTCAAATGGGATCATATGGCATTTAATACCTTATTTGAATTCTCGTGCCAAGTCCTGTTCAACGAGACCATCACGATCAACTTATTCCTACTTATTTGTGAATTTCAACCTAGTTGCTCATTTAGAAAAGATGAACGTGTTCATTGGTAGCTTGGATATTTCTTACAAAAACTCTCAATGTTGACATTAGTACGATGCTTATGTCAAAAATGAACCGATTAATAGATCAATGAACACGAAATATTCAAGCGACCAATGAACAAGTTCATCTTTTCTAAATTAGTAACTGGATAGAAATTCACAAATAAGTAGAAATAGTATTATCGTGATGGTGTCGTTGAACAAGATTTGGCACGAGCATTCAAATGAGGTGTTACTTGCCATATGATCCCATTTAAAATTATCTCACAAAACGGCGGCAGTCCGCCATTTTGAATGATGACGTCATGAAATACTAACAAAAAGTTGCATTTGTACCTTATTTCAGGCACCCAAAACAATTGAAGAGTGGAAGTACCAAAGGAACTAAGTACCAAAATCTAAATATTCTTAAAATGGTTCTAAATGGCGTCGCCAATACCTCCTCAAAGGTTCTAAGTGCTATCTAATTTCTTAGCTTATATAAACGAAAATAAGATTGCGCTGGGTACTACAGTCCAGGAGGTTTTATGGAGGAAGGTTATAAGTGCCAATGTTTACTCACAGTAAAAGTACGTCTTAGTTTGTGTGTGTATTGGGCTGAATTTACGGTGTAATCATGGAAATTGATCCAGAAAAGAATGAAGGAAAGTCTATAGAAGAACAAAGGAAGAAAAGGCATGCTGGAAAGACATATCTCAAGAGAAATAAGACTGAAGTTGGTCACAAAAATCCGCCGAATGAACAGGTAAGAAAGTTTAGGTTATGGCGGGAGAGTGTAGTGATGGCGGGAATGTGTGTAGTAGTTTAGGAAGCTTATACAAATGTTTTTGTTTTTGAAATGCTAGGGGGACATAATGTTTCGTACCAATGAAAATAAAATTAGTTTGTCCGTGGGATTCCACTTAACTGTGTGCATTCCTTTTTCAGGTGCAGTGCAAATGCTATTATGACTGCAAAAAAATAACGTATGAACGAAAGCTTCAACTTTTTGAAAGATTTTATGCCGAAAACTTTAAAACTCAAAGCACATATTTAATGGGGTTGATAAATTTAGTGAAAATAAACGTCGGCATGGAAAGTATGAAACTGCATTGGACAGTACAAGACAAACAACTATATCGTATACAGTTCCAGATCAAGATGGAAATTTCGTTCAAATATGCAGAAAGACATTTATGGATATTTTTGACGTTACTCAAAAACGTTTAGTTGGTCTAATAGATGAGAAGAAAACCACATTTACAGACAAGCGTTTAAATAATAAGCCAAGCAAATTTACAGATAATGACCGTCAGCTGATCCATCAACATATAAATTCCTTTCCCAGAGATGTCTCGCACTACTCACGTGCCAAATCAGAGAAGCAGTTTTTGAGTCCCGATTTGAATATCCACAGACTTTTTAAATCATTTTTAGAAAAAAACAAAGGGTCTTCCGTGAGCTATGAGTTTTATAGGGGGGTATTCCAAAGCGATTTTCCGAAATTAAGCTTTCATCGCCCTAGAGTTGATACATGCCATACGTGTGATAGGCTAAACTGTGAGTCAAAGCAGAATAATAGTGACGGCACCAAGGCAAAAGCTCAATTGGAACTTCACCATCGGAAAGTGGAGAAAGCTATGGCAAATATGAAAAAGGAAAACGCTGATTCACAACTTACTGGTGGCGATAAATGTTCTATTTCGTTTGTTTTACAATAGGTCCTATTTGTCCCCACTTGGACCCATTCGGATATGTTTTACCTGTCCCAATTATCTTGTTACAATCTGGGGATTCATTTATCTGACAACAACCATGCTTTTATGTGCACGTGGCATGAAGGCGTCAGTGGTCGAGGAGGTAACGAGGTTGCATCTACCCTTCTTAAAGTCTTAAATTCTGGTGTTACGGAAAAAAAGCATTTGCTACTATGGAGTGACAACTGTACGGGGCAAAATAAGAACAGAATGGTGATATTTGTTTTGGTGTTACTTGTTCTCCATCAAGTTTTTGACACAATAGAGTATAATTTCCTTATAAGTGGCCACGGCTTTATGTGTTGTGATAGGGACTTCGCTCTGATTGAGAAAAGGAAACGCGTTATGGAGGCAATAATACCCAATGCTTTACACGAAGTGATAACTTCCGCAAAATATGATCCTCCTTTTCAAGTTATTGACATGTCCGTAAATGGATTTTGGAATATACAAGAAGCTGCTGATACGTATCTCAACACAAAAAAATTGAATATAAGTAAAGCGATAAGAATAAAAGTTGATTGTAATAATCCAACGATTCTCCAAATGAAAGAAGCCTCCTCCGATATCGAGGCATGGAAACCAGTCAATATACTGAAAAACGGTAAAACTCTTGAAGACCTAAAATCAGCAAAATTATTACTTTCACCCCCTGAAAATAAGATTTCTGTGAATAAAAAAAAATCATTAACGTCTATGATTCCTTACCTGGAAAATCCTGAACATGAAGCATTTTACAGAGAACTTCTCAACATACAAGAGGAAAGCTTGGGACCTAGAAGCAGTTCCACTCACCTCTAGTTGGTACTTATAACCTATCAATTAAGTGGCACTTAAGACTCATGTTTTGTTATTACATATAACCTTTGCTAAATTTATAACTTGGCACTCATGCCTTTTCAGTTTTAGTTAAACAAAATAATATTAATTTGAATGTTTTAATAAAATTTTCAGCCTAATATTTTATGAGTTACTTCTTCCACTTGTTAGGAAATGTTGTGAATTTTTTCAGGTAAAAAGTACAAAAAATACATTTGATACACTTGTTTTCTTGATTATCTCATATTTATGAATTTGGTACTTAGTGCGTTTGGTACTTCCACTCTTCAATTATTGATTTATGTCCTGTGGTTCATGAAATAGGTAGAGGGGGAGACTTTAGACGGGCACTATATGTTCTTCTTTAGTACCGAAGGTAGACAGAACTCTTGCCACAATTTGAGATGATAAGGATTATCCTGAAATGAGTCGAAGCATACTATGGAAACTTTTAGAAGAAATAGGTTTTCGCTGGGAAAAGCATTCCAGAAAGTCTATTTTAATAGAAAAAAGCGATATTGTAGTATGGAGAAGAAATCCTAAGGACTAAAAAAGAAATGAGAATCCAAAGAAGAAAAATTTGAAAAGTACTACAATCCTGGCAGTTATCTTACAGTGGATGAACAGCACGTGTCATTTACAGGTCGTTGTTTCTTTCTAGTGTATATGAAGAGCAAACCCGATAAGTATGGTTTGGAAATTTGGGATGCTGCGGATAGTAAAAATGCATATACAATCCATATTCAATCATATTTGGGAAAAATAAATAATTTTCCAGAGAAAAATCAAGCATTGCTGCTTTCGGTTTGTTCTGGACCTTCTTGGCTCATTAGGACTTGGATATGGTATTACTGCTGACAAATTTTTCACCAGTTCACCATTAGCAGGTTAGTTGGCTGTAAAAGAAATGACACTTCACGGTACGTTACGTAAAAATGAGCTATATATTCTCGATGAATCACTACCAAAGTCCTACAAACCTGAGTTCTCTTCCATGTCTGCTTTCAGAGAAGATCATACCTTTGTATATTATGTTCCCAGTAAATCCAAGGCGGTCCTACTACTGTCAACAAAAAACCATGATGATACAGTTTATAAGGTTATTAATTAACTTACCAAACCCGACTGGAGACTCTTCCCCAGGGAGTGGTATTCGACCCCAGTTAATGTATTTTCATGGGCTAACCCTGGGATGGTGTGAACAATCGATATTAATTTGAACGCTACCAGTTTTTTTAAGCGATACTTTGATTGAACAGAAAACTAAAAAGGTAAAAAACTGGAAAACCTTTATATTTACTTTTAACTGAACAAAACGAAATACTCAAAATATTTCAACGCGATGGTCCAAGTTGATATAAATTGCTGAAAATCAAATATCAAATGTTCAGCAAATTATATTTATTCATAACTCAATAGATAATTCATATTAACTGCATATCCAAAACACAAGACGAATCGAACGCCGTTATACAATAAAAATCTCCAAATCTAGATTTCCATGAATTGAATATAAGACAAAGGACTTAACTTGGTGAGGTTCTGGAATTATTCAGCTCTCAGCTAGGTCCTAGTGGATGGAGATAGGGTCCCTAATCCATCCCAGCCGGTTTTTTCTTGTTCTATCGGTGTTGTTTATTCATAGGGCCTACCCAGGGGCTACAGAGCTAGGGAAAGAAAAAGAAGCAGTAAAAATTGAGGAAAAATTCTGGGTAGGAAGGAATAGATAGAACAGATGGGAAGCTTATGCTTCAACGCATAAAAACTGGATCTAGTTTTTAAAATAAAACTAACAGAAGCCTATTCTATCACATTCACTTTGTTCCCCACATAAACAGAAAATGCGGAATTATGAAGCTGAAAAAAATGAAAAGAGGTTTTCAAAAATTTACTTCAAAAGAATATGAAATGTTTCTTTATTACAATAAAAAAGAATTGAACATACAAAAATCATCAAACCTCAGCCCATATTATAATTTGAAAACACATGAAGAGAAAATATTTCAAGAATCTAACTCACCAGCAAATATGTGAAACCACTACGATATAGGTACTAACTTAAAAATTTTACCGATAGGAAGAGACTTTCCCAATGTACGATATCGTTTGAATACACAAAATTTGGAAGTGAAACAAGTTTTTCAGTTTCGAATAATTAGTACGTTGAAATTAAAATACCATAGTCCGATAGAAATCGTAACAGCCGATCGGCTTGTTACAAGTTTCTGGAAAGGATTGTGAATTTAAAACAGATACAATATTCCATTATAATAAAATAAATAGTGCTATATATACCACTGATAAAATGGTTGAAGAGTATTTAGCACGTAGAATCACTAATAGATGGCGAATGGCAATATTTGGACAACTATTCGTTATTTCTGGAATAAGTGCATTTATTTTATGGAGTTTGAAATTCCCAAATGAATCAGCTATTGAAGATTGCTGTTGAAAATTCTTACTGAAGCTCGGATAATCGCCGATAAAAAGCAATGCTATCAGAAGATTTGCGACAGAGGAAAATATGCATATAACTCTTAGAATCCACATTATTAATGCATTTCCCGGGTTGGTAAATACAAATGTAGTAAGTAGAACATTAATCAGTAGAGCGGTGTACTCCCGGACGCTGTTATTTATGCGATTGGAAGAAAGATTGACAATACAAACATAAGTGCAGGCAGTGTAATCGTTGTGTGTGCTTTTCACTCCAAAAAACAAATTGTATGTGAAAAATGTCAAAATACGAAATAATATAATTGATTTTTTTATATTTTTGCGCTTTGTATTCGTATTACAACCAATAATTTATAAGATTTTCGGAAGCATTTACATAAGTTCATTAAAATTACCGATAAGTTTTCATGAAAGCATGTTGTCTAAATACTGCATGAGTTTATTTTCATGTTTTGGTGGAAGCGCCCGACTCTGAAGGAGGAGGGCTCTTTTAACAAAATTGAAAATAACCCAATGTATTTTTTACTGACAACATACTTGAATGTAAAATTTTCAGGTTTATTTTGATGCACGAGTGTACTTCGGTAGAATGTTTCCCGAGTGGCAGAAATAAAAAAACAACGTTACTTTGAAATTTTTATTTAAACAACAATTAGGTATATGAAAGTGAACAAACTAAAATGAGACAGAAATTGTAGAAACTAATAATTGCATGAATTACAGTGGAAAGCACAGTTGTGGAAATTATTATTTTTGGAGCCGGCTGCACAACTTGTTGATGTATGTGCCATTGAATTAGAACTAAAAGAACTTATTGTAGGTACATTAATTATATTAGTTTCTCAATTTAGATTAGCTCTATCATTGTCTCTCATTTTTTCTACCAATGTTGAATGGTGTTCCTCGTCCAGTTGTAGATATGGCTTTATGGACTTCGGATTTGAATGGCCTGTAATTTTTATCAACGTATTTTCCTTAACCCGTTTCTTTGCTAATTTTGAAACAGCTGTTGCACGTGATGAATGATTGGTGATTTAATTTCCTGTCGCCAAATCTGACTTATTTGCTTCCGTTGACGTCCACTGAGTAATCACGTTTTTCAATTTTTGCTTCCCTTCCATGCATAAAGGACATCACCCCGAGACTTGCCAGATTGTTCGGGCCATATTGTAATTTTAAAATTGCTAACAGGACAACTCTAACAATTAGATCAATTTTCACTAGAGTTAAAGATAAATGTCCGTTAACTTCACTAACTAACGTTGTGTATAGCATTCCATGTGAGGACTGTGATAAGCAATATATTGGTCAGACTTTAAGATCACTTTCTAGCCGTATTGTCTAACATATGAGTGATTGTAGATCCAGAACCCAGAACCAAGAACGTTGCGCTTTAGCCGATCACGTTCATTCTCTTGACCATCATATGAACTTTGAAGGTGTTAGCGACAGAGTGAAACAAAACTAAGAGATCATTTTTAGAAATAGCTTTCATTCCACAACTTGATAATGTCATTAACAAATATATATATATATATATATATATATATATATATATATATATATATATATATATATATATATATTATAATGGATTGTTATTGTTGTATACTTTGCCGACAATACCACTATAATTGTTATATTATCAATTTAGTATATTCAACTCTAGTATAGCTAGCTCAGTGATGAAGTAAAGAAAATTTTTTATGTATTTATATATTTATGTGGAGAGCATGAGAACCTCTTACTACTCTTTGGGATCTGGAAGTGATTTTAACTCTATATCTACAATATTTTACATATATATGAATCATTCAAATAACTGATATTATATTTTTTATATTAATTGGTGCGCCTATGTAAAGAAACTTTCAATATAGCAATCGATTTTGTCTCACAATTAAAATAGATGGAAATTATCAGTAGAATAATCGATTCCAACTGTCACTCATATCAGTTGAAGTAATATTTATCTGAACATAAACAATAGTTTCAAGAATACCTTTAATACAACAATTATATTATATTGATCAAGAATTATGTATTATAAATTTGAAGTAAGTGATAAACTATCTTAAATACTAATATAATATTGAAATGTCAAACAATAAAATATTTGTTAAATATAAATGGTAAGTACTCAAGTCTATGTTATTACCTTTCTTTTTAAATGCTTTTAATATGTTTAATAGTTTCAGATACTAATTCTTATTACTTTTATTATGAATGTACATCTCTAACCCGAATGTTGGTACCAACAAAGATAAAAAGAAACACTAACCTCTCAACCACTAATATTCCTTTCTTGAAATTCTCTCTGTTAAAAAACCATGTCATGCATACATATGTCGTCCAGATGGAGATGTTTTTTTTTACTAGATTTCTTGTTACAGGTAACACGTGTTTGTAATTTCTATTATTCTCCAGCTTCGAATTCCCAATCAATGCTTAATATCTTATTCAGGAACTTTACATTACGATTCCGTACCACATCAACTGATTATTCAATTTGAAATGACTCTTTCATTTGTACCATAGCCTCCAATAACATGTAATTTTTTATATACTGTATATATCTTCGTAGAAATTATTATTTTAATAGCCTTATACTAGCTATTTCGAATTAATATATGGAATAACTCACTTCTTTGTACAATAACTTAATTCTCTCTTTTTAAATTCTTCAACCATTTAAGTTTTCTAATCTCCGACTTCCATCATTATTCAAAAATCAACAACCCACCCGCCTTTTTTTATTTTTCGTTGCTATCCGAAATCATAAATATCTTGATTTCAGATTCATTTTCTAATTCCTAATATATAATTACAAACCATAAAATTCACATCTTTCTTGACTCAATAAATATAGATTTCTATGGTTCTGCTTCTTTTTCAATTTATAACCTTATTCCAGTCAATTGATAAAATGATTTTATGACATTTCTGACATTATTTGATATATATAACCAAAACTCTCTAAATGTTAAATAATTAAGTTATTACATGTTTATTTATTGTAACTATTATTAATGTTCAATGAATATTTTTAGAATATGGATTACATGTTTCTTTTAATTAAGGAATTTTGATTTATAACTTGTTATTTATTACTTACAATGGATTGTCGATATGCTTCTTAAATGAACTACTGTGTTTAAAGGTAAGTTTTATCCTTTTTATTCAAATTTCTTATTACTATTGCTCATATATTGTATTCCATTATGAATAGATTACTTCATCAATAAATTCTTCTGGTATCATATTAAAGATATTGAATCAAATGTTCCAAACTTCAATATATTTGTGAGAGTGAGAATTTCAATTATACTCCCATCTAAGTAGTGAAGAACTATCTCTTCTATATATATATTTTTTACTTTTATAAGGTAATAGATATAATGTATCCTGATCAAAATAGGTGCTAATAATTCTCTAACACTTAACAGATGATGTATATATGCTCCAGAATATTTTGTACATGTAAGACATATACAGTTTTTTTAAATACTGCATTAAATCTTCTGTATATTGGAAATATATAATTCTGTGTAGTATGCTGATATGAATTATATTATTTTAGTTTCTGTGTTCTTGAATTATGTTCAATATATATATATATATATATATATATATATATATATATATATATTACATAATTATTATCTTACTTCAATAATTAGTATATTACAATATTATTATTTTATATCCGTTATTTGGCTTTGTTGTTTTCGGCTGGTGGCTAAGTCTCGATATCTTACACCGTATACGTCTTATGTATACAAACCTCTTACTGTTGGGAATAGATTATTTCCTCTTCTTCTTTCTCATGAATGCAATATTCAACCCCTCTGCATTCTTCTTTCTCATCTCAAATAATAACTACTACATCGTAGGCCATTCTCTAATGGGTATTTGATCTCATATTAATCTACTCAACTATTAAATAGCATCATTGATTGTCAACTAATCCCTCCGTTTTAGAGGGAAAACGATTCCATATCCTGGCCGGCTTTCAGCAAAAAGCACTCTTGTTCGTTGGGTCTGCAAAATGGTTGTTAGATGTTGGCTTTTTAGTCATTTTAATGTGATTGTACGATGTGAACCATTGTTTAGTTAACTAATTCATATTTTAATTATCCTTCAATTTTATAGAACATAATGGTATCTAACCTCAATTCGGAGGTAAGTACGCACCTGTTGTAAATTCGTTCCAATTGTATCTTTTTTGTTAATTACAGTATTTAAAAGCTGTTTTTCCATTTCAGTCTCCCTGATGATGTGGACAATAATCCTCGAAAGCTTGGAAATTTTCCGTTAAGAGTACACTTTTTCCGTTTCTCTTGCTGCAATACTCCAATATTCACCAGTTTCATTCCTAACAGTCAGCAAAGACTATATTCCTTATATATTTATAGATTAAAGTGAAATATTAATAACAGGAAAATGAACAAATAAAATTTTGTATATAAATGCCCATTTGCAACTAAAAAGAATTATAATGCTCATAGTTACGTGATATTTAATTTCATGATAAAAAACAATATTATTCATTCGTAACATAAATTTAGAAAAAAAAACCAGCTTCTATAATTGTATTTTCCCGATTGCTATAACTTTTGACAAACCCTGTATACGATAAAGTATTTTTTTTGACGACGATTAAAAAAGCAAATAGACATGAATATTATTATATATAAAGTGACAGCTTTATCAATATTTAGATTAAGTGTAAATAAAGTGACATTAGTGCAATCGCGGAGGTATTTTCGAACGGAGTGAATAATTGAAAAAGAACAAGACGCGAATAAATAGATTTTTTTTTAAAAACAATAACTGTTTACAAGTTAACAAAAGAGGATCGGAAAAAACAGAAGGAGGTTGTTGATGGTTGAGCGTCGAGAGACGGTTGTTAGGTTGAAAAGGTGGTATGAAAAGATGTGAGAACGAGAATAAAATAATACAATTAAGTTAAAAAAAATCATAAATAAAGGACAACATTTTGACTAAATACTGTGACAACGTCATTGGCAATAAATGGAATGATCCAGATTCCAATAACTGAATATCAAATAAAAAAACTTTTCATTAATCGTCTACTAGAAATGTTCCTGGCTATGGTGACATTTTCCTCGTAGCAGAAATTACTTACATTGAAAGTAATCCGAATATGATAAACTTTTAACTCCTCGTCGAATAGAAAAGCTGATACATTCTGTTCATCACAAGTTTCATTGAACTGAAATGAGTGGAAACACAAGACATTTGTTATCTTCAAGCTCATGAATTTCTGTATATATTCACAAACATTTGGTTTCTGGAATTATTATTTAGGTTAGGTATAATATTATGAACATATCTTTTTGAATTTACCTAGTTATTTAAGAATAATCAATTTCCACTATCCTACTAATTCAATTTAATCCCAAACAACGACGAAATCACTCACTGATTTTATTATTAAGGACTAAATATATTGATAAACTTTGAAAACTATTACTTCTAAACATCCATTTTGCGATTGACAAGCTATCTGGTCATATGACGTGATTCACGCCACCATCATTCTTCTGGTTTAAAATGCTAGAGGTGGGAATTGATTGCGGGTTAACGATGATATCATGGTTACACAGTATTTATTAGTTATTTTTGTTATTTTATCATAATAATTTCACTTAAAACATTTAACTATGAGAATTATATATAGATGTTTGTAAATAATTATGTAATTTGTTCTGGCTTTATCATCAGTAAGTATTGAGGGAGAAATGTTAAGAAATACATAGAATTTTTGATTAATTGAACAAAACTACATTCAAACCTCCTTGTTGTCCTTCAAGTGTTCTCAAAACCTGTCAGTTTCCTGTTACTGTTCAACGCTAGTGCCGGACACACCCCTGAGATCTAAAAAAAAGGAATGAAGCTTTTGGTATTAATATTTGAACTTGCATTAGGTACAAAATCGCTCTGTTGTAACGAGCATACCATACAAGCTCTGGCGCCCATGATTAAAAAAGGAAATACAATGTTCAACACATTTAATGTTCATAATAAGCAATAAAAAAATTCTACGAAAAAAAATATTGCAATTTGACAATAACATAATAATTAAAAATTAATCACCATCGCATTTTTTTTTAAATCCAACCTGTAACTCAAATTAAAATACAGCACAATATTTGGCCCAACCAACGTAAGGCGTTCGAATTAGCGACAGGAACAGGTCATATTTGAGACATCGGAGGAATTTTGGTAAAATTTTACAATGGCAGACAAAAAAATGGACATTGACAATTTAACTGTAGAAGAACTAAAAGAACAACTAAAATCAAGAGACATGGATACAAGGGGGAGCAAACAAACATTGAAGGAGAGATTAACAGCGGCTATGCAAAAAAAAGCAACAGAAGAAGAAAAAGGAGATAGTTTAATAGAAGAAGTACACCATAATACTAAACAAAACCCTAACGATAATGAAGAATTGATGAACATGATGAGGACAATAATGTCTGATATAAAAAGCACAAAAGAAGATATGAAAAGTACAAAAGAGGAGATAAAAAGTGCAAAGGAAGAAATCAATAGAAAATTGGATAAACAAGAAGAAAAATTTACAGAACACATAATGGAAATGAGAAGACAATTTGAAGAACACAAGAAAGAACAAGAAGAAAAAACGAATAAATTGCAAGAAAGTCTAATTCAAGAAAGCATAAATAGAAAACAAGAGATAGAAGATATGGGAAACAAGATACGAGGAGAAGGAAGAGAACAGATGGAGAAGGTACAATGGAACGTTAGGAAAACCAATGAAAGAATAGAAGATGTAGAACAAGGTATACAATTGAATTTATCTATAGTAGAAGAAATTAATCTGAAAACGCAGAGGGAATTACTGAGGGAAATGGATACAAAGTTACAAAAAATTAAAGAAAATGGGAACACACATGACTTTGAAACTCTAGAGAAGGAAATGAAGGAAGATTTGAAAAAGAAAATGATGGAGTTTGAAAGAGAAATGGAATACGTGAAAAATAAAACACAACAAAATAATAATATTCAAGGGGTAAATTATATATACAATCATGGTGAAAGTAATCTAAAATTCGATGGGGACATACGTAAGATGCACCCAAAGATTTTCCTGAGGTGTCCAAACATAAGCTGAAAGGTATGATAAATGTTGAGGACTTGAAGGAGACAATAAGGTCTCATTTAAATAATCAAGCATTGCTTTGGTTTACTTGCAACGACACAAATATTAACAACTTCAATGATTTCGAGATAACTTTTCTAAAACAGTATTGGGGGGAAACAGAACAATGTTATGTAAGGGAAAAACTGTATTTTGGTAAATTTGATATTAGGAGAAGTAACAATATGAGTAACTACGCACTATCAATATTCTCCCAAGCACAATACTTAGAACCAATGATTTCAGAACAAGAAATCATTATATTCTTGTCTCGACACTTTAATATTAACATTACGCAAGGTATAGTCATACAAAATATTAACAATTTCCAATCATTGTTGGATTATCTAAACAGAGTACGAAGAACAATTAATAATAACGACGGACATGGCAATACGGACAACCAAAGAAATGACACCAATAGAAGGACTAACTATAATAGAAACAATGATCATTATTACAGACAAAGACCGTACAATACATGGAATAACAATCATAATAGAAATAACAATAATGACAGAAATTACAATAATGATAGAAACGATAATAACAACAGACGATACGATAGGAACAATGAAAGAAACAATAATAACAGATATACGAACTACCCTGAAAGAAGACAACAACCTAACGATAATCACCAACGAAGAGAGAGAAGGAATTCAGACGGTGACATAAGACAAACAAATAGTATTAGACGAGACACTAGAGTTAACAGAACTAACAGTTTGGAGAGAAATAGTACAACTAACAGAGATAACAATTATAATAGAGTTAACAATGATAATAATAATAATGATGTGGTCAACACGTCATCTTCTGGTGCGGAACAACCGTTTTTCCACTAGAGGGTGAATATGGTAGGTTGAGTTGGTGCAGCTATATTCACCCACGCGAATTTCTCGAGGTACAGGATCAACTAGAACAAAATAATGAGACATTAATTTACATATATGGCACAGTAGAAGACAAAATGATAAAAATATTGATCGATACTGGATCGGAGATATCTTTAATTAGTAAAAATTTTGTAAATAAACTCTCAACATCTAAGAAAAATTTTATTAAGGTTTCAAAAATAAATTTGATAGGCATAAATCAGAAGAAACTAACTTACTCAGATATTACGATAACTGTAGCATTAAAGTTAAAGGAGAATAGTACAATTGTACAACTGCTGGTGGTGGAAGACATAGAATGTGAACTATTATTAGAATCTGATATTTTGTATGAAATGAAAGCTACTATCAATTACGAAGAAAAATATATAATTTTTAATAAAGAAAGAATCGATTTTAATTATGAAGAAAAGAATGATGATTCGAGAAATGATGAAGAATTTGTATACGAAGAAAGTAAAAATGTTAATTTCAATAAGGAATTTAAAGATAATGTGGAGGAGATGTATTATTATGAACAGGAAGGAAACATGAGTGGAAATATGATGTTGGATGGCAATGAGGAAATAAATTTAAATAATAAAAATCAGCCGGAATGGAATTTGGATATAGACGGGAAAATAGAATGGAGAAATAAAGTATTAGGAATATTGAGAGAACATAGAAGTTTTATAAATGAAGAATCTCGAATTGCAAAAAATTATGGACACAAAATCGAACTGAAACAAGATCAACAATTTCAGCAAAGGAGTTATCCAATACCTTATAAATATCAGGAAGATGTGAAGAGGACGATAAATAAATTGATAGAAGATAGGATAATAGAACATAGCACTACTTCATACAGTAATCCTGCAGAACGAGGAATTAAAGAAGTAATTAAACACTTGAGAATACTTACTCACTATGAAAACCGTATGTGGGAAGAACGATTAAAAGAGACTACGAACTTTATTAATAATATTCCAAACATTATAACAGAGATACCACCGATTACACTATTTAGAGGAATAGAACCTGACAGGCCATGGTCAAGTGAAATGGATTAAAAAAAATTAATTGAAATAGCCAGGGAAAAACAACTGAAACATGCTAACAAATATATCAAGAAAAAACTTGAAAACCTTAGAAATAAGAAAACTTTTAAAAAAGGGTATCTAGTAGTCATAAAGGCATTAAGGGTACCTAATCGTAGAAAAGGATTATGTTCAAAACTACAATTACCTTATGAGGGTCCTTACTTAGTAGCCAACGACCATGGTATTAATAGCTATAAATTGATCCATCCTGATACCAAGAGAGAGCGCGGAGTCTTTAATATTAACCAACTGCATCAATTTAACATCAATCATTCTTAGCTAAAATAAAATATTGACGAACATTAGTAACTAATTTAAAATAGATATCAAGAATAGTTATAAATTTTATAAATTATGGTAAATTTCAATGAAACATTCTCGTCGAGTCAAGAATAGTTTTATGGAACTTTAGGGAATGTTAAAGTGAAATATTAATAACAGGAAAATGAACAAATAAAATTTTGTATATAAATGCCCATTTGCACCTAAAAAGAATTATAATGCTCATAGTTACGTGATATTTAAATTCATGATAAAAAACAATATTGATAAACGAAACTATTAACAAATAGTTGTGTGTTGCACACACGTGAGTCAATTATAAAAAGATATTATTCATTCGTAACATAAATTTTAAAAAAAAACCAACTTCTATAATTGTATTTTCCCGATTGCTATAACTTTTGACAAACCCTGTATACGATAAAGTATTTTTTTTGACGACGATTAAAAAAGCAAATAGACATGAATAGTATTATATATAAAGTGACAGCTTTATCAATATTTAGATTAAGTGTAAATAAAGTGACATTAGTGCAATCGCAGAGGTATTTTCGAACGGAGTGAATAATTGAAAAAGAACAAGACGCGGATAAATAGATTTTTTTAAAAACTATAACTGTTCACAAATTAACAAAAGAGGATCGGAAAAAACAGAAGGAGGTTGTTGATGGTTGAGCGTCGAGAGAGGGTTGTTAGGTTGAAAATGTGGTATAAAAAGATGTGAGAACAAGAATAAAATAATACAATTAAGTAAAAAAAAATCATAATTAAAGGACAAAATTTTGACTGAATACTGTGACAACGTCATTGGCAATAAATGGAATGATCCAGTTTCCAATAACTGAATATCAAATAAAAAAACTTTTCATTAATCGTCTACTAGAATTTGGTAAGATAATTTAATTTTTACCTTATTTGTTCCTGGCTATGGTGATATTTTCCTCGTAGCAGAAATCACTTACATTGAAAGTAATCCGAATATGATAAACTTTTAACTCCTCGTCGAATAGAAAAGCTGATACATTCTGTTCATCACAAGTTTCATTGAACTGAAATGAGTGGAAACACAAGACATTTGTTATCTTCAAGCTCATGAATTCCTGTATATATTCACAAACATTTGGTTTCTTGAATTATTATTTAGGTTAGGTATAATATTATGAACATATCTTTTTAAATTTACCTAGTTATTTAAGAATAATCAATTTCCACTATCCTACTAATTCAATTTAATCCCAAACAACGACGAAATCACTCACTGATTTTATTATTAAGGACTAAATATATTAATAAACTTTAAAAACTATTACTTCTAAACATCCATTTTGCGATTGACAAGCTATCTGGTCATATGACGTGATTCACGCCACCATCATTCTTCTGGTTTAAAATGCTAGAGGTGGGAATTGATTGCGGGTTAACGATGATATCATGGTTACACAGTATTTATTGGTTATTTTTGTTATTTTATCATAATAATTTCACTTAAAACATTTAACTATGAGAATTATATATAGATGTTTGTAAATAATTATGTAATTTGTTCTGGCTTTATCATCAGTAAGTATTGGGGGAAAAATGTTAAGAAATACATAGAATTTCTGATTAATTAAACAAAACTACATGCAAACCTCCTTGTTTTCCTTCAAGTGTTCTCAAAACCTGTCAGTTTCCTGTTACTGTTCAACGCTAGTGCCGGAAACACCCCTGAGATCTAAAAAAAAGGGATAAAGCTTTTGGTATTAATATTTGAACTTGCATTAGGTACAAAATCGCTTTGTTGTAACGAGCATACCATACGAGTTCTGGCGCCCATGATTAAAAAAGGAAATACAATGTTAACCACATTTAATGTTCATAATAAGCAATAAAAAAATTCTACAAAAAAAAATATTGCAATTTGACAATAACATAATAATTAAAAATTAATCACCATTGCAATTTTTTTTTTATCCAACCTGTAACTCAAATTAAAATACAGCACAATATATATATATATATATATATATATATATATATTTAGATATAATTTTTAATTTGAAGAAAAATATTCGCCAAATTATTTGTACTAGATATTTTTGTCGGGATGTGGCATCCCCACAAAAATACCCATTATATATATATATATATATATATATATATATATATATATATATATATATATATATATATAACAACAAAGAGATTCATGGGTAATTCACGCAAAATAAAGGGCTGCTGAAATAGAGTGGTAACCGTGGACATGCATGTTTCTGGCTCATTTTGCCTCTTCAGCACGGCATAACCAAATAGGGATGTGAAATTTGGGAGCAAAGATGTTAATCGCAACATGGGAAAACACAAAATAACGGATTTCAGCAGGGAAACCAAACGCTCATTTGTGTCTTCAATTGGAAGATCTTCAGTTTCCAGGACAACAACCAACATGGACACGGAGGCGCACATTGCCCCCTCGTTATGAACCTTTCGACCCATAGTAAATAACAAAGAAGATGTAGGAGTATCGAGTGATATGTTAACAACAACAACGGGGTCTTCCAAATGAAGACACAAATCATCGTTTGGTTTCCCTGCTGAAATCCGTTATTTTGTGTTTTCCCATGTTTCGATTAACATCTTTGCTCCCAAATTTCACCTCCCTATTTGGTTATGCCGTGATGAAGAGGCAAAATGAGCCAGAAACATGCATGTCCACGGTTACCACTCTATTTCAGTAGCCCTTTACTTTGCGTGAATTACCCATGAATCTCTTTGTTGTTGTTGTTAACATATCACGCGATATTCCTACATCTTCTTTGTTATTTACTATGGGTCGGAAGGTTCAGGGCGGGGGGCTATATGCGCCTCGTGTCAATGTTGGTTGTTGTCCTGAAAACTCCGGATCTTCCAATTGAAGACACAAATGAGCGTTTAAGTTCCCTGCTGAAATCCGTTATATTGTGTTTTCCCATGTTTCGATTAACATCTTTGCTCCTAAATTCCACATTCTTATTTGGTTATGCCGTGCTGAAGAGGCAAAATGAGCCAGAAACATGCATGTCCACGGTTATCACTCCATTTCAGTAGCCCTTTATTTTGCGTGAATTACCCATGAATCTCTTTGTTGTTGTTGTTAACATATCACGCGATATTCCTACATCTTCTTTGTTGATTACTATGGGTCGGAGGGTTCATGGCGGGGGGGATATATGCGCCTCCGTGTCGATGTTGGTTGTTGTCCTGAAATTTCGGGATCTTCCAATTGAAGACACAAAAGAGCGTTTGGTTTCCCTGCTGAAATCCGTTATTTTGTGTTTTCCCAAATTTCACATCCTTATTTGGTTATGCCGTGCTGAAGAGGCAAAATGAGCCAGAAACATGCATGTCCACGGTTACCACCCTATTTCAGTAGCCCTTTATTTTGCGTGAATTACCCATGAATCTCTTTGTTGTTGTTGTTAACATATCACGCGATATTCCTACATCTTCTTTGTTATTTACTATGGGTCGGAAGGTTCATGGCGGGAGGGCTATATGCGCCTCCGTGTCGATGTTGGTTGTTGTCCTGAAAACTCGGGATCTTCCAATTGAAGACACAAATGAGCGTTTGGTTTCCCTGCTGATATCCGTTATTTTGTGTTTTCCCATGTTTCGATTAACATCTTTGCTCCCAAATTTCACATCCTTATTTGGTTATGCCGTGATGAAGCGGCAAAATGAGCCAGAAACATGCATGTCCACGGTTACCACTCCATTTCAGTAGCCCTTTATTTTGCGTGAATTACCCATGAATCTCTTTGTGGTTGTTGTTAACATATCACGCGATATTCCTACATTTTCTTTTTTGATTACTATGGGTCGGAAGGTTCATGGCGGGGGGGGGCTATATGCGCCTCGGTGTCGATGTTGGTTGTTGTCCTGATATTTCGGGATCTTCCAATTGAAGACACAAATGAGCGTTTGGTTTCCCTGCTGAAATCCGTTATTTTGTGTTTTCCCAAATTTCACATCCTTATTTGGTTATGCCGTGCTGAAAAGGCAAAATGAGACAGAAACATGCATGTCCACGGTTACCACTCTATTTCAGTAGCCCTTCATTTTGCGTGAATTACCCATGAATCTCTTTGTTGTTGTTGTTAACATATCACGCAATATTCCTACATCTTTATATATATATATATATATATATATATATATATATATATATATATATATATATATATATATATATATATTATTTCTGATAGTACCTTGATATTTATTCATATTTAGCATACCTAATTGAAAGATATTGTTTTAATCTCCTCCCTTTTGTATTTCGAATGTTCACTGTAACTATTTGATGTTGTTTATTAGTATATTTTTGAACCGTAACAAAAGAGACCAACAAAGCTTCTTGAGAATAAAGAGTCACCACCCACGCACAAGTCGAAACACTTCAGTGGGTTTCTTCTAATTTATTTTCATTTCACTTTTACACGAATGAACCATATATCTACTTGTAAACCATTTTGAAATGGTAAACATTTGTATTTATATGATTTTGTGAAAATAGATTATTACTAATATGATTATTATTCATTTGGGCCTAGTATTCGCCTCAATATCCTCCGATTTGTATATAACGTAAGTTTGTTTATCACCTCTTGTTTTCAACTTCAGCAAATTTATGCAATTCGGGAACTAGTAAGCGATGTTATAAATTATTGTATAATTATTGTCATAGTATTTGAAAAAACGGTTTCATTTTTTCCCAGAATACATAATCAAATCTTTTTCGACACAATGAAGGCGTAACCAAGCACAAGAATTTCAGTGGAACCCTTGTCAATAAAATTTATTAAATAAAATCGAAATCTCATTTGTAGCCTTAAGGGGCGGACCTGTAGTGAATGAATAGCAGTAAATCACGTACCATAAGAGACAAACACATTTTGTGGATTAGCGCCATGGAAATGAGATTGGAAACTGAATTTGACGAACATAAAAGGAATAGAATGAGAAAATTACCAAAGTACTTAAAAATCTAGCCATGTGATGAATTTTAGAAGAGATTCAAGGTAGAGCGGTAGAAAAAAATATTATAAGCCTGATTTGCCACAGTTCGTATTTTCAAAAATCTGAATCAGTGATGACATTATAGATAGATATCATAAGACAATATCTATTGATTATTTTTTGACGTTTCTTAAAACCAATGAAATGCTTCTTTATTTGACACAAGGGTAAGTTTCAACCAATCATGTCATTATTATAGTGGGAATAAAGCTCTTGTGATTATTCTCGTGAATAATCACTGTTGCTTTTATTTGTCTAGCAAGTGTCAGATAGTTGTCAAAATAATTATCTAATTGTGTCAACGTTATATATAAAATGAGTGAACATCAACGGTTTAGTACCTTTTCTGATTGATAAATAACGAATAAGATTATAGAAACTACTTCGAAAAATATTCTAATAAGTAATCAGTCTATATGGAGACAATTTAAGACCTTCACCAATTTGTGAATCAAAAAATAATCTAGTCAAATATAACTCGAGAGTTCCATAAATTAGGAAATAATTTGACAGATTTTGTTCAAACTTGTTGCCATTTGGCAATAGCCACTCGAGCCCTGCGGGCTCTCGTGACTATTGCCTGGCAACAAGTTTTCAAAAAATCTGTCAAATTATTTTCAATTTATTCTCACTCTCTTGTTATATTACTACTGAGAATTTATAAAACCATAAAAAACTTGAGTTTGAGTTTATTCTGAGCTGGATATTCTCTGGGGCAGAGACATCGCTAATACTTGTTTGGAAGGATTTGGAAGACCAAAGTGAATCGATACAGGACTCCATAGATTGAAAAAGCTGTATAATCTCTACTACTTGAATGCAATGGAATCAACCAAAAACTGTGCTTTAAATCAATTTTTGTGAATATTTGGGATACTGTGATGCTACCAAATATTGCTTCGATGTTTAGTGGTGCGTCGTACTGTGGTGTTGTGTATTTGTTTATGTTTCGAGCGTCTAAACATACCGTTAGTTCACCATTACTTCTCTGAACAACTACGATTGGATTTATAAATTTAGAGTTGCATTTTTCGATAATATTTGGCCTAACATCTTTTGTATTTCTTTACTGACTCCTCTTCTGTATTTATACGGAATCGAATATGTTTTATATTTGAAATTTATAATTCCTTTTACTTTAATTTTATGAACGTATTTGTCAGTGACTCTATTTTCTTCGTTAATTAGTTCTAAGTGTTTGCTAAGTAGATTTTGTTTTTATTCTGTCATATTGTTACCACAATTTATTTCATAGTCTGTTACCTCACTTGGTTTTTGTTCAATTTTCAAGTTATCAACTGTTTGTATTGTTTTCTCGATTTGTTATGTGAGTCTTATAAAATAAATTTTACGGTTTCGTCACCTATCTGTATTTGTCCTTGTTCATAGTCTATTATTACACCATGTCTGTCTGGCTCGTCTGTCCCTATTATAGCATCGTGTAGCAAATTTTCTATTAAAGAAATTGTATTGTATATTCTATGGTGTTAAATGTGATCGTACCACTTATTCTTTTATTGACCTCAAATAATTTTTTATTCTTAGCACCTACCAAAACTAATTTTGGCATTCCATAGCAATATTTTTCTAATTTTAAATCTCTTACAATTTTATAGTCTATTAGTGATATTTCATAACCTGTGTCAATTAATATTTTTAACTTTTTATTGTAAAAATATTCCTGGTATATTTTGATATCTGTTGTAACTTTCTTTTTTATTTGGCCCATTATTATTGTAATTCCTATAGTTCTGATCATTATTGTTATACCGATTATTATTATTATTATAATTAATATCACTTCTAATATTTCTATCTGCGTTTAAATACCTCCGATCTTCATGTCTATATTGATTTTGGTTATTAAATTGGATATTGTTGTCTCTTCGTCAATAATTTTGATTATACCTCCCATTGTTATTATTCCTCTGAGCATTATAATTATTATTACCATTAAAATTATTATATTTTCTTCTAGAGCCTGTATTATTCATATTATTATTCACCCTATTACTCAGATTATTATGACTTTCTCTTCTTCTCTTTTGTATGATCAAAAATTGACATATAGTATCCATATCTCTGAAATTACATAGGATCATTATCTCTTCTAGGTTGTTATCAAAATTTTGTATAATTAAATTGACAATATATTCTTCTGAAAATTTACAATCTAAATACTGAGATGTACTATACAATTGCATAGCATATTTATAGAATGAAGTACCACGATTTGGATTATATTTTCCGGTTAAAAGTTCATCTCCAATGATTTTCTGTTGTAAAGGACCCCAAAAATATGTTAAAAATTTTTCAGAGAACTCTTTAAATGTATTTAGCTCTATTTCTTTGTTATTGAACCATAATATTGCTTCATCTTGTAATTGGCTCCTTATGACTTCTTTGAAATTAGTAAAGGTTACATTATTAGAATATTTATTTTTAAGAAATTTTATAAAAGGTACTGGGTGTTGTCGTTTTATATGACCTGTAAATATTAATTTATTATGATTTATATTTGTGGACATTGTTTTTAGAATAATTTTTTCACAACTGGTTTGTTTTATTTTGTTTTCTGTTAGTGTGATTCTTTGATTTATTTCTGTTACCTGTCCATTTAAATTTTGATCTTGATAACTTATTCTATCATTTTTTCTTGCATTTTCTTGTTCCATCTTTCTCACCATTTTTTTTTCCTTTATGCTTTCTTCCCTGTTCTTCATGACATCGATTTCTATATTTTCAATTCTTTCTTGGACTTCTTATATCTTCTCGTCTGTTTCCTTCCTGTTGCTAGCCATTTCCAGGACATAATTATCCACTGTGTTGTTCATTTGTTTCTAGATCTCTTGGAATTCTTCATTTATTTTTTCTTCTTGTGCCTTCAATCCTTCCTGAATTAATTTTTTACGGTTTTTCTCTTCTTCCTTGTTGGATTAATATTTTTAATTTTTCTTACTTCTTGTATAACCTTTTCTAGTTTTTCCATGTTTTCTTGTCTTTTTTTTTCTAGAAGTTCCATCTCTTCTCTTCTTTCTTCTCCTCTTTTCTTCTCTAGAAGTTCCATGTCTCTTTGTCTTTTTCTCTCTAGAAGTTCTATCTCTTCACTCCTTTCTTCTCCTATTTTCTTCTCTAGAAGTTCCATTTTTTCTCTTCTTTCTTCTTATTTTTTATTCAAGAACAGCATTAAATCTTGCATATTGATTTTCTGTGATCTTCTTGCCTCTTCTGTATTTGCATATCCTCCTTCTAGAAGATTTTCTTCCAGGCGTTCTTCCTTTCCATCTCCTTCTTCTGTATTTGTGCCTGGTTTTCTTTGTTTACTGTCCCTTCTGGAGTTTCTTTTTGAATCCATTTTTATTTTGTTCATTTAAATTGATTTAAATTGTTATTTTTTTTTACTTTCTTCAGTTTTCAGGTTTTCTAGAAATGCTCTAAACGTTGGTCGCCATTTGTTATATTATTGATGTTTATATTAATATCAAATTCTTATTTATTTATTATTATATTTCAAATTCGGCTAGCTCAGATTTTTATTTTCATTTCATATTATAATTTTTTTTCAGGTAAAGTATACAAAAACAATATACAAACTCTTTAGTCTATTTGTGGGTTAAAATTATATTATATATTAAATGTTTACATATTATCTATCAACTACTAATCAACTATTTCTAATATTAAATACTTTCAGTCCTCAAAATTGTCCTTTTCTAACAAATTGTCTATAATCCGTTTCTAACTTCTCCAGTTTACACACAAAGTCCATTCACATTGTCCCAAAATTGTGTCTTAACACCTCCAGTCCCTTCAAACATGTTCACTACCTAATTTTCGTTCTTCTCTGTCCCTCACTTATAAGTTTGTTTTCCTTTTTAATGTCTATTACTTCTTCTCATCAACACTTCTTATCATACAATATTTACATTTCTAATCCTCAATTTTACAATCTTTAGCAAACTTAAAAAACGTTTTCCAAAATTTTTATATCGTACGTGACAGTTTCCTAACCTTCTGACATTTCTCTCCAGAATCTTTTTTAACGTCATGTCACCAATGTATATTTTTGGTTATGGAACTGTCACGTTATACATCTTCAAGATATTAAAAGTTTTATTTCAAATAGTGAATCATAACAGTACATATATTAATGAGTACTTATGTATTCTATAGCAAAAATTACATTTAAGTGGAAAATTATGAAACAAATTATAAAACAAGCATCAGAAATTTAATAACAAAGGTGAAACAATAGCAATATGTGAATATCTAGTCTGAATTTCATGGAAAATGAAAGGGATTGAAATAGGCGGAGTATATCTTGCTTTATAAATCCAAAATGGGACAAATCCTCTTCCTAAGTTCAGCCCTCCAAGTTAAATTGTTCAATAAGTTCGGGTTTAGCTTCTGTTGGTTGTTTCCAATCAAAAATCTCTTGGCAGTCTCCTTCAAATTGATAGATAAATATTTCCATCCATATTTGAAGAAATAACACAAACAACGAAAATCCACTAATTGCGTCTAAACGTAAGTGGTTGAACGTCACAATTAGTTATTACTTTAAACCTCGGAGACTGATTTGAAATCATGAGTCGTTATCATTATCCTAAATAACTATTACTAAAGAAAGTTAGTTTTTTAGTTGTTTTAAAACCTCCCTCATAAATCGATATTACGTTAAAATTTTACTCAAGTATTATTTGGGAAGTTCAAATCACTCTGAGACATCCCATATTCTCAGTCGTTACAGTATGTAGAAACCTGCCACCGTTATAAATTTGTATACTATGACAGCGGTTAATAAGAAAGAAAGATTGACTCTACCTGCACGAGATAACTCCCTAAAGCTTCTAAGAACCGAATTTGTTGAGGAGACATCGAGGGAAATACAATTTCTCATATATAGACCTGAAACAACTGTCGCCGTATAGCTTTGCCTTAATTTCATCGTCTTACGCCATCTTGTTGGACCCTTAACTTAAGCCCATCGACATATGATCCCCAAACTGCAGTTATTTTCGTGTTGTGAGTTCATGAAAGACGGAATGGATAGAACGGACTCTGTTTTATAATATAGGAACACAATGGAAACTTCGAATAAACCTGGATAATGGCAAAATAAGAAGAGAAATTTGTCGTTGTTGGGTTGTTTCCTGAAACACTTACAGTTGAACAGGGTAAAATTTGTTTTACTATTTGAGAATAAAGGAGTAAACAAAAGTTACTGTTTACATTTGGTATCCAAGTTACTGAGTAAAATACGAACCTGTTTCATGAAAAAAATTAACTTAGAAGGGAGCGTTTGGAAGTTTGAGGTAATTCAACTGTATTCTCACTTTTTCAAACTTGTAGTCACCTAGAAATTTTTCTAATATCACAGTACCACAACGAACTTTATTTTATTATTCCCTATGAATAATTGGACAGCAAATGACGTTTTTGAGTCTGTTACAAATGTTTTTGATTATATTTCTAGCTGAACTTCGTCGACTGGCGTAGACATTCAACTGAATAAATAATCTTAATTTGACAAAATTAATGTCGAAATTAATTATTTATTATGTATAAATTTACAAGAATGGTACAAAGTTATGAATGTTCAACTTCGGTGGTTTCAGATCGGAAAACACTTTATGTTTCGATTTGATGAATATTCACTTGTCTCGTATAGAAACTAAGTAACGATGTGTTAGACTTAGTATCTCTGATTGTTTGACTTTGGGTGAAGTTACTTCGATATGTAACGACGACTCGATGAACTCGATTGAGTGTTGAACTGAGTTATGAACTAACTTGAGTATTGAACTGATTTCGTTTTCGAGTTGTAAGCTCGATTAGATGAGTAATAGAACTAACTTTGTTATTGAGTATTGAACTCGCTTCGATGAGTCTTAAAACTGATTTCTTCAAGTTGTAAGACGTGTTAAATAGAAATCTGCAACGGGCGTGTTTACACGTGGATTGGGTTGACCAAACGGAAATAAACATTTCCTATTGGCCAGTATCATTCGACTCGTGGTGTTCATCGACCACAATTAACAATGGACGCCTGAATTAGATACTTCAATTTCTATTGAATGCTCCAATAGCAATTGTAACCTCTTTACTCAGAAAGGTTATTCAAACGTTTTATACAAATATTCCGACCGTCGACCATTAACATTCACGCACAAAGTGACAATAGGGTAGAATTATAGTTTTGCTTTAGGTTTTGCAATACAATAGATAATAGTGAGAAACGTCACATTTTCCTAAATTTCTAACTATAGGATTTCAATCACAATGCGACAAGATGTCCAGTTTCAAAAATGTGTTATTTCAATGCCCAAACAATACTATTTACAATTATTGTTGCGAAACGTGATATTCAAAAGGTATTTAACAAAAGTTGAAGATAAAGTGAAAGTATCCTTTGAATTTACAACAATATGAAAGATCTTAACAATTCGAAAACATATTTTCACAACGCTAGCAACTAAAATGAATTTACGTTTTAAATATATACAATGACGAAAAGAAGCATACAAATATCTTTCATATTTTAAAAGTATCGTGAACAATAAAATTCAAGATTTTATAGTTTTGAACATACCCCTTCCGTTGAAAGAATACGATCCATTATGTTGAAGAGGAAGTAGGGTTTACTACCAGTTCAGCAACTATATCAATGTTTTTATTATCACTAAATGTTGGTCGACCAGATCGTTTGTCATCTTGAACACTACCTGTTGCTTCAAACATGTGAAAGAGGTCCATCAAATAAGTTCTCGACATATGGAGATCTGGGTATCTCTGATTAAATAAACTTTCCGCTTCATGAAGATTCTTTCTAGATTCACCAATTATTAGGATAGCTGCTACTTTGATGGCTTGAGTGAGTACCATTTTGCCTATGTAATCAAAATACGTTATTTCAATGCTCCAACAAAACTATCTACAATTATTATTGCAAAACGTGATATTTTAAGGTATTTAACAAAAGCTGCGAATAAAGTCTAACTACCCTTTGAATTCATAACAATACAAAAGGTCTATCAATTCTTTAACATATTTTTACAACGCTAGCAACTAAAATTAATTTACGCTTTAAATATATACAACGACGAAAAGAAGTAACATACAAATATCTTACATATTCTTAAATATATCCTAAACAATACAATTCAATATTTTCTAATCTGGAACATGCTCCTCCCGTTAAGAGAATACGATCAATTATAAAGTGTATGAATGTCCAACTTCAGCATTAGTCGGTAGAATGGGAAGTAACGCTACCTTCTTCACATTTAGGCCAACTGAACATTTCGCGGTTTTCACTAAAACCGTACGTACCACACCGTCACTACCGAGATAGCACTTGATGATTCTTCCCAGGGCCCATTGTAAGGGTGGAATGTTGTCTTCTCGTAGTAGGCCACATCCCCTTCGTGGATTTCAGGACCGGCCTTTTCCCATTTGGTGCGAACCGTCAACTCGTTCAGGTACTCTTTACTCCATCTCGTCCAGAAATGCTGCTTTACCTACTGTAGGAACCGCCAGTGTGACAGACGGTTATTAGGAGTCGCGGAATAATCACGACTTCGCAAGTTGGTCAGTAAGTCCCCTATTAAAAAATAGCTAGGAGTAAGGGCGATAGGATCGGTAGGGTCAGAGAAAATACTAGTTAATTATCTGGAATTTCATATAGCTTCTATTTCGATAATTAGTGTGTTGAATTGTTCATACGTAAATATCATATCGCATCCGGGAACTCGGTATAAATGTTTCTTGAAGCTTTTCACTGCCGCTTTCCATAAGCCCCCAACATGTGGGGCTTGAGAAGGACTAAAATGCCACTGAATACCCTTGTCGCTCAAGTATCCTTGAATTCGATCTTGTGCTTCGCGTGTATGGACGTCTTCAATTGATTCCCTTAGCATCCGGTCAGCTCCAACGAAATTCGTACCGTTATCACTGTAAATGTCGTGACATAAGCCGCTGCATGAAACGAAACGTCTCAACGCTGCCAAGAATCCTACAGACTTGAGGTCTGTAACTATTTCCAAGTGTACAACCTTTGAAGCTAGGCAAACAAATACAGCAACGTAAGCCTTTACAGATGCTTGATTACGGTATTTCTCCTGCTTTAAGAGAAATAGTCCACAATAGTCAATCCCAACTTGATTTAATGGGTTCGAGATATTGATACGAGCTTCCGGTAATTTACCCATAACGTAATTGGTGGGTGGAAGATTAGCCTTGAAGCAGGCACAACATTGGTTGATATCTTTATACACTTGACTAGATCCGTCAATAATCCAAAATTGACGACAATTTGAGCATAAGGTTTGCTGAACTCCAGCATGCAAATGTTTCTTATGGAAATATACTATAACTAAATTGGTGACGTGGTTATTTTTAGGTAATATAATCGGATGATTAGCGTAGAATGGTAAGTTGGACAATATCAAACGACCGCCTAACCTAATTATCCCTCCTTTATTCAGAAAAAGATCTAACTTGAGCAAGCTAGAATCAATGGATTTATGACAGTCTGATAGTAAAATCTTTATGTGATTAGGAAAGGCTTGCCTCTGCACGCATCTTATTATTCTCGTTTCTACTTGGATCACTTCCTCAATTGATAAGGGGGTGGTGGATGGTGTTCGTCTTACGAAATGAAAACAGTAGAACAACGAACCGGCCATTCTTTCCAGCGTAGAAAATCTTTTTAATGTCACAAAGGGTCGGGCAGCTGTAATCAAGCATACTCGTTTGCGTTGCTCAGGTAGTTCAGGTGTTTCTCCCTCTTTCGGTAAATCGAGATTCGGCAAAGCCGACATAGATTGACCCAACCATGAGGGACCATTTCGCATTAATGTCGCAGAGTGGAAATCTGCAGGTAATACTCCTCTGGATACGAGATCGGCTGGGATATCGTGTGTGGAGACATGTCGTCATTGTTTCACTTGGGTCATTCTTCGTATGTCAGCTACACGATGTGATACAAAGGTTTTCAACTGTTGAGGACAAATTTGAAGCCAGCGTAATACAATTGTAGAATCGGACCAGTAGAAAATTGTAACTTCTTCTCGGGGGGCTGCATTTACAGTACCCATTAAGGTAGATAAGAGGGGTGCCCCGCACAGCTCTAATCTCGGTATTGTTATCGTCTTAATAGGCGCAACACGGGACTTAGCACATAGTAACTGCACTTCAATGTTTCCTAAGCGATCGATAGTACGTAAATAAACGCATGCACCTTATGCTCGTTCACTAGCGTCGGAAAATCCATGCAATTGAACTTCTTTCAGATCGGCGGCAATGACAGTACGTGGAAATGACAACAAATCAATTGACTGTAATTGTTGGCAATATCTTTGCCGTTCACTATATAATTGGATAGGCAACGATTCGTCCCAATGAAACTTATAATTCCACAAATTTTGTTAAATGATTTTCGCGAGTAAAATAACTGGTGCTTATAATCCTAAAGGGTCGAATATTTTTGCAACTTCGGATAATACAATCCTTTTAGTAATCCTAATCGTTTGAATAGGATTAACGGTATACATAATCGTGTCGTTTTGCGAATCCCAGTGAGTGCCTTATGTTTTCAAGGTAGTGTCACTTAGTTGCAATCTCGTGTTTACATCTTCGATAGGTATATTTTCTAACACCGAAGGATCGTAGGGCGCCCATTGTCTCATTGTTACACCGGCGGCGGAACGGATTCCATTCATTTCTTGTATTATGATTTTTGCTTGCTCTTGACTTTTAGCGTCACTGAGGAAATCATCCACATAAAATTCAGTTAATAACAATGGGGCGGCTACGGGATACCTTTCACTCTCATCTTTACTTAATTGATGCAGACATCGGATCGCTAAGTACGACGCGCAAGTGATACCAAACGTTACGGTATTCAATTCGAAAATTTGCAGCCTTTTCTGTTGATCTCTCCAAATGATACGTTGAAATTCACGATCTTCGCTTCTCACTGGGAATATCGATACATTTGTTTTAAGTCGCCTGTTATCACGAAACCGAATCAATGTTGTGAATGGATCCGGTTGACTATTGGGACCGGTGTACAGGACGTCATTTAATAATAGCTCGTGGAAGTCTTTAGTGAATCATCATATACCACACATACTTTAGTAGTCAGACTCGTGTCCTTAATAACGGCGTGATGAGGTAAATAATAACCATCTGATGTCGACGGACTGTCCACAACGGGTGACATGTGACGTTGGTTTCAATAGTCATCTAAAACCTCTTCATATATCAATTTAAGGGCAGGCGTTTGGTTTAACTTACGTTGAATACTATCAAATTTTTTTCTTGCGAAATAGTAAGATTTACCTAGCTCATATGCCTGCGAGTTGAAGGGTAGGGCAACTACATATCGCCGACTCTCTAGTTACGTGCTTCCGGAAATGTTCACATTTTTCTTCTTCCTCGGAGAATTTTTTGATTCTAGGACATTCTTCTATCACCCAAAATTTCTGAAGATCGAAGTCTATAGGAGTAGTGGTAATATAACAATTTGTCTTTGCTGGCACATTGGAAGGGGCGGCTCCGCCTATTATCCAACCTAGCATTGTCTTTTGAAGGTGTGATTCTTGTTGATTAGGAGCGGATAACTTGATTTGTCCTATAGACAATAACGAAAGAGTGGTGTCAGCTCTTAACAGTATATCGACTGGTGCAGGTCGATGGAAATGTGGATCTGCTAATTTGAGATTAGCGGTTATCTTTATCAACTCACGCTGGATCGGTTGATATGGTATAACGTGAGAGATAACTGGTACGATTAAAAATGTTAACGTCTTTTTATACGCGTTTATCCGTGACTTGATGGTAGCCGTTGTTAATTCGGTGCAATACATGGTCTTGTCGTTTCAAGCTCCTACGGGTACATAACATGTTGTTTCCTCCAATCTTAAGATATCAGCAAGCCGCTGGGTGATGAAATTGTTGGAGGAGCAGGTATCAAGCAAGTCTCGGCATTGAATAGGTCCTTCATCCTTGTCTAGAATATTAAGCACTGAGGTGACCATTATGTCGTTAGACAGCGCATTAATTTCGAGTGATATCTGTCTCTGTTCTGATACGTCGTTGTGTTGAGAAGGCTCTGATGTACTACGTTCAACTGGTATGTGTAACAAGGTATGATGACGTTTGTTACACTGTTTACACGAGGCCTGTGTTTTACATGATTTAACTCAATGCCCTTTCCCAAGGCAATCAAAACACAAACGATCATCTGATATAAATTTTCGTCGGTTTTCAACGGATAATTCACGGAATTTTTCACAAACGTACAATGTGTGAGAGCTATTACATGCAGGGCAGATCCGATCTTTGCTGATGTGATGTATTACCAAGGTTGTTTGTGTGTGTGACAAGAGCTTGCGAACGGGTTTCTCTGCGTTGGTGATCTTTTTCATATCTGCATAATTAGCTCTTCTTCTCACAAATTTTAGCAATGTTTCAAACGATGGGAACTGATCATTTTGCAAAGTTAATTCCCAATGCCAAGCTATATTTGAGCTGACCTTGGATAAAATCAAATCGACTAGCGGGATGTCCCATGAGTCAACTGGAGCCTTCAGGTTCTCCAACGCTCTAGTGTGTTGATAGAACACGGTAACGAGCTCGTTCATTGCAACGGGAGTATCTTTGTTAAATCGAGGAAACTCTCTCAAAATTGCTATATGACGACGTGCCATACGACGTGGATTTCCAAATTTTTCCTTCAAAATTGAAATAGCAACACTATAATTACAGTTGGTGATTTCAAATGACTCAATTGCCCTGGCTGCCCTTCCAGTTAATGCTGATTTCAGATAATTCAGCTTCTCAACGTCTTGAATCTCTTTATCGCCTACCACGGCTGAGAATAGGCTAAAGAACTCGGTCCACTATCCAGGGGTTCCATCGAAAGGTTTTAGTGTTATAGGAGGCAAATTGACTGCTAATTTCATCTTACCAATGTGTGTGGTATTTACTGAATGTATTCCATTAGACGATGGTGTTATTTTATCGAGAAGATCTAAAGCACGCGCTTGTTCCCACCTAAAGCTGTCGCTATAGGAGCTACGATGATCCATTTCGTCTTGATCTAACTCCTCTATGCTATCTTGGATTGAATCAAATTTTTCATATGCTCAAGTTGCATTATCTAACATCGTTTAAATCAAATGTTTACTGTCTCTAGTAGGCTCAAAGTTTGCTTGGTCGATGAGTTCTCTTAATGTCGTAATAGTTGTTTGTATATAACCACGCTGACGTTAAGTAAGTTCAGCCATTTCAAATTTAGTTTATGCGTGAGTATGATAACGACTTTTGACAATGTTCAAACGATACTAATACGGAAACAGGATGGATAATTGACACATTTAAATAGCTAACTGACCAACTTACCTTGATTATCCTGGTTGCTGCTGTGATGAATCCTTGGAACTGCGATTTGAACTGCTAATTGAACTGCTAATTGAACTGCGAATTGGACTGCTAATTGAACTGCGAATTGGACTGCTAATTGAATTCCTAATTGGACTGCTAATTGAACTGCTGTTATATAACAATACTTGTTATATCCGGTTCTCGAAGGACCAATGTTTTTGATTATATTTCTAGCTGAACTTTGTCGACTGGCGTAGACATTCAACTAAATAAATAATCTCAATTTGACAAAATTAATGCCAAAATTAATGATTTATTGTGTACAAATTTACTAGAATGGTACAAAGTTATGAATGTTGAACTTCAGTGGTTTCAGATGGGAAGACACTTTATGTTTCGATTTGATGAGTATTCACTTGGCTCGTATAGAAACTAAGTAACAATGTGTTAGACTCAGTAACTCTGATTGTTTGACTTTGAGTGAAGTTACTTCGATATGCAACGACGACTCGATGAACTCGATTGACTGTTGAACTGAGTTATGAACTAACTTGAGTATTGAACTGATTTCGTTTGTGAGTTGTAAGCTCGCTTCGATGACTAGTAGAACTGATTTCGTTTTCGAGTTGTGAGCTCGCTTCGATGAGTATTAAAAAACCGATTTCTTCATGTTGTAAGACGTGTTAAATAGAAATCTGCAAGGGGCGTGTTTACACGTGTATTGGGTTGACCAAACGAAAATAAACATTTCCTATTGGCCAGTATAATTTGACTCGTCGGGTTCATCGACAAGAATCAACAATGGACGCCTTCAATAGATATTTCAATTTCTATTGAATACTCCAGTAGCAATTGTAACGTTTTTACTCAGAAAGTTTATTCAAACGATTCTTACAAATATTCCGACCATCGACCATAAAAATTCACTCACAAAGTAACAATAAACTACAATTATAGTTTTGCTTTAGGGTTTTGTAATACAATAGATAATAGTGTGAAACGTGGCATTTTCCTAAATTTTTAACTATCGGATTTCAAGCACAATGCCACAGTATGTCTCTGACGACTTTCAAAATACGTTATTTCAATGCTCCAACAAAACTATTTACAATAATTATTGCAAAACGTAATATTTTAAAGGTATTTAGTTAAAGCTGCGAATAAAGTGTAACTACTTTTTGAATTCATAACAATACCAAAGGTCTATCAATTCTTTAACACATTTTTACAACGCTAGCAACTAAAATGAATGTACGCTTTAATTATATACAAGGACGAAAAGAAGTAACATACAAATATCTTACATGTTTATAAAAGCATCCTTAACAATATAATTCAAGATTTTCTAATCTTGAACAACAAATATCCCTTCAATATCTACAATTTTCATTAATATTTTCAACACTTTGGACAAACCCTATACATTCCAACCGCCCTCCCACCGCCCATGTTGTTGTTGCAGGTTTTTCTGCGGTTTTCCTGCAACTCTGTGAATCTATTCACTGGCCAAATGAACCGACGAACGTCGACAGGGAGCAAATGCAGCTGCAGCTGTACCCGCATTTGCTTGATGATTGTGATTATCATTCAACGCCGACCAAAGTTAAATATCCTTAACCCCCGCAGGTACGTCTCCATAGCACATTTTAAAACAAATTTCATCATAAACACCCAATTCCATACACTTTTTCAACCCAACCAATTTTCAACCAACCACCTTTTTACACCAAGCTCAGTACTGAACGCGCACAAAAAACCCCAATCCAGCCCCGAAGAGGAAACTAATCCTACACTAGGGTACCCAATTGAAATCAAATGATTCCAACCATTAATACAAACCCTATCTTGGATAAATACTCAGAGGCGCCAGATACTCAATACCTAGGTTGATTTTGCAAGGAAAAATAGAAGAGGCCTGGGAAGAAAACAACATTCATGGCTGCGAAACATTAGGGACTGGTGCGGAACTAGAGATGCAGCCACAATCTTCCGGAAGGCAGAAAATGGCACCTTACATTTGACATGAAAGAATTACAAAGCACCGCCAACGTGCGAGAAGCACAAGGCACAAGAAGAAGAAGAAGAATACAGACCCATCCAACACATAATCATACCGAATTTCTCTCTCTCTCTCTCTCTCTCTTTCATTATCTCCAAAAAAGACATACTAAACTTATCCTAAAAATACAATTTTTGAAATATTGATGAGATTATGAAAAAAGTTAGTTAGGGATTCTTTGTCCTTATTCTTCAAGTAAGGGGTGCAGGAAGGTTCAGACTTGTTACGAGGTCATGAACCATTTTGATTTTTAACCGCTATCAATGTTTTTTTGGCGTCATTCAAAAGGGTTTTTCTTCTTTAATAAGATATGCTTAACAAAAGTAACAGAATTGAACAATTTTGTCAAAAAGTCGACAATTTTTCTCGGAAATTTCAAATGTAATGGGGCATTTTTTGAATCCTGATGTAAAGGGGTTAAACATAGGAATTTAGTGAAAACCGCAAGTCTAAATCTCGATAATATTCCGAGATATAAGATTCACGATATCAGATTTAAAATAAAAAAAATGCTGCATTTTACATTTGAAATTTCCGAGCGAATACCTAATTACCTAATTTTGTTATAAGAATTAATTAACAGAAAAAACTCTTTTAAGTGACTCCAAAATCATTAATATCGGTTAAAAAACGGAAAGGTTATACATTTGTTAATAAGTTTGAACCTTCCCCCACCCAATATTTGAAGAATAATGGCAAAAATATTTCCATAATCTCTTCAAGATTTCAAAAATTATATTCTCAGGATACATTTAGTATTGTTACGGAACAGCACACTGGTATAGTCCCTAAATCCGACTCTGTCTCAGCCAGGTATGAAAGTTAAAATTATGGTGGACGCGCAGGGATTCCTAGAATTGTTTACGAATAGTGACTATCTTGTCTACATTGTTTTTGTGACCAGTCTTATCTAGAAAATGCTAGAAAGCCAATTGTTTTCGTAATCTAGAATTCTCTAATAAAAAAGGAACTAATATATATATAAATGATTGATCATCGGATGAGTTTAGTTGATAATTCAACATCGTGAGATGAACAGTAAATAAGTGAATATAAATTTATCAAGTGTTTATATAAATTAGTTCAAGTGAATAAACTGTGTATATAATTAGTGAATAGTGTAGTGAATAAATAAATTAAGTAAGCAGCCATACCGTGTGTTTAAAATTGATCTCACCCGTTTACTGTTTAAATAAATTAGAAAAACAAAACATTGGTGTCAGAAGTGGGATAATATAAATGAGTATCTACGTAAAAATGGCCAAGAGACTAGGGGACCTGAAAGTGACGGAACTAAGAGCAGAATTGGAAGAACGTGAGTTGGAAACGTCCGGTAAGAAAAGTGAATTAGTAGAAAGAATTAAAGTGGCACTGGAAAATGAAGGCTTTGGTCCAGAAACAGTTTTATTTAATGACGAGGCTTCCACCTTAATCTCGTCAATTTCTGCTAATATTTCTGCCATGAAAGGGAACATGGACGAGATGATTTCTGCTATGAAGAACGATATTTCTGGCATGGAAGAGGAAATTTCAACGAATATGAAGAACGACATTTCTACTATGAAGAACGATATATCTGGCATGGAAGAGATGATTTCTACGAATCTGAAAAGCGATATTTGGGCTATAAAGAACGATATTTCTGCTATGAAGGACAGCATTTCTGTTAATATGGACGAGAAGATTTCTACTTTGAAGAACGATATATCCGCCGATATCTTATTAATGAAAAACGACATTGCCGCTGACGTTGAAAATGAAATTACGTCTCTAAAATTTGAAATCGAGAAAATCATGGAGTTAGAGAAAAAGATTGCCGATTCAAGAACGCGAGGCAAGTCAGAGGAAGAAAAGAAGACCGAGCAAACGAAATCTTGCAAGCCAAAAACAATACCTAAGTTTGAAGACATTGGCAGTTCTACCTGACTCAAGGCCCCAACGTTCGATGGAAAAATGTGGTGGACCAATTATGTGAAACAATTCAAAGCAGTCGCTAGAGTGAATAATTGGTCCGATAGAGACAAGGCAGTGAACTTAACTATCGCGCTTCAGGGAGACACCTTAGATATACTTCAAACGATACCTCTGGAAGGAACGGATGATTTAGAGCAGCTGAAGAAGAGGTTGGACATGCGATACGGTCACGAACATTTGGAACATTTGTACAGATTCCAGCTGAAGAACCGAAGGCGGAAACGTGAGGGAGCCTTTCAAGAGTATGAACTGGATATTACGCGACTAGTTCGATTTGCTTATCCGTCAGCACCAGATAACATGATGGAATGATTAGGCATCCCAGCCTTTAATGATGGCTTACATGACCCTGATATGCAGAAGACGCTTCGTTTAGCCCATTCGAAAACATTAGTCTACGCATTGACTGCTGCTCTTGAATATAAAGCAACCACGATGGCTTCCGGATACATACAGAAAGAAGATAACGATGACAGAATTGACCAGATCGTCAACTTATTAAAAGGTATGGTAGACAATGAGCCGAAGAAAGTCATGTGTTGTAATTGTGGCGAGCTAGAACATGCACGCAGTTCGTGTAAGCGTCCTGCGACTCCTGCAAACCAAGAACCTCTCAAATACAAAGCAGCCACGAATAGCTCGCGCTACAACAAAGGTAGGACCATGCAGGAAGAATATGACGATGATAAACTTGACCAGATCGTCAACTTGTTGAAAGGTATGGCAGACAACATGCCGAGGAAGATCAAATGCCGGACGTGTAGCGAGCTAGAGCACGTATTCATTCCTTCTAAGCGCCCCAAGACTCCTGTAACCCAAGAACTCCAGTCACAGGGGAAATCAGACAGGGGTGAAGATCAAGTTGTTGTGAATAACCGAAAAGCCAACTCCTTGCCTAGACGGCCCTTCCCTGTAGACTACCCACAATGCAACTAGTCGAAATCTAAGGAAGTTGCAGTTTCAAGAACTACAGTAGTCAATGAAGAATGGTCACCCATCAGGATCAGAGAAGATCAGGAGAATGATCCTTGCCTAAAGAAGATTCGCCAGTGGAAGGAAGAGATTCGGCGACCTACCTGGCAAGAAGTGTCAAGATTTTCACCGAAACTCAAGGCGTATTGGGCTCAGTGGGACTCCTTTGTCCTGGAAGATGGGCTGTTGAAAAGACTCCTTGAAAACGATGATGGTTCCGAGATGAGGAGACAGCTAGTTATCCCGAGAACAAGAGTAGCTGAAGTACCAAAGAAGTTACACAACAGTCCATCGGGAGGTCATCTGGGAGTGAAGAAAACCCTACTGAGAATCCGTGAGAGGTTTTATTGGATAAACAGCTCCGATGATGTGAAGGACTGATGAAAGAAATGTACGACTTGTGCTACGAGTAATGGACCACAACGCAAGAAAAAGGCACCCATGAAACAGTATAATGTTGGAAGCCCTTTCGAAAGGATTGCTTTAGATATCGCTGGACCATTTACGACGACAGAAAATGGTGGCAAATACATACTGGTTGTAATGGATTACTTCACAAAGTGGGTAGAAATTTACGTTATCCCGAACCAAGAGACAACTGTCGCAGATGTATTGGTGACAGAATTTATCAGCCAATATGGAGTGCCCATGGAAGTCCACATCGACCAGGATAGAAATTTCTAAACTTATATATTCCAGGAGATTTGCGAGAAGCTGAGAATGAAGAAGACCAGGACAACAGCATAACATCCACAGTCAGATGGAATGGCCAAGAGAATGAACAGAACTATTGGAAAATACCTGTCCAAAGTAGTATCCATCCATCAGAGAGATTGGGACCAGTATCTTTCCCTAGTAGCATTGGCTTATCGATCTGCCGTCAATGAGTCCACGGGTGAAACACCGGCGAAAATTCTGTTTGGACGTGAAATGAGGCTTCCTTGTGACCTGGAATTTGGCTGCCGGCCTGGGGAAGATCTAGCAGGCGAAGACTACGTGATCCGATTGAGAAGAAGGCTGGACGATATTCATGAATTAGTTCGAACAAATCTTCAAATGGCCAGTGACAGAATGAAAAATCGGTACGACACGCACTCCACAGAAGGCGGTTTTAAAGAATGGGACAAAGTATGGTTACACAACCCGACGAGGAGGAAATGATTTTCTCCAAAATTACAAAAATCCTAGGAAGGTCCATAGTTAATAAGAAAAGGATCAATGATGTTATATAGCATATGCAAGATCCCCAACGGAAAACCAAAAGTGGTTCACTAAAATCGACTAGCGCCCTTCGAAGGAGACCATGACCTAGAGAAATGAGTAAACCATATTCGAGATGTGTGTGACCCTACCTTCGATGAATTTATGGGCGCGTATGGAAGTACCGGGAAAGTTAGATATGGAGTTACTTCAAAACAACGACAAGATTTGTTCACTCTCCCGGAAGATTATTTACTGACATACAACATCCCCGCCCGTCTCAAGAACGCACGAGGGTTGGCAACCGTCTTTCGGAAGAAGTTCGGGAAATTAGAAAAACTTGAAGACCAGATCCCAGCCCCTGGCAAGACACTGGAACTGAAACATAATTCGCGGTATGTCTTCTACGTGGTAACTAAAAATGAATTTCAAGATCGATCTACCTACCGCGATGTGTGGGAAGCACTTCGAAACCTACGAGACCATGTGTTGGAATCTAGCGTGAAGAAACTGGCTATGCCTAAGATAGCGAGTAACTAGTTGGATTGACATCCAGATATTAATTTGCAGCTACAACCCCCGTTATCAGTATCCGATGAAGACGGTGCCCTGCTATTTCTATAAGATCGGAAAGTGTTGAAATGGGGCCAGTTGCTGATTCAAACATCCAGTCTCGGCTACACAAAAGTTCCAGGAGGATCTTCCATCTAAGGAGTGGGTAATGTTACGAAACAGCACACTGGTATAGTCCCTAAATCCGACTCTGTCTAAGCCAGGTATTAAAGTTAAAATTATGGCGGACGCGCAGGGTTTCCTAGAATTGTTTACGAATTGTCCATTATCTACATTGTTTTTGTGACCAGTCTTATCTAGAAAATGTTAGAAAGCCAATTGTTTTTGTAATCTTGAATTCTCCAGTAAAAAAGGCACTAATATATATCTATATATATATATATATATATATATATATATATATATATATATATATATATATATAACAAAGAAGATGTAGGAATATCGCGTGATATGTTAACAACAACAACAAAGAGAATCATGGGTAATTCACGCAAAGTAAAGGGCTACTGAAACATGCATGTCCACGGTTACCACTCTATTTCAGTAGCCCTTTACTTTGCGTGAATTACCCATGATTCTCTTTGTTGTTATATATATATATATATATATATATATATATATAAAGGACCGATCAGCTGATGAGTTTATTGGATAATTTGACATCGTGGGATGAACAGTAAATAAGTGAATATAAATTAATTAAGTGTTTATATAAATTAGTTTAAGTGAATATACTGTGGTTACAGGGTGATTCATTACTAATTAGAAATAATTTAACAGTAGAATCCTGACTTCAAATTATGAATATTTAACCCAAAACACCTAAATAAAATTTAGCTGCTTACTGAGTTACAGGGTGTTTTGTTTAAAAATTTAAAAACTATTTGTGCTCAGTACTTTAAAACTGTTTTACCTATTCATTTCATATCTGGCAGAAAGTGTAGACACTGTACACCCTACCAAATTGAAATAAACAAACGTTTCTGGCTACTACCAGAGGCGTACGACAGGGTCAAGTGACAGGTTTTTCGTTCCCAAATTCTACGCCACTGTCGGAATAGGAATTTTAGCCTATTTTTTTGATTCTCCAATACATTTTAAGTAGATAAAGTACTCTTTTTCATAACGATTAAGTTAATATTTCTCGAGATATTTCAAGTTAAACACGAAGCTGTCCAATTTTGATGTGTAATAACTATGTCGATGTTTTGCACCAGTGAATTGCATTAAATACGCAAATGGAACTTTAATCCGCGAATGAAGATATCAAAATTATTGACAATATTGAAATGATTTGAAAATATTTTCAAACAAATAAACTAATCGCTATTTTTAATTACAATCAGATAAATCGCATTTGATGGATAATTTTTCAATATCAGTTGGCTCTGGTCTGAATTAATTGCTTCGATCTTGTGGGGTGCTGTCATAGCTATTAGTTGTTGCTTATATCACTTGTAATTTCGATTGTTGTGAAATTTGAAGTCGCCTAAGTGAAAATGCCTCGACACAACAATTTTACTAATCTTGAAATGCGAGACATGCTTTGTGTTTATGTACAAGAAAATTTTTCCTGTGTTGCTGCTGCTCGCAGATATCAACAAATGCATCCAATCAGAGTTCAACCCAATCGGCAAACTTTCAGCAATATTTTCCGTCGATTAGGAGAAAGTGGACAATTTAAGCGTAATAGTGGTATGGGACCACCGAAAATAATAACTGTGGATCAGGAGGACGATATTTTAGTACGAGTTGCTGATAATCCGGAACTAACTACTCAGCGTTTAGCAGCAATGACTGGAGTAAGTCAATCTTCAGTTTTGCGAATTTTGAAAAAGGAAAATTTACAACCTTACCATTTTACACCGGTACAAAATTTATTACCTAGAGAGTATCCTCTAAGGATGAATTTTGCTCAGTGGATGATAAATCGAGAAAATGAAGATCGAAATTTTGTTTACAAAATTATTTTTACTGACGAGGCCACATTCACTCGCAGAGGAGTTTTTAACTGGAGGAACAGCCACAATTGGGATATTGCAGATCCCCATGTATTCCGAAAATCACCTTTTCAGCACGAATTCAATAAATGTATGGTGCGGTATCTTTGGAGATAGTTTGTTGGGTCTATATGAGTAACCAACAAATTTGAATGGTAACTCATATTTACAATTTTTGGAAACAACTCTATTCGATCATCTCGAGGAATTGCCACTTAATCGAAGAATATACATCTGGTTCATGCAGGATGGAGCACCACCTCATTATCAGATGATAGTGAGGAATTATCTCGATAACCAATTTCCTCATCGTTGGATTGGCAGAGGTAGCGAATTTCCGTGGCCGCCTAGAACTTCCGAATGTAATCCCCTAGATTTTTATTTTTGGCGCCATAGGAAATCATTAGTATATTCACAAGGAATAAACACTCGTCAGGAACTTTGGCAGCAAATTGTTAATTCGGCTAATTTTATTACCAATCAACCTAACATATTTTTCAAGGTAAGGAGATCATTTAGCTAGAGAAGGAATAAGCTTATTGAAGTAAACGGGGGTCACATAGAACACTTGTTATAAGAGGTTTTTAGGTACTTTTCGTTCCTAATATTTCCGATATGTTATTAAAATTGTAGGGAGCTACTTTTATTTAGATTTTAATTTTCAGAACCACAATTTGTTTTCAATTAATCTGCTCATTCAATAGTTGTGTTATTCATTGTTGACACGGATTAAAGTTTCATTTGCGTATTTAATGCAATTCACTGGTCCAAAACATCGACATAATTATTACACATCAAAATTGGCTTCATCGTTATGAAAAAAGAGTATTTTGTTTACGTATAAAGTATTGGAGAATCAAAAAATTGTGCTCAAATTCCTATTCCGCTAGTAGCGTAGAATTTGGGAACGATTAACCTGTCACTTGCCCCTGTCGTACGCCTCTGGTAGTAGCCAGAAACGTTTTCCGTTTTCAAACCACTTTCGGATACCATTAATATTGTTTTCATACTCATTTTGTAAAATCGCTGCGTCGTTGTTCGCGGAATCAGAAAAGTAGGGACCCTGTATATCTAAGATATACCCATCTGGCGCCACTATAAGAGCGGGTTTCACTAAATGTCTTCCTTTATGTAGAGAGTAAGACTGTCTCAGAGCACTAAAATTACTACTTTTGGGGATATATGAATATGTTGCATCGAGATATGCAATGGCAACTGGCAATTCTGGGTTTTGATTGTACAATCGATTCGCCAATTCCGTCACGTGCTGTTCAATGTATTGCTGTCTATTAATAGCATTTAGGCCTATGTTTTCTGGCACAAATTGGACCATCAAGCATCTTCGAACTGTGGAAATCGCTAGAGAAACAGCTTGTCGACTCGAGTATTTAAAAATCAGTTTCAGGAATTCATCGGACAGACCCTGTCGAAGCTTGCACAAGAACGTCAATAAGTCTTTTCTATGTACCCGTCGACCATGATTCTCATTTTCGTTATTACTTTCACAATATCTGTACATATCATCAAATTGAGCTTTACTTATGGAGGTTACACATCGAAATTCATCATCTGTGAAGGAATTCTCGTCGTTGAAGTTTGGGTCATCTGGTCTTGCCTCACGGCGCATTACTTGCAACAGGTTGTTCAGTTCTGGGCCAGGCAAATGGTATGGTCTATTCACAAATTCCAAACCGTCAAGAAGTAATCTTTGAACGAACCCGTTTTGATCCAAATGATGAGGACATGATCGAACAGACGGAGGAGCATAGATATTCCGCAGAATGAATATTTTGACTCGACAGTTGCCTGATAAACGACCTGTATTCCTTTGCTCTCCGCAAAACAGGCAATATCGGTTCCGCGTCTGCTTCAACACATTCAATCTTATGCAGGTGGGGTCCGCTTCTAGATCTCGAATTTCCCTATTTATGCTTTGGTTGCAGTTAAAACAAATACGAGTATTTGCATTTATTTCGAGGCCAGGATGATTGAGATCATTGCGCCGGGTAACCGCAATTTCACGTTTTTGAGCGTGGGCTTCTCCATAGATAAGTACCATCCCACGTGGCTGGAAACGGGCGTTACACACATAGCAAGTTAGTCTGTTACGAGCTGCCATACTTCCTAGGATTCATGAACGACCCAATAAGAAGGTTATTTAAGACTTGGACTTCAATATTGGATGCGAAAAATACTTACTTCAGGGGATCGAACGTCAATTATCTATAATGAGTAAGGAACAGATCAATCACAAAGTTGATAAATTGACAAGGTGTCACAAAGCGTCACAGGAAATTGAACTTGAACTTGCAAAAATCTTCCTAATATGAACAAAGCGATTCTGTCTGATGTAAACAAAGATTTGATTGCAGAGGACGAACACAGAGGGCCTGTTATCGCTTTGTTTCTAGATATTGGGAGAACCAAGTGAATGTGGACGCCCTTGGAGGGAGACTTTGTTTATATTGTCTTCGCAGTCTGGTGGAATTTTTCGCGCATATTTTGTACAAAAATCAACCTCATCTGGCTAACAATACTCAAGTTTTCAGTAGAAGCGCACTAAGTGCGCACATAAAACAGAGTTGGTGTAGGTCTCATTTACTGGGGCCCGGCACCCATTTTTTGGCAACCTTAAAAAATCGTGTAAATCTAAATGTTTCAGAGAGCACCTTGCATGCATGGAAAATGATAAAATCAGGAGTTCATTCGTTCCATTGATGCAAACAAACCTTTTTTCCTTAGTGGGCGATGTGAATTCCACCCTATTTCCCATCAATTTGGGCGCACCTGGGCGAGAGTTTGTCTCATATTGTCTTCCGTGCTTTCGTAGACATTCCAACCAATATTCTACACCGAACTTTACCGTTAGCTGGCTCGCCATACTGAGGTTTACTGTAATAACCTACAGAGATAACCTATATCTCAGAGCTCAATTTTCACTTTTCAGACGCGGATATCTCGAAAACGCGGCATTCCCGGAGTTTGGTGCCGTGGAGACTTTTTTTCTACTCATCAAGATCTGTTCATTCCCAAAGTTTGGGCCAATTTAACCGGGACCACTTTTCCATAAGGTTTGTGCGGGGTCCTTTCAAGAAAAATTGAATTTGTGTGCAACTGTTTCACGCATTCAGTGAAAGCAAGGAATAAAAAAGGGTATATTGATCTGTACTTGCCATAATGCACTATACTATGAAACTGAAAATGAACTTTCACTAATACACATATATTACAGCTAGTTCACAGGAAATTTATTAGAATAGTTTTTCAATAATATTAAAACTAATAAAAATTTTACACCATAATTTTATGAAAGATTACGGTAAATCAACAGAAATCCAATATGTTTAAAGAAAATTCTATCGTTTGCCTACGGTTACTTTTTCTCACGCAAGAGTCGCTATTCCGAGTGCCTAAACCATTCCATAATGTACTCTTCACAATCCTTATCTGTGAAACCTTTAAAGGTGATCTGAACAGCAGCTAGAAAAACAATTGCTTTAGATCCAATTGTGCCCATGGAGACCTTTGATCTGAACATCATAAACTACATCAAATTGGATTTTCAGCCAATCGACTGTGACCCATTTTCCATAAGAAACAAAGGAATAATAACATATTTTATATCGAGAAGTGACTTTTCATGGCCCACCTACTAGAACCTGCCTCACTCCGTTTGGCAAGTAAATTCGAGTGTGCCATAAAAATTCATACTTCTCTTCTGTTTAAAATAATATACTAATCTCATTCTGTTATTCCTGTCCTGTAACATATTGTTTTTTAACATCGTAGAATTCTAACTAAGTATTATTAATACACTATACAAAAAAACTACTTATGAAGAAGAGATATGAACAGATTATCAAGTTAAATGAGTATGTAGTTAATTGTATCCAATCGAGTATCCAACAGTTGTGTTTCTACAATAATACTTTCAATCACTTTCCCATAATTAATTTTATTAGATGAGCATGGTTCATGGGAGAATCAAATTAATTTGGAATATTTTTCAAACTTAACCTGACATTTTCTATTTAGTTCAAAAATGTTTACTACTTTTCCTACAAAAACTTATCTAAAAATGTAATAGCAATTAGGACTCAATACTAAAAGTTAATTTTTGGCATTGAACTGGTTCATCACTATCTACAAATATATCATTAATCGTCTCCATGGCAATAGGATGCGATAATAAATAATTGAATTATGTTTGTTGATTGGAGCATTCAGTGTCATAAGTTACATATTATTCAACTAGATTAATATAGTATTGTAAGGAATATCTAGAGTTTTTGATTCCAGCTTTTTTATTGTACACAGTGAATTTTCAAATGGGAATGAGCTTTTTAGCAGAAATTTTTGTTGTTAAAGTCTCAACAGTCTCTAATTGTTCACACGAATTTTTAGTATTAATATTAAAATTTCCTAAACCTGCAAAACTATATCGAGGGCTATGACAACTACAATTGTTACTACTGCAAAAACTAGAACTAGAGATACTTGATTCAATATTTTATGTACTATTCAATACAATGTCTGTATCAGCTGAAATAGTTACTCCTTTTTTTACATAATTACCAACTATTTTATAATTTTTTCATGGAATATATTTTATTCGCACGTGGTTGTCGATCGTTGAATGATTTCAGAAAACAATCTATAGTGCAGGAGAACTGGAAGTTATTTCAGTTAACAAATTTAAAAAATAATTATTAATTCTAATTTCATTTCAGTTGTCTCATAATATTTTACTTACACATTTCTAACGTATTAGAAAAATCTACAACTTACAATTTCCGTAGCACAAATCTATTATTTCAGTTTTTGTAGTAGTAAAAACTACATTTACAATTCCGTTGTAAAATAATACAACTTTCCAAAAGTTTCGTAGTAAATAATACTAATTTTCTGTGCAACTGCAATTTTCAGTTAGTGGACTAGCTAACAAATTTCGTAATAACAAACTGCACTTTTCATCCCAAACAAAATTATTGTTTCTTGTGAAGATAAATTTGTTCCTAAGACAAGTATAAAAAATGTTCCCGTTTTTTTCAGAATGGCTACTGACTTAAGGCGAGTTACTGCTAAATGCGGTATATGTGCAGGGCGTATTACTGAGGTCTTTAAGGCAGCAGCTCTTGCCGCGTCACAGTCCAATGACGGAAATATCGATGTTTCTAGGGTAAAATTACAAGATTTACAAAATGCATTTGACACTTTCTGTGAATACCACAACGAGATTATAGGTATCATCGAAAAATATTATTTTTACCAGTTTAAAATGTATTACAATCGAATCTGTAAACCCCTGGACGACGAAGAAGCGATCCAAAAGGCAGCACGTCTATCAGCAGCCACCTCCTGTACTAATACTTCGAAGTTGAAGTCACTTTCCACCTTAAATGTTCCACAATTTAATGGAAATTTAGAATGTTGGCCTACATTTTTCGATATGTATAATTAAATTGTACATAACAATGCTTCAATTTCAAATGCTTCTAAGCTGAAGTATCTGCTTTCTCACCTAGAGGGAGAACCTCAGAGATTATTCAGCAGTTTCAAAATTTCTGATGCCAATTATATTTTGGCTTATGACAAATTGGTTGAAAGGAACCAAAATAAACGTTTTTTGGCAACCAATGCCATGAGTTCAATAATGGGTGTTACCTGTAAAAATAGTACATCAAAGGATATAGGAAATCTTATTAACACATTTTTTGAGGCTTTGGAAACTTTAAAGTCACTTAATTTTGATGTTAATTCTTGAGATTTAATTCTTTTTCATTTACTTTTGGAAAAAAACTCCAACAGAATTCCGAACCAGTTTCGAGATTCAAAACAGTTCTGAGGAAATTCCAACTTTCTAACAATTGTACGAATTTCTAGAAAATAGGTGTCAAGCAGTGGAATCCGTGCAGCACCTTACCACCCCAAAATTGGGAAAAATTTTTTCCGATTCAAGTTTTTCCTAAAACCAAAGTTATCAAAAAACCTCCAAACCACCGCATGTTTTCAATATACACTCATCTAAGATTTCCTGCTACCTGTGCAAAGAATATCATGGACTTTCAAAGTGTTCCAGATTTCTAGAAAAATTTCCGGTTGATAGGAAAATTTTTGTTAAGCATAACAAGTTATGTCAAAATTGTCTGTATCATGGTCACATGACCAAAGCATGTACTTCAAAGTTTCGGTGCAGAGTGAGCGATTGCAATGGTTGACACCATACTCCGGTACATATTTTCAAAAGTTCAGAGGATATACCACAACCCACTTCACAACAAAATTCCATGGTTGTTCCCCCTCTTACCGAAAATCCGCATACTCATTGCAATATAACGTGGATGTCCGCACAAAATAAAATACCTTGCCAAACCACTAGTCTCTTAGCTACTGCGGTAGGAGATATTTGTGACAGTCAGGGCTGTTATCACCCCGTTCGTATCATGCTAGACTCGGGTAGTACCGATTGTTTCATCAGTAAAGAATGCTTACGCAGATTAGGCCTAGTTTGCCGCCCTCATTTCACAGCTATTCATGGATTAAATCAAATGTCTTCCATTTCCTCACATGGTATTACTCGTTGCTAAATTAAACCTGAAGAACTTCCCGGCCCAACCTTTTGCTTTGAAGCTATTGTAGTTCCGAAGTTATCGTCCAATCTTCCCCTTTATGATTTGCACGAAGGGCAATGGGATCACCTAAAAGGGCTACAGTTAGCTGATAAAAAATATTTCATTTCTAGGTTCATATATTTATTACTCGGGGTAGAAATATTGGGGCAAATTATTGGTGACGGGCGAATAAGTGGTAAAATGGGCCAACCTTCAGCTATGGAGACAGTTTTCGGATGGATTCTTTTGGGGAAAACTGGAGTTCCAGAATTTTCGAAGTTTAACACTTCAAGTTGTCATTCTATTTTCACTCCGGAACTCCCGCTGGAAGTGATAGTTCCAAAGTTTTGGGAAATCGAACAGATCCCTCAAAAATATTTTTCTTCTCCTGTGGATATAAAAGCCGAAGATATTTTTAAAAGTACAGTTTCTAGAGACCCTACGGGAAGATTTATCATTTCTTTACCGTTTAAAAACGACGAACCCGATTTGGGTGACACCTACGAACAGGCACATCGTAAATTTTCTATGCCAGAGCATCGGCTCACAGAAATCCAGAACTTCACAATGACTATCGCAATTTCATGCAGGACTATTTGGATAGCAATGACATGTCTTTAGTAGTATATGCAAGCTCTGCAAACCCACTTTTATCCTGCTATTTACCACGTCTTTGCGTGCTTAAGCCAGATAGCATAAGCTCGAAGCTCAGAGTTGTGTGGGACGAAAGTTCGAAAGGTCACAATGGCATGAGCTTAAATTCCACTTTACTAGCAGGACCCAAACTTCAACAAGATATGAGTTCCCTTTTACTTATCTTTCGTTAATATCCTGTTGTATTTATTACTGATGTCGTTGGCATGTTTCGAAAAATTCTAGTGACGCCTGAACATAGGCATTTTCAAACAATTTCGTGGAAATTTTCGCCTAACGAGCCCTTGTCAGAAGGGACGCTAATACAGTTCCTATTGGTCTTAGTCCAAGCTCTTTTATGGCTATATGAGTGCTTAATGAACTAGCAGATCTCGAAAAAAATCGTTTTCCATTAGCTAGCAAAATAATCAAGACACAGACTACAAGGTCTTCAATGGCTGAAGCCCAAATTTCGGGGTTTCGAGTTACGCAAATGGGCAAGAAATTCTCAGTAATTGTTAGCACAAATCCCAGGATCGGACAAACAAATGCCCTTGTCCTTCCATAAAACAGAGCCACATTTTTTTAAGGTTTTAGGGCTGCAATGGCACCCTTATCTTGATTGCTTTTCATATCAGTGTAGGGCAAGTGAAAATACATTATGCAACAAATATGGAATGCCCAAAATTGATTGGGACACGCCCTTGCCCCCTCCTATTCCAGATTCCTGGCAGCAGTTGAAGTCAGAACTCCCCAAACTTTCCGAAATTTCATTATCTAGGTATATCCCTATTTTTCTAAGAGTTGAAACTAGTGACTCTATTTTAGTTTCCATGCTTTGCGCAAAAAGTCGTGTTGCGCCTCTAAAAACAGTTTCATTGCCGTAACTAGAGCTCACCACGGCTCAGCTACTTGCAGATCTAATATTCTTTCTGAAAACTACTCATTTACCGAAGCAGATTTTTGACGAAATATTTGCTTGGACTGATTCCCAAGTTGTCCTGGCTTGGCTAAATTCACCTCCTTGTCGTTGGAGGACATTTGTTGCAAATAGGGTTAGCCACATACAAGATATCGTTCCCTACTTATCTTGGCGTTATATTGCATCCGCATTAAATCCAGCCGATGTCGCTTGGAAAGGCACAATCCTCTCAAATTTATTGCGTCATGATTTGTGGTGGAGTGGACCTCCTTTTTTGTCTCTTTCTAGAGACGAGTGGTATAACAAGTCTTTTTATAAGCAACTAGGCGAATCATGTTCAGAGATAATATCCTGCGATGAAAAAAAATTGTCTTCGAGGTCACGACAGTAATCGAACCAATAGATGCATTATTGGGAAGATTCTCTAACTTGTTTACTATTCAAAAAATTCTTTCTTACTGTATTCGATTTTTTACAAATTTTCAAGTACGTAACCTACCAATCGAAACATACTTCGGCTGACCCACTCTAGACGAGTTACAGAGAGCCTTAATGTGGCTCGTGAAACATTTTCAAACTACAGTTTTTTCCAATATAACTTCCATGATAAAGCAAAATAAATTGCTCCCGAAACCATTTCGCACACTATTATTACCTAGTTCACATCGTCTTACTGCGGTCATAATAGAATATTTCCATAAAAAATATCTTCATCCAGGATTAAAAACTTTGCACCATATACTTTTGCAATAATTTTGGATTATTTCGGCGAGAAGAGCCATCGAAAAAACATTAAGTAGTTGTGTAAAGTGTTTCAGAGCACGCCCTAAGACGTATACCCCTCCTACTATGGCGGATTTGTCTAGTTATAGAATATCCCTGTTAACTGCCTTCTCCCACATAGCGTTGGATTTTTGCGGTCCCTTTTTGATTACGCCCTTGAGAGGCAGATGTATCACAAAGAAATTCAAATCTTACGTTTGCGTATTTGTATGCACTTCAACAACAGCCGTTCATTTGGAGCTGGCAGTGGATCTCACCACAGAGAGTTTCATTGCTTGTTTTAGGCGATTTGTTGCAAGGCGAGGTTCGGTGGTTTTCTGCCAGAGCGATAATGGGACTAACCTTGTTGGCGAGTATAATCAGCTATTTGAGCTCGCAAAACAAGCTTCTGAAGAGCTTGCGCTAAAGTGGAGGTTCTCTCCCCTACTGGACCAAATTTTAACGGTTTAGCGGAGGGTGGCGCAAAAAGTTTCAAAACACACCTAGTTCGTGTGACTGGCTATCAAATACTCTGCTATGACGAAATGCACACATTAATGTGAAATTGAGGCAGTATTAAACAGTCGTCCTTTGTATTCCCAGTCGTCAGATCCAAACGACTTAATACCTCTCACGTCGGCGAACTTCGTTACTTTCGAAAACTTGGTGGCGATAATCCCAACACACGATTTTTCTAATTTCAAATTGAATACATTGAATCGCTGGCAGCTAATTCAAACATTAGTAACCCACTTTTGGAAAAGATATTCCACCAAGTATCTTAATACTTTACAACACCGTACCAAGTGGATTAAGACTGCAGTAGAAATAAAACTTAATGATCTGATCGTAATCCAATGCGAAACCACATCGCTGTTAAAGTGGCCTCTCGGTCGAGTTATAGAGCTTCCGGGACGCTATAATCACGTGCGAGTTGTGACTGTAAAAACTTCAACCGGACAGCTTCGCCGCCCGATCGTTAAACTGTGTCCCTTGCCCAATCAGGACAAGGGGCAGTTATAAAAGCAATATATACATATATATATATATATATATATATATATATATATATATATATATATATATACATATATATATTTCATCAAATATTTCTTGACCAATATATATATATATATATATATATATATATATATATATATATATATATATATATATATATATATATATATATATAAATAAAATTGAAAATATCACGGGGATTGCAGCCTAAATAATATTAAATATTCTTGCTATACAAAACCGAGCGCTTTCGAAAGACTATTTCTTTCTTTTTCAAGGTTGCATATTAGAATTATGAGAAATCAAAGAAAACAGGATACATAGTAATCGCCTTCGATTTAAGTCAAAGTTAAAATCAATGCCTCAACATTGAATTAAAATGCAATGGGAAACTGTAAAATTGAAAAAGTGAACAAGTAAAAAAGTAAAAAATTGAAACACTAAAAAACTGACAAATTGCAAAATTGAGTTTAAATTAACAACATAAATTAATACTTAGCTAAAATCCCTCCTGAAGGAACACATTTCGGTTTTTTTTAAAACTAACTTCAACACTACTACATTGTGACAGAGAATATTCAAAACTGATTCGGTTGTTTCAAGTGTATCTAGTTTTTGGATAGAAAGTAAAGTTTTTTACTACACCATACCTGCTTTCAGTCGTATTCTCTTCAAGCGAGTTTGTTTTATTATATGGCTACATACCAGGGTAGTTAGAAAATTGCAAAGTGGGATACCAAATGTTGCACCAAAACTAGCAATGAGATTAATATTTAAAATTTTTTGGATCTTGATGTCCAATTACTGTTAAAAATTTTTTAACTTTAAAATCTTTCTCATTCACAAAACAGTTGCCTGCTGTTATCTTTTCGTAAGTTATTTTGAACAAGGAGTTGAATATGTTCAGAGTCACCAAACATCATGAACTCTCACTTCATCCGTCCCGCGGCTGTGAACACATCCAGGCAGTTATCGCGTGCAAAAACAAAAAGGCACAGGCTAAAAGAGGACAACACCAATCGGTGGTAAGTTTTCTTATCACAAGAGGTGTATTTACAGAAAAGAAAAGAAGAGAAAAAAATAAAAATCAAAATTAATTAATCAAAGTCCAGTCTCTCACCCTGGAATTTAAGATTCTGAAATTGCCAACTTCAGAGGCTGTCACCCTCTGAGTAGCAAGAGGTTATTTTAATTTTCTAAAATTTTTAATAATTCAATTATACAGACAACCTTCAAAGAGGGAAATGGCAAGCCCCACACCCTGTCAAGTTTGTCAGTCCCGACAGAAATAGGAACTCCCCAAACACCTCCCCGAAATGCTGTTAATTCAAGTTGGTACTCTCAATGCCTGGCGCCACCTGACTCAAACATGCTATTCTATTACTATTTTTATGAATTATGTTATAGTGTAAAAAAATGTTTATAGCGGAGTTAGCTGATAGTACAACGCCCGTGAAAGAAACGCCACAATTTCTCCACAGACATCCCACACCAACTAACTAAGGGAAGAATCGTCACTGCTAGCTGGGTTGACATTTGTACAATGTAACAAATATGTATAAATCTTACTTATATCATCGATGTCAGATTTTTTATTCATAGTTAGGTCATTAACTTGGATGTGGTACATTTCTAAGAATTTACGTTTATTTTTATTTCTTTCAACTTCCAAAATCTCCAAATTTTCAAAATCTACGTGATGTGTCTCATCTATTATGTGTTCTGCCAGAGCACATTTTCTTTTCCCTAACCTACTATCACTTTTATGTTGTACCAAACGATTTTTCAAATTTTGTGAGGTTTCACCTATATACTTCTTCTCACAATTCATACAAGGTATTTGATAGACCACGTTTGTACGTTGGAGGGTCTCATCTTTGTGTTTAAGTTTAGTTTAGTTTTTCTCTTCTTTTCTTTTCTGTAAATACACCTCTTGTGATAAGAAAACTTACCACCGATTGGTGTTGTCCTCTTTTAGCCTGTGCCCTTTTGTTTTTGCACGCGATAACTGCCTGGATGTGTTCACAGCCGCGGGACGGATGAAGTGAGAGTTCATGATGTTTGGTGACTCTGAACATATTCAACTCCTTGTTCAAAATAACTTACGGAAAGATAACAGCAGGCAGCTGTTTTGTGAATGAGAAAGATTTTAAAGTTAAAAAATTTTTAACAGTAATTGGACATCAAGATCCAAAAAATTTTAAATATTAATCTCATTGCTAGTTTTGGTGCAACATTTGGTATCCCACTTTGCAATTTTCTAACTACCCTGGTATGTAGCCATATAATAAAACAAACTCGCTTGAAGAGAATACGACTGAAAGCAGGTATGGTGTAGTAAAAAACATTACTTTCTATCCAAAAACTAGATACACTTGAAACAACCGAATCAGTTTTGAATATTCTCTGTCACAATGTAGTAGTGTTGAAGTTAGTTTTAAAAAAAACCGAAATGTGTTCCTTCAGGAGGGATTTTAGCTAAGTATTAATTTATGTTGTTAATTTAAACTCAATTTTGCAATTTGTCAGTTTTTTAGTGTTTCAAATTTTTACTTTTTTACTTGTTCACTTTTTCAATTTTACAGTTTCCCATTGCATTTTAATTCAATGTTGAGGCATTGATTTTAACTTTGACTTAAATCGAAGGCGATTACTATGTATCCTGTTTTCTTTGATTTCTCATAATTCTAATATGCAACCTTGAAAAAGAAAGAAATAGTCTTTCGAAAGCGCTCGGTTTTGTATAGCAAGAATATTTAATATTATTTAGGCTGCAATCCCCGTGATATTTTCAATTTTATTTGTTAATAGTTCAGCCGTGATTACTTGTCTCTGTTTATATATATATATATATATATATATATATATATATATATATATATATATATATATATATATATATATATTCATGCGTGGAATTTCTTGGATTAAGGAAATAATTAAACTTTGGGAGGTTCTTTCAAAACATTTTTTCTTTATTGATAATTACGTACGTTTCGACAATAATTTTGTCATTATCAAATTATCTAAAAAAATTTAAAAATATAAAACACATTTTTACAACGATAAGTATGTTACAATTAAAAAGTAAAAAACGGTAAAATTTATTATTGGTACAAACATTTAAAGCTGATACTTCACAAAGAAATAAATTACCTGCATGTTGAGAAATTACGTGGTTGAAAGATTTTAACGATTTTTAAAATGCTTTTTAAAAGTATATGTTGCCATGTCTAAACACCATTACCTCATAATCAACAGTTTAATTCGTTTTGAAAATAGTATTTGTAAAATGTACATCAATGTTCTTTTTTTATAACAACATATCTACTACAAATTGAATTTTTGTTTTATAGTGCCAGCGATATTTTACAAATGTTAGAGTATATTCAATAGTAAGGTACAAAAGTTGTCAAAGGTGGTACTCAGATACTTGGTTATGTTATTATTTTTTTAAAATACCGTCGTAAATTATACTTAAGTTTTCTATGTCGTTTCTGGAGTTATTGCTATTGGAATCCTGTTTAATATGTATCATATCCAAAACAGTTCTAACTCTATCATTTTTTTCCCTTTCGAGAATTTTAGTTTGGTCAAAGTTAAAAGAGTGACCAGTTTGTTGTCTCTGATTTTAGAGTGCTGTTACATCCGTTTTGGAGTATTTATGAGCCTGTAGTCTCTTTTGTAAATATTGTTTACTCTGTACATACATTGGTCAGAGAAAACAATGCGGCAATGTGATAAAGAAAACTCTGTTTAGTTAATCCTAAGCTTTCGATAATTTATTATTATCATTATCAAAGAATCTACAAAATAAATATTATATAAATTTGAAATATTTTTTAAAGTAAAAATATTTTTTACTTACACTAATTGAGGTTGTTTACAATCATATAATATCTATATATATGAGGAAATATCATTGTACAATTTAATCGTTAAAATATTCAAATTGGCATGTTATCAAATTGATGACAATTTTTGATAAGTTGATGTTGTCATAGAAAACATTTATATATATATATTCAGTACATCAGTATAGTATATGATAAAATGTTTACTATACTCTTATTATATTTAAATGAAATATAAGTAAATCAATAAACAGAATTATCCTCTATAACGCCTTGATCTTCATTATTATCTTTTTTGTCGAATGATAATAAATAAGTATAAATTGAATTTGAATTCTGAATATCAGTTCTTTTATTTAAACAATTATTCTCTTGAGCAATGAATGTCATTTCCAGGAAAATCCTTTTAGAGTAATTGTCTTCTTTATCACATTGCCGCATTCCCCAAAAAAAAAGTTACCCTAACTAGTGTCGGCAACGAACTACTTTCAACTATATATATATATATATATATATATATATATATATATATATATATAAATATATATATATATATATATATATATATTGAACTTATCGTAGCAAATATTGAAGAGAATAAGACACAAATATATGAAATTTGTAACTTTGTCAGATGGTAAATGGATATTACTTTCTTTAGACAGATAGAATTATCATTTCTACGTATAATTATAAGTTAGAAATATATCTCATATCAAATCAAACACCCATGATATCAATTATCCTTTATAACTATATAAATACACCAGTAATATTGAAAATCGTTACCTTAAATTTCAGATTGTAAACATTGAGTCATAAATTTTAATCCATTCCCTTGGTAAATTATGAATTCATTTTTTTTATTAGCAACACAGTTGATCATTTGTATATTGTATCTAGAATATCAAAATGAACCTGAAAAGAACATAAAATTATCATTAGACGATAATAAACAGGATATTTGATACTAATATACAGACAAGTTATCACATTTGTTGGAATGAAATCATTGAACTGTCAACACAAACTTCATGTCATGTAACATAGAATTACAATAGCAGAAATATATTCAACCAAAGAAGTATTTTAGGTTTTGAAGTATTGAATATTTTCAAAGCGGATAGAATGTTTAAAAAAATGTAACTGTATCAAATGATAGGACAAGTTTATATGAGATAATTGTTAAATCATATATATAAGAAATGAATTGAAAGGCATTATGAAAGATTTTAAGGAGGTAATGATTGTAAGTTCATTGAGATTTAAATTTAAAGTGGGATAGATATTATCATTGTATATAAATATAAGGTATATTTTGGAAATATTTCACATGTAAATAGGTATAATGAATTATTTTGAAATTTTACACAAATAATTAATAACAATAGGAATAAGAAAAAGATAATAAAATTAAATATTAAACATTAAATAGAACGACTATGATATATCTAGCAATTTGTTAGTGTTTTGTTTAAAATAACAAAACTAGCAACAAAAGTTTGTTGATTGAGAGAACAAAGGAGTGTGTGGTGTGATACGAAAGAAAATGTACATGTAAGAAATTTTTTCTAAAATTTAATTAAAATAAGCGGAAATTATTTAAAATTGAAGTCTAAACCGAATACAATTGCTCAATTATAACCTTATGAACATTTATAGCAGAAAATATCTGTGAATAATAATTATTTGTGGACAATACAATTAATTGAAATTTGAGAAGGGACACTATGCGTAAATTTTAATTAAATGACCACATTATCGTCACAAGTATTAGATAAAAAACATTCAGTATCATCGTAAAACATTTCAAGTCAAATTTAAAGAACAATCTAATAAAATTATCTCGACTTACCTGCAATACAAACTATCGAGTTTGTTTCCACGATTTGAAGAGAGTCCAGCTTCATTCCAGGGGAGAACAGGAACAGAGTGCACAAAGAAACTTTCAAGTGTTATGAACAGGTCAGTGTATAAATAATTTATATGATACCATTTAAAACAATTCAGACATATATAAGTAATTTGGCCAAATTTCACCACTAATAATTTTCTATGTATAAGAATTTTCAATTTATGTATAGTAGTTTGTAATAATAATTTGCTTAACAGAAGTTTTTTCCTTAATAATTATAATGTTTTTCAATTTGATGATGATTCGTAATTATATAAACTAAATTTAGACTCTTCTGCATTTTATTTATGTCATATGCTGATGATAGAAAAACGAATGATATCATAGAGGTCGAATGGGTATGTTCCGCGGTATTACTCACAGTATTTTTGGAGGAGATAATGGTAATGTAATATTTGGTAAATACAAATTTCATATATTTTAATAATCCAGAATCCAACGGGAGTAGGGTGTTCTGATGCTCTCCATTAAATTAATAACTAAATAAATCAAATCATTTTACCCTGAGCTAGCCAATTCTACAATTTGAATCATACATAAATTTCAATCATAGATAAACTTCATAAATAATAATTATATAACTTTAATAATAATTAATACAATGAATCAAGATATTTATTATAAAATGACGCCCGAAACGTGGGGCAATTAAATATCCAATTATAATATTATAAAATATATTATAATTGACACCAAAAACGTGAGGCGCGAGTTAAAAATTTTGGAAGAATTTTGTTAAGAGAATATTTAAAAATTATAAATAAATAATATTAGAATTTTTTTTGACTATATTAAAAATACATAATGGAAAGAAAACGTACTTTGAGAGATGGAAAACAGGAGTATAGGAGACAGGAAACGAAAGGAGGAACATTTACTGAGGAGCAAATGATGGAAATGATGCGACAAAAGGATAGAACAGAGATTTGAAAAATTTGGAGAAGATATGAGTAAAATTTTTACATGGGAAGATAGGAAATCGGACATGGTGGTGGAAGAAGATTTTAACAAAGTAGAGGGGAACATTGATGGAAAAATGGATAAGTCGTTAAACAATATTGATAGCAACATGGATAACATAGATGAAGAAACGAATGGTAAGGAGGACAAGATAAATGAAAATAAAAACTTGAAGATAGAGCCAAAAGAAAGCGGAATCAAAATGGAAGAAAATTTATCAGGAACTATACAAACGGAAATATCAAAACAAACTAGTAATATAACAGATAACTTTGAACGGAATGAAATTAGAAATGATGGAAATGGGAATTTTGAAAAAGAAGAAATTTCAATGGAAATTAAAAATATTGAGAAGAATAATCAGGAATTAACAAATATCACAGAGGGGACAGAAGAAAAGGGAACTGGAGAAATGGAATACATAAAATTACAGGAACAAACAATTGAAGAGGAAAATCAACATTTCCAAGAAAAAGTAAATAGAGAAATCACAAATTTAAATGGTATGATAGAAAGATCAACAGGCAAATATGGTAGAAGTGGAATTGTGGATAGTCAATATCACAAGGCAGTACAAGAGATGAACCGAAGATTGGAAGACACAGTAGAAGATATAGGAGCAAATAGGAGAGGAAATGTAAGAGATATAGGATGCCTAAGAGAATTTCATAATAATAATGTACCAACAAGAATAACATGTAATAAAAAAAGGAATATAATTCACACAAATGCTTTCATCAACATAATAATGAATGAAATGAATAAGGTGGAAGAATTTGGAACACATATTTCATTGGATTTATGGAAAGGAATTAATGAGATACGGGACTGCAAAATTAAGAAGCACATGATAGGGAACGGAAAGAAGATTCAGAAGTGTAATGAGAAACAAACAACAAGAGGAGAACATCAGAAAAAAGTTAGGAAAAGAATAGCAAATTAAATAGTATACCATGATGATTGGAAGTAAGTTTGGAAACGAAAAAGCTATGGAATGGACAGGAAAAGTATAATAAAATAAACTGGAAGATAAACTTATTAATATCACATAACAATTATAAAAAACAGAAATGAAGTTAAGATAAAATTTTTATTATAAACAATGTACAAAGATAGAGATAGGTTAGGTCAGAAAAAGCTGTAAATAAAATAATAGACATAAGTATAGATTAAAAAAAAATTCAATATTAATTAAAATTATCATGCTAGATAATATTATAGGATAGATCGTGTTCTTTGTTGATTAAGCAGATGATATTCCAAACGATTCTTCACACTTCTTAATTAAGAATCTAGAAAAAAAGAAAGAAATATATATAATACATATCATATAATCTAAATCGAAACTTATTAGGTGAAACTTAGGAATGGAATAAATAGTGTAGAGTATACAGAGGGAAATTCAAACAGGGCAAACAAATAAGTAATGATATATAAATTAGATGAAGTACTGGCGTTATATAGAAATAAAACAGGAAGATATAAGATAGAGGGGATGAAATTATGTACAACTAAAAATATTAAATAGATTTTTACATCTTCAGAAAATTAATGGAATAAGATACAACAATTAAACAAACGAGAAGAAAGGAGATAGTTAGATGAATTATATAGATTAGAATATATGAGATGATGTTTTGATGTCAATTGATATTTATAGAATATTTGGAAGTATATGGAAGAATAAGGAAATTAATACTGAGATATATAAATATGAATTAAAGAAATGTTTTATTATAATGAAAAATGAATATGTAAAATTAGATATGAAATGATGAGTATATATAAAATAAAGTATAATGAGAATGTTGAAATATGAATATGATATATAAGCAAGTATTAGTATGGATATGAGTAGTAGGGAGAATTAAAAGTAGGAATTTTATGAATATTTGAATTGACAATGAGACAAATTAAGTATATTTTATGAAATAATAATAGAATAATCATAAATGAGAATCCAAAATCTGCATTTGAAGATGTGAATATTGATTTAAAATAGAAAAACTCATAAACGAATTACTAAACGGAGTAACGGGTGAGAAACCAACTTATATTATGAAGGGTATACAACCAGAACGTCACTGGATTTTAAACAGACAGTCAACAATGACAAGTGTACTCGAAAAGGTTAATCGAAGAATAATACGGAATGCTGAGAAGTGTATTAAAAAAACAAGATAAAAAGAAACATAGGACAATACGGTTTAATAAGGGTGATATGGTGATTGTCAAATCTTTAAGAATGCCAAATAAAGATGAAGAACAATGTGCTGAATAATTATATCCATTCGAAGGTCCGTATATCATAGATACTGAAAACGGTAAAAACAGTTATCGTTTAATATATTCAGTTACTAAAATGTTAAGGGGTATCTTTAACATAGAACACATCTATAAATTTTATTCTTGTGTAATATGTAGTGAAACATGAGGAATAGATAATGTTACAAGTATTTAAACTCATATAAAATAAGTTGTTTGTAAATAGTAGAATAAGGTAGGATAATTATACAACCAAGAATTAGTATGGAAGTTTCTAATTATTTTTCTAGTAAATAGTGAAGGAACGATAAGTTTGTTTTGGGGAAATTGAAATTTAAACAAATATTACCATGTTAATATTTATTAAATTTAAATTTGAGGGGATTTGAACTTATCGTAGCAAATATTGAAGAGAATAAGACACAAATATATGAAATTTGTAACTTTGTCAGATGGTAAATGGATATTACTTTCTTTAGACAGATAGAATTATCATTTCTACGTAAAATTATAAGTAAAAAATATATATCATATCAAATACCTATGATATCAATTATCCTTTATAACTATATAAATACACCAGTAATATTGAAAATCGTTACCTTAAATTTCAGATTGTAAACATTGAGTCATAAATTGGATTCCATTCCCTTGGTGAATTATGAATTCATTTTTTTATTAGCAGCACAGTTGATCATTTGTATATTGTATCTAGTATATTAAAATGAACCTGAAAAGAACATAAAATTATTATTAGACGATAATAAACAGGATATTTGATACTTATATACAGACAAGTTATCACATTTGTTGAAATGAAATCATTGAACAGTCAACACAAACTTCATGTCATTTAACATAGAATTATAATAGCAGAAATATATTCAACCACAGAAGTATTTTAGGTTTTGAAGTATTGAATATTTTCAAAGCGGATAGAATGTTTAAAAAAATATAACTGTATTAAATGATAGGACAGGTTTATATGAGATAATTGTTAAATAATATATATAAGAAATGAATTGAAAGGCATTATAAAAGATTGTAAGGAGGTAATGATTGTAAGTTCATTGAGATTTAAATTTAAAGTGGGATAGATATTATCAATGTATATAAATATAAGGTATATTTTGGAAATATTTCACATGTAAATAGGTATAATGAATTATTTTGAAATTTTACACAAATAATTAATAACAATAGGAATAAGAGGAAGACAATAAAATCAAATATTGAACATTAAATAAAACGACTATGATATATCTAGCAACTTGTTAGTGTTTTGTTTCAAATAACAAAACTAGCAACAAAAGTTTGTTGATTGAGAGAACAAAGGAGTGTGTGGTGTGATACGAAAGAAAATGTACATGTAAGAAATTTTTTCTAAAATTTAATTAAAATGAGCGGAAATTATTTAGAAATGAAGTCTAAACCGAATACAATTGCTCAATTATAACCTTATAAACATTTATAGCAGAAAATATCTGTGAATAATAATTATTTGTGGAAAATACAAATAATTGAAATTTGAGAAGGGACGCTATGCGTAAATTTTAATCAAATTACCACATTATCGTCACAAGTATTAGATAAAAAACATTCAGTATCATCGTAAAACATTTCAAGTCAAATTTAAAGAACAATCTAATAAAATTATCTCGACTTACCTGCAATACAAACTATCGAGTTTGTTTCCACGATTTGAAGACAGTCCAGCTTCATTCCAGGGGAGAACAGGAACAGAGTGCACAAAGAAACTTTCGAGTGTTATGAACAGGTCAGTGTATAAATAATTTATATGGTACCATTTAAAACAATTCAGACATATATAACTAATTTGGCCAAATTTCACCACTAATAATTTTCTATGTATAAGAATTTTCAATTTATGTATGTCATATGCTGATGATAGAAAAAGGAATGATATCATAGAGGTCAAATGGGTATGTTCCGCGCTATTACTCACAGTATTTTTGGAGGAGATAATGGTAATGTAATATTTGGTAAATACAAATTTCATATATTTTAATAATCCAGAATCCAACGGGAGTAGAGTGTTCTCATGCTCTCCATTAAATTAATAATTAATGATTTGTGTTTTTTATAATGTTTCAAATAATTTCCGCGCTGATCGGAACAGCTGGTTTTCAAAATAGTAATTTTGGTGACAAATACCTACAAACTGAACATTAAAAATGATTGAAAATAGACTGTAGACGTTCAAGTAAATAATGAAAATGGTGACAGCCTAAATCAGGGATCCTGAGGTGTAGAAGGCCAGCAATCCGGTGAGTACCCACATTTCAAAAAGTTGCAGTTGTTTGTTAATAAATCTACAGTCCACGATTTTCTTACTGTGCAAATTTCATTGGTGCTTAGACAATGATATTTAATATGAAATACTACTGAGAGTTTTATAAACTAACATCGTATGAACGTAGTCCCAGGAAGTTACTAAAAATTAGTTCGAAACATGTAAAAGTAACTGCCAAATGTTAATTTGTAATATCGCAGTAATGTTCTGTATATGTTACATTAGTGAGATGTATACAAATTAACATCGTATGAATGTTTCCTATAGGAAATTGCTAATAGAAGTTGATTGGATGTATATATTACTGCGAATTCAAGTATAATTGTGTACATCGAAAATATGTTTTTCATTACATGACGTAGATATTAATAAATTTGGTTATGAATGTAAGAGATCTAGGAGATATCTTATTAACGTTTTAAATAAACATCACGAAAAGTCTCTAAAAAGAGCATCACAGAAAACTCTTGTTTTTTTCTTGTTTAGTTGGCAAGTAATATTTAAACGGTGATATTACAATCTTATTAAACGTTTTGAATATCCACATTGAAAACCATATATTTTATGAAACTTACAAATTATTGAGCAATACAAAAAATTATTTAAGTTGTAACAAAGATCAGTGGGGTCAAAAAGTGACTAAATTTTAAAATGCATGCCACTGGGAAATAAGTTTTCCACCAAAATATGCTAATTAAAATGTGAAAACATCATGCCAAATCTGAAATTTATAATAATTGATACATAATATTCGTTGTATTGTGGAGTTTTTGAATATATGTGAACCTAATTTTGTTATTTATTACTTAAAACATTAGATTATCTGTTGAAATTTTTTAAATACATATGTCTCTTCTGAATGTTTCTCAAATGAGTTCAACCACGCTCAAGGCCCAAGTAAGGAAAATGTAGAAACATTCTACCTAATTTCAAATTTGAATATTCATCCGTTATAATGTTATGGAATCAAACCTCTTTATTTTTTCAACTTGATTACCTCGTATTCCCAAAATTATACAAGTTGGACCCCTCAATCCCTATTTCGATTAGTTTAGTTTTAAGAGAAGTTTCTTTGGGCAAACGATTTAAGCGTCATTTTGAAACACCTTGTATATTCAATCACCTGTGTAAACAATTCTGGGGTTCTGAAATATTACGAATAATTTTTTATTTCATAAAACATGATTCTTTCGATGTTCCATGTTTACTCAGGACGTAAAATGTTGATCCTTATTTTTTCAAATCTACTTATCTGGAATAAGGATTTCGGTTGAATGAAATTATTCATTTTTCTTTTCATATACATATATATATATATATATATATATATATATATATATATATATATATATATATATACATATATATATATATATATATATATAAAACCAGATGAAACAAAAACATTTTTTTGCATTTATTACAAGTATTTTTTTCCTGAACGATGTCGACTTTGTTTTATTTGAAAAATAATGAAGGTTTCAAAATAATGAATTATTCATAAATGCTCCATTTTAAAGCACAAATTGTAAATGGAAAAATATTGTATCTGAAAATGTTTCATAAAATGAAATTGGCAGATGTTTGTACTACATAATTATTATTGTTGGATAATATTTATGCGGCCAACAGAATATTTGTTCACAAGTTGATTAATTTTGATTCATTGTTTAGGTATGATGTTATTCTGTTTACATCACTCAAATCTACGTTGTTAGCTTATACGGGATAAGTAATGTCAAATTCAAATCGATGGCTGTGTACTCATTCATATTCGATAACCAATAAGGAAATGCACGAATTCAGAGAATGCAGCAAGTTGCGTTGTAAATAAACACTGCATGCTGTCGACGTCTAGCGTCACTAAATTAGATTCCTTAATTGAAATTGGATGAAATCAGATAAGCTCTTGTACACACAATATAAAACGTTTAAAAGAGCATAACTACTTTTCAGAACTGTAATTTTCGTTGCAAATGTCTCATTCCAGGATTATGAAATAAATAGTCCAGTTGAGGGTCGCAATAGCATTCAGATTTATAAGTTTTTGAATGAACTACAAGCTCCATAAATTAAATTGAAAAGCTCAATAAAATTCATTCACCGTATGAAATCACTGGTATAAATATTATCATTCTATTGTGTTATCAGTACCCACTAGCATGCGAGTGATTTTCCCAAAAAATTTGTAGTTTTTGATATTTTTTCGAATTTTTATTTGTTTTCTCACTTATAATTGCACAAGTGGTTTGTATTTTATCGGGCTAATTTGGGTTATTTATTGAGAAACTGTTTCCTAGCAATTTGACGAGAATAACTGTCAATTATTAAAAACACGACACCGAAGGTGGTGTGTTTTTAGGTTGACAGTTATTCGAGTCAAATTGCTAGAGGAAACAGTTTAAAATTTGAACAACACAAATTTACCCAATATCAATACAAACCTCGAGTGTAATTCGGCAGGACAATTTAATGAATGAGAAATTTGGGAACATATCTTGCAATATTACATTCAATTTCACGATGGAAGTATCTGGCTCCAATTCGTATCTTTTTGCATCGCAAAACGTTGAAAATTGTCGCCAGATTGATGATTGCGTCGCAACTGTATTAGTAGGCACACATGTATTAACAATTTGACTAATTTCGGCGTTCGTAGACACACCGAATCGACTCATTGTTAGTTCTCGAAAATTCAATAAGTTGTTTACAAACATGCCAAACTATTAATTCTGGTAACCAACACCGCGATAGTTGATGAACAAATGAATAAGTGAAAAAACCACTAGTGTATTTGTCGCTGTAAAAATTAAAGCTAACTTTTGCCGCTGTCAAAGTGACAATTGCACTGTGGCATATGCGATTTTTTATACATTAGTTAAATTGTCAGTGATAAAAATACGAAAAACTTGTTTTTAGGAAAAACTTTGTCTGTATGTCGTCGTCGTCGTTGTTGTCGGCCACTTTTCCTCGTTAGGACGGTAGAGTCTCCGGGTATAGACAAGTGATCATTTTTATGATTATATAATCCAGGAGAATTAGACTCAAAACTCACCAGATATGGTTGTGTCGTTACGTAACTTATATATTCTCAAGATTGATCGAAAATGATATATACAATTGTATTATAAGTATGCGCTAGCTCAGAAAGTTGTGCTATTTGCATAAAAATGGAGAACTGCAAAAATGCACGAAAACGCCGCTTTTTCTATCACTATTTTCAATACGTATGCAGTTTAGAGAATGAATCATTACTTGTGAATTTGTTCGCTATGGAATTCTCTACAAGATAAAATTGGTTTAAAAGTCGAATTTATTATATAATCGGAAAAAAGTGACGGGAATCGTAGTAAATTTGAGGCGCGTAACAAACAGGTAAGAAATTGCACAAATATACTATAAATAGAGATTTAAACAATTCAGAGTATTACAAAATGAAATACCAAAACCCAGTCGAGTTCTAACACTGGTACGAGTAGGATCGTTAACATAGTGTTGGTGCCATTGAAAGTGTTATCAGCTTTTCTGTCATTCAAACGGTAAGTATACCTAATTAGTATAGTTCGTGAATAATATATTAATAATTTTGGTATTTTGAATAATCAATGTTCGATCCCAAGGGCGACCCGAAGGGGCCGCCCGACAAAAACTCCAATGAATCTCAACCGGTTTATGATTTCAATAATAAATATCAAAATTCTGATAAGGGACCTTATTTTGTTTATATTTAACATAAAGATAAAAACTTAGAAAGATTATTTCCTATCCAAGTTGGTTATTTCTTGAGGCAATCATCAGAATTTGAAAATGCTAATGTAGATATTAAGTCCATAGGAATTAAAAGAGTCAGAGTGGAATTCAAATCGTATCATATCGTCAATCCCTTGGTTAACCACAATTTAATAAAAAGTAATAGTCTAATCGCTTTCATACCTAAATTCTTCACACAAAAAAAAGAGTCATTCGAATGGTCGATATTTTTTTGTCAGAAAATTTCTTTAAAACTGAGATGGAATCTGATAGGCCAGTTGTTGAGGTGAAACGTATGAAAAGACGGGTAATCGACCCAGAATCGAAGCAAATCAGCTATGTAGATAAGAAAATGATAATTGTTACCTTTTTAGGCAACAAAATCCCAGACACAGTAAAAATTAATCTAGTAAGATTCAATGTAGAGCTATATGTACACCCTGTGGTGCAATAGTTCAAGTGTTTGCGCTATGGTCATACACACACTCAATGTAAAAGTAAAAAACGATGTCAAACATGCGCTAATCAACACGAAGAAGATGAAGAAAACAAAAAATGCGAATTAGAGAAGTTCTGCATATATTGTAATACTTCAGATCACTCATCTATTCCTAGAAACTGCCCAGATTATATCAAACAATACAATATTGAAAAAACGATGGCCTACCAGAATACAACGTTCAAGGAAGCTAAATTTTTGATAGAAAATACCACTTATGCAAAAATTTCCACGAATAATCGATTCGATATACTTAAAAATGACGAAAATTTCCCAGAATTACCATCAACGGATGTGAATAACTTTCTTCTCAGAAAACCTAAAATTAACCACGCCACAGATACAAATAATTCTAAAATATCCAAAAAAAGGAAATTAATCTCTCCGCTCATTTCGCCAACCTGTAATACTTTTAAATCTACTTATACCAGAAATTCTTCACAAATCTCATCATATAATTTCAATAAAGATCACTCCAATATGACCCATATATCTGCCTCACCTTCTACTTCGCCCAAAGATAATTCTTCATTCAATCCCAATCAAATCATTACACAAATTACCTCTTTTATATATGAAGAAATACAAAAACCGGAAGCAATCAATGAAATTAAGATCAAAGACTATTTGTGTTCAATACTGAATGAAAGAGGCAATTTGTTCAAAAATATTGATATAAATAATGAAAATAGCGTGGAATACATAACCATTAATAGTGATGATGAGTACAAATCGTAATAAAAAATCCTCCAATGGAACATTCGATCTTTTCACCAAAACAAGGGTAGCCTTGAAAATTTATTGAATGAAAAAAATATTGATATTATTGTTTTTTTAGAATTATGGCTGGAACCACAAAATAATTATCATTTAAAAGGTTATAACTTCTTACAAAAATGTAGAGATGACGGTTATGGCGGTGTCGGAATTCTTATTAAAAACTCAATCAATCATAAACGAGAGCGAATCAATAACAATTTTAATAAAAATATAGAAGTTTGTGCAGCTGAAATAACTAACTGCAATCGTACCTTGTTATCAATATATAAACCACCTAATATTGATGCAAACAACAATGATTGGAAGCAATTGTTCCAACAATTTCCTGTAACAAAAATCTTTTGTGGAGATTTTAATTCACATTTTAGTATGTGGAGCCCCCATCTAGATACACCACAAGGAAGAATGTTAGCTGATGTCGTAGACGATTTAGATTTCGTGGTACTTAATGACGGTACTCCAAAAAGAATAACTCCTCCGAATCAATATGAATCAGCAGTTGATTTAACCATAACAACTCCTTCAATAGTAAGTAAAACACACTGGGAAGTAATAGTTGATGATACAATGGGATCAGATCACTACCCAATAATCATGGAATTGCAAACCGCATCTTTTTCTAATTTAATCAACCCAACAACTAAATGGACCGATTCCCGCGCAGATTGGCCCTTGTTCAAAAGTAATATCGAATCCAAACTGAACTCTTCTGACTTAAATTTGTCTACAAATGAAGACCAACTTTCCTTCTTTTTTGAATTACTTTCCAATTCCGCAAATCAAGCTATGTCTATAAAAAAACCAACAAACAGCTCTATCCTAGACTCTACTGGTGGGATGCTGACTGTTCATCAGCTTCTAATGAACGGAAAAAAACTTTGAATGGATATAAATGTCTGGCTAATTTAGAGAACTATTTTCATTATAAAAATGTTGCTGCTAAAGCAACAAGAATATTTAAGCAGAAACAGAAACAATGCTGGATTGATTATTTAAATAGTTTGAATGAAAGTACTCCTTCGTCCATAATATGGAACAAAGTTAAATGTATTGATAATAAATATCACCAAAACAAATAACCCAACTTAACTCCTGAATTAATAGATCAAATTTTAGACACGTTAGCTCCTCCTTCAGTGTCAAATCCCCCGTTTGTATCAACAGAATATAATAATTTTTCATTCCAGTCTAAATCGGATTTCCTAGTGAAACCATTTATGTTAGAAGAGCTGGACTCTGTATTAAAAATTTCGCGAAATACTGCTCCCGATTTGGATAGTTCCACATATAAAATGATATATAATATACCCGTTCCAGCTAAAATGTTTCTTTCAGATATATATATATATATATATATATAGAGACAAGTAATCACGGCTGAACTATTAACAAATAAAATTGAAAATATCACGGGGATTGCAGCCTAAATAATATTAAATATTCTTGCTATACAAAACCGAGCGCTTTCGAAAGACTATTTCTTTCTTTTTCAAGGTTGCATATTAGAATTATAAGAAATCAAAGAAAACAGGATACATAGTAATCGCCTTCGATTTAAGTCAAAGTTAAAATCAATGCCTCAACATTGAATTAAAATGCAATGGGAAACTGTAAAATTGAAAAAGTGAACAAGTAAAAAATTGAAACACTGAAAAACTGACAAATTGCAAAATTGAGTTTAAATTATGTTGTTAATTTAAACTCAATTTTGCAATTTGTCAGTTTTTCAGTGTTTCAATTTTTTACTTGTTCACTTTTTCAATTTTACAGTTTCCCATTGCATTTTAATTCAATGTTGAGGCATTGATTTTAACTTTGACTTAAATCGAAGGCGATTACTATGTATCCTGTTTTCTTTGATTTCTTATAATTCTAATATGCAACCTTGAAAAAGAAAGAAATAGTCTTTCGAAAGCGCTCGGTTTTGTATAGCAAGAATATTTAATATTATATATATATATATATATATATATATATATATATATATAACAACAAAGAGAATCATGGGTAATTCACGCAGAGTAAAGGGCTACTGAAATAGAGTGGTAACCGTGGACATGCATGTTTCTGGCTCATTTTGCCTCATCAGCACGGCATAACCAAATAAAGATGTGAAATTTGGGAGCAAAGATGTTAATCGAAACATGGAAAAACACAAAATAACGGATTTCAGCAGGGAAACCAAACGCTCATTTGTGTCTTCAATTGGAAGATCCCGAGTTTTCAGGACATCAACCAACATCGACACGGAGGCGTTTGGTTTCCCTGCTGAAATCCGTTATTTTGTGTTTTTCCATGTTTCGATTAACATCTTTGCTCCCAAATTTCACATCTTTATTTGGTTATGCCGTGCTGATGAGGCAAAATGAGCCAGAAACATGCATGTCCACGGTTACCACTCTATTTCAGTAGCCCTTTACTTTGCGTGAATTACCCATGATTCTCTTTGTTGTTGTTGTTAACATATCACGCGATATTCCTACATCTTCTTTATATATATATATATATATATATATATATATATATATATATATATATATAACTGCAAACAATCTAGTAGGGATGCGGTCAATATAGGGCTGATCAAAAGAAAACTATTTTTTGACTAGTTGAGCTTTCGGAAAATGTTTATTTCCTTCATCAGAACATCTACAATGGAACAAAAATTTTTTCAAATTAATAAAGCTGAACATATATTTGAAAAAAAACACAGTTGACTCACCAAAATAAGTTTTGAAACCTGTCCATCAAGAACATCAACCGGAGCATGGAATTAATTAACAAAAATCAAGACAAAAACAAATTTCTGACAGTCTAAACGTTTAAAATGGTCATATCTACAATATCTTGTAGAACTGTAAAAAGTTTGAACTAACACAACAAGTAAAATAAAATACAGTCAGAATGAATATCAAAAACTATATACCAAGGGAGAAAGGTATCCATTTCAAAGTAAAGTAATTATTGGTTTTTGTCACAAAACAAAAAGAAGACTAATTCTTCTAATGATATTATTAGCAGATTAGATATCGAATATATTTATACAGTAATGATGTGAATCGGTGTTGTAAAATAATATACAGGGTGATATATAAATGTTGAAGTCAAGAAATGAAATAACTTAGTTATTCTACAAAGTTAATAGATAGGTGTAGATTTTACTGAGTCCATCTAGATCAGACTTTTTATTTAGACAGTTATTCAAATTTCTATGTATGTGGCACATCTCAAAAAAAAGTCTTTTATTGTAATTTTTTTCTCTTGCAAGTATTTTAGCATTATCAAAACTCATAGTATGCTTACCAACAATAACGTGTTCCGCCAAAGAACAAGACAAATTTCCAGTATTACAGTCACTCTTATGTGAAGTCAGTCTCCCAGATAGACATCTAGAAGTCTGGCCTATATAAATCTGATCACATTCGTTGCAAGGAATGCTGTAAACTAGATTAGACATCTCACTCAAGCCCAACTTGGATTTGACCTTGGTGTAAAGGTTGTTAATAGTAAGTAAATTATAGGTTGAACCCTTCAGAACTTTAAGCAGGTCAGGTGTTAAACCAGGTATGTATGGTAGTGAACCAAAATACAAATCTGTACTGTGGGCTGAATCAGATACAGTGACTTTATCTTTAATAAAAGTTGTCGGAGTGTTGTTTAAAAATTTATTTATCATACTTCGAGGGTATGAATTCTGAAATAAAATGTTTTTCAATGCAATCAGATCATTATGTAGGAAATCTGGATGAGATAATTTCCTCTTCCTATCAAGAAGGCAGAGAATTAAGTTTGTTTTCATTTTGGGAGGATGACATGACCAATAACTGATAAATCTATTATTATATATTGGTTTTCTATACCAAGAAGTTCTTATAATATTGTCATCTCCCCTATGCACTTTCATGTCTAAAAACGGTAAAATACCATTTTCTTCTTTCTCAACAGTAAATTGTAAGTTCTCATTATAAGAATTGAACAAATTCAATGTAGACTACACTTTATCATTAGGAATGGCGAGAATCAAATCATCCACATACCTCTTGACGAAAGGAATTGGAAAACTTAAAGAATCAATAGATTGCTCGATGAGGTCATCCAAAACCAAATTAACTAATATTGGTGATAAAGTAGACCCCATTGGGGTGCCAAATATCTGTTTATAAAATTTATCATTGAAAATGAAAACGTTAGAATCAAAGACAAATTGAAGTGCTTCCTTGAAAGCTGATAAAGTCAGTGTACAATGAGGTTGAATATCTTCCCAATGTGCTGAAATGCAGCTTTCGTTTATATATATATATATATATATATATATATATATATATATATATATATATAATAATTAGTGGCTTAGGCAAGACTATTCAGATAAATTGAAGGATATTATTATAACGTTAATACTCAAACCCAATAAAAAACCTGATTCACCTTCATCGTTTCGACCTATTTCATTACTGTCATGTATAACAAAGACCTTTGAACGTTTGATTAAGAATCGGCTAGAGTTCTTCATAGAAAGTAACACTTTGGCACCAAAAACTCAATATGGTTTATGTAGGGGCCAAGGGACACTAGATGCTTTAACACAACTTGTCTCAGATATAAAGTTAACATTTTCGAAGAACGAGTACTTACTTTGTCTCTTTATTGACCTCAAAGGAGCTTATGATGTTGTAGATCATAATATTTTATTTAATAGAATGAATATGATAGGTATAAACAAAAAGGTATGCGCTAACATATTGGAACTCTTTAAGAATCGAAAGTCTTTTATTCGGGATAACAGTAATGTATTACATGGCCCCAGAACAGTGCATAATGGTTTACCACAGGGCTCTATTCTTGGCCCTATTCTTTTTATTATCTACACCGCGGACTTGCATGACATTATGGACGATAATATTAAAATAATTCAATGCGCAGACGATATTTGTATCTATGTCTCCCATAATACCTATGAGCGATGCGTGAAAGAACTCAAACATGTAATATACTGTATTAAAGGATGGTTAAACAATCTTGGTTTTAGTCTTGCATTTGAGAAATCGGCGGTTTTGTGTTTTACAAGACTCCGGCGTCATCTGACGGACACAATAATAATCAATAATACTTCCTTTCATATAGTAGATCATTATAAATATTTAGGCATTTTTCTAGACAAAAACTGCTTTGGTCTAAACATGTTGAATTTGTGAAAGAGAAATGTGAGTGAGGTTTGAATCTTCTTCGAACTGTTTCCAAAACAAAATGGGGAGCTGATGCAGGCATTACACTTATCTTTTACAGGGCTTATATACGTTCGCTCATGGATTATGGTTGCACGTTATACGGAACAGCTTCCAACACAAACTAACTCATTTTTGACAGAATCCAGTACAAAGCCATTAGAATATTTTTAGGCATTATTAAGTCTTCCCCATGTCATGCAATTCTGGCAGAAGCACAAGAACCTCCTCTAAATATTAAACGACTCTTTTTAGCTCGTGAACAAATTATTAAATACAGATCATTTAATGCATTACTGGTTTCAAAAATTGCAGATTCAAATATACAAAATCTTACCAACAACTACTTGCGGAAGAAAAACTCTCCACCATTAGCTGATGCTTTTGTTGATACCTAAAATTTTATAAATGTTTCTAGTAACGAATTACATCCTATTTATTGCTGCAAATTTGAGGCTATCTTTTTCAGGCCAAACATAATTTATCCTCATTACACTAATATTCCATCATTGAATAATACAATAATGAAAACTATAATGAATAAATTTAAAGATCATACACTTATTTACACTGATGGTTCGAAAACTGAAGCTGGAACAGGTTTAGCATTTTATGATTCCAATAATGATACAGCACTTCAGTACCGAATTCCGAATATATGCTCAATATTTAGCGCGGAAGCTCTTGCCGTAGAAGAAGCACTTACATGGTGTTTGAAACTATAAACAAAAGGCATTGTAATAATATCTGATTCCAAACCAGTTCTGGAAGCTCTTCAGGGCTCGCCTTCCAAACATTTTGAAAATAACATTATTTTCAACATTAAAAAACTTGCTTATTTTTTTCGGTCTTCAAATATTAATATAACATTTATCTGGGACAACTATAGACTATCAACCACAATACTCTGATCTCATTATTAATTACAGAAATCAAATTAAATCGGATTGGTCAGAAATATATGATAATATTGTTAATGAGTCCAAAAACCAATACTTCCTCATCCACCCTAAACTTCCAAATAAAATTTTGCATCTATCATTTCCCAATATAAGTAGATATTACTCTAGTACAATAACAAGACTAAAGTTAAATCACGGACGCTTTCCGGCGCATCTTCACAGACTTGGTTTAGTAAGTTCACCTCATTGCTCTTGCAATAATAATAAAATTGCTGACTTAAACCATCTATTTTTTGAGTGCACTAATCATATTTTACCTACTAATGAACTAATAGCTCATTTGATGAAATATGGATTTCAACTACCTTTAAATTTTTACACAATAATTTAAACAAACCATAAACCTGTCCTTGATTCTACCATAAAATTTTTAAAAGCAACCAATATAAACATATAACTGTTGTTCACTGATTAGTTGCCCTACAAAAAAAAATATCTATGTGGAAAATAGCTAAAGCTGATGCCATCTTCCCACCACACACACACACACACACACAAATACCAAAACCCGATCCAAATTTATTTGTTGGTTTTGACGTGGTTGATTTGTTGATTTAACCGAGCAATAAAAAACTTTTTTCCGCGTCATTGCTGGTAACAAAATTTTGTATTTTGATTGCTGTCGATTTTTTTACACATTGTTGGGCCCGTTAGCTATAGAATCGATATAAGGTCGATTTTCTTTTTTTTAACCACTTTTGGCCCGATTCTGAAAGTTTGTAAAATTTTTACTTAATTAACAAATTATTTCGAGAAACGGTTTCACGCGTTGGAAAAAATCTTAAGGTACTAAAAGAAAGTTCTCGGAAAGACGCTTAATTCAAAAATAATCGTTTAGATTGGTCGAATAAGGTCTGAGATATTAACCGCCAAAGTTGACAAAAGTTATCTGCAAACCTACGAATAGTAGAACAATAAAAAAAAAGAATTTGGTAGGTTGTCCGAGTACTTTTCTTAGGTGTTCATATGAATATTATTGTACGTGTGCTTCTTGCAGGGAAATTCATTGAATGTTGGCGAGACCAAGAGGCAAAACCGGAGCGGAGGGGATGAGCGGCGGAAATTGACATCGAGCGTTCAAAACCATCGCGGGCGCTTTAGTACGCGATATGTCGGCTTCTATTGCTTCGATTTTGATCATTCCGTCTCGATTTGTTATATCGATTGAAAAAAAAATATCAAAATTGAAGCAATAGAAGCCTAGATATCGCGTACTAGAGCGCCCGCGCTGGTTTTGATCGATTTCATTTTCCGCCGCTCATCCCTTCCCCAACGGTTTCGCCGCTCGGATGGTTGTATCGCCAACATTCATCGAATTTTTCTGCAAAAAGCACACGTACAATAATATTTATATAAACACCTAAGAAAAGTACTCGGATAAACCTACCAAATTCTTTTTTTTTTATTGTTCCACTATGCGTAGTTTTGCAGATAACTTTTGTCAACTTTGGCAGTCAATATCTCAGAACTTATTCGACCAATCTTATCAATTTTTTTTAAATAAAGCGTCTTTCCGAGAACTTTCTTTCAGTACCTTAAAATGTTTTTCAACGCGTGAAACCACCTACCGACATAATTTGTTAATTAAGTAAAAATTTTACAAACTTTCAAAATCGCGCCAAAAGTTGTTAAAAAAAAGAAAATCGACCTTATATGGATTCTATATGATAGCTAACGGGCCCAACAATGTGTACAAAATGCAAAATTTTGTTCCCAGCATTGACGTGTTTTTTTTGCTCGGTTAAATCAACACATCAACCACGTTAAAACCAACAAATATATTTGGATCGGGTTTTGGTATTTCATTTTGTAATACTCTAAAGTACTTAAATGTTTATTCATAGTATAATTATGCAATTTCTTACATGGTTGTTACGCGCCTCAAAATTACAACGATTCTCGTCACTTTTTTCCGATTTATTGCTATCTAGCAGCGAAACAATCATGAATCCGACATTTAAACCAATTTTATCTTGTGAAGAATTTCATAACTAACAAATTCACAAGTAATTATTCTTTCTCTAAACTGCATACGTACAGAGTTATATTGAAAACGGTCATAGAAAAAGCGGCGTTTTCGTGCATTTTTGCAGTTTTCAATTTTTTTTGCATATAGCACAACTTTCTGAGCTAGCGAATACTTATAATATGATTGTATATATCATTTTCGATCAATCTTGAGAACATCTAAGCTACGTAACGTCACAATTATGTCAATCTTTACTGCTCCTGGACTAATATTGTTCAGGGCATCTCACAGATCAATCCTATTAATCTTCAACCCACCATTTCTAATACAACGGGTCCTATAAAACCAGATACACCACATTTTTTTTATTTTTATAGAAATTTTGGTAGCACGAGGAAGTCTCTAAACTGCGGAAAAGTTAGCTCAACTCATCATCATCATCATTATCAAGCCGTTAGATCTAAGAGATTTTAGCTGATGCTAACGTGTTCTAAAATTCTTTTATTATGGTGGATCACCCCCTCTCCACTTCTTGGTGTTACAATTTCTTATATGTCCTGTCCTGAAAAGTTATTTTCTTCCGATCTGCTGTTTTTGTATTTTTCTCACCTCGTTTCTTATTCCCATATTTCTCATATCTTATTCTCCTATCTGGTTCTTACTTTTCTACTTAGCCTTAGTGTGTGACTCGTCTTATCCTTTCTCCAGGTTTTTGTCTCATTCGGCTCATTTTAGTCGTTGACCTTTTATATACACTGTCTCAGTGTCTAACTCACTTACCATTTCTTCGTTAGTTTTGAGTATCATTTCCCCAGTTCTTGTTATGTTTGGCCCCAATAAGGTTCTCAGAATCTTCCATTCCAAAATAATTCTCCTTTTTGTTTTTATTTTCTGACTATCACCGTTTTTCTAGACCATACTGATCTTATAAGGAGTCTGATTAAATAGAAACCAATTCTAAAATTTGTGTTTTCACGGTGTTTCTACCTCGCCATGAATTGGTCTACCATCATGAAACTGGCCTAATTTATCAATTTAATGAACTTCTGAAAGTAGGACGAATTTTTGTCGTAAGTTAGATATTTGAAATTCGATAGTGCGCTTTATAACTTTAATAGATTGGGAAATGGAAAATAAAAATACTACAAATGAGTTTTCGAGTGGAGCAGAGATACTTGTTATCTTTTATATATGATGGAGTGGAAGTTGACCTATTTAATGAATGATAAACTTTTGAAGAGAAACACCGTCTGATTTCATAATGCGATTTTAATGAAGTTCGGTAAATGATTTCTAGGAACTGCATTAAACAGAATTCTTTTGAATGATGTTTCTCGATATTCCTTTTTTGGACATATTCTCTTTGATTGTCGTTCTTTTCCAATTTTTTTGTTCAATTTAACGGAAAACTACAGAGTCTCACTGTAATACGATTAAGTTGATTTGCTGAGGGCGTATGAGATAATAACGAATGGAGAATATTTATTAAAGTAGAAAGTCAATTCTAACTGAAAAGACGAATATCAAGAGAATGTGAGATAATTGTATGAACAGAGCTATGATATTGAGATATATTAAGGAAAGCAGCCGTGAAAACTCATATTAAATATTGAAATTGAATGAACAAATTCAATTTTGTTCGAATGTATCAGATTTTTGCTGGAATTAAATGAATTTAGTAGCGTTAACGTCATTTTAATTTCAAGTATGATTCAGTGCTTCTAAAAACTAATAACTTTCTAAACTTTCTGAAAATGTGAAATACGTCGGCCTTAATTTCTATACCATATTACTTGTATACGTAACGTCACACCCCTAACCTATACAGTCACCCCCTCAAAATTTTTAAATTGCAAGGGGGGTTGAGTGATAACTTTTTGAAAGATTCTTGAATTCTTTTGACAATTGTCTATATTTTTTCAATGGGTTTGTGTAAATAACTCTTCTAATAATTTTGGATTTTAGAAATAACCCAATAAACACACCTACGTAAAAAAACGGTTTTAAAACGTTTTAATGTGATTTCAACGTTACTCGTTGAATTTTCAACGTTGACAAATTGGTTGAACTTGCAAAGTTATATTCCAAACGTTTTTCAAATCTGCAAACAACGACTTAGCTTAACCCACATGCATTTAGAAAAACGCTTTTTATATCCGTTATATTAACGTAGTATTTTCAACATTATTTATACTATTTCGCGTGATATAGACGGTTATACCGTAATATTTTTAACTTGTTATATATACAACGCTTTTTTGAATTTAAAAACAACAACTTAAATGAACTCATACGCATTTACAGAAACGCTTTCTAATCCAGTTATTTTAACATAATATTTTCAACATTATTTATAATATTATCCGTGATATACAATGTCATCCAGTAAATGTTCATATTATGTTGTTTTCACAATGCTTCTTTTAATTTGAAAACAACGACTCGATTGAATTCATATGCATTTATAAAAACGCTTTTTATGCCCGTTATTTCAACGTAGTATCCTTAACATTATTCATACTACTCGTATTTCGCGTGACACAAATAGTTAAACTGCAATGTTTTTACCACGTTGTATATACAACGCTTTTTCAAATTTGAAAACAACGAATTAATTGAACTCATATGCATTTACACAAACGCTTTCAATTCCCGTTATTTTAACGTAGTATTTTTAACATTATTTATACTATTTCGCTTGATATAAACGGTTATACAGTAATATTTTTTACCGCGTTATATTTACAACGCTTTTTTAAATTTGGAAACAACGACTTAATTGAACTCATATGCATTTACAAAAACGCTTTTTATGTCCGTTATTTTAACGTAGTATTTTTAACATTATTCATACTATTTTGCGTGATACAAACCTGGTTTACTCGTATTGTTTTTGACGAACCGCGCATGCGACATAGCGAAATTGCCGGCATTCGTTCCTTATGCATGTCGAAGTCAGTGGGTTTGCATCACAAATTCACAATAATTTATGTAACATAGCTGTTAACTTTTGGTGAGAACGGTCTGTGGGTTATTATTGTTGTCGTTGTTGTAAAACTTCTATCTGTTCAGGGTAGGTAACGTTTTAATTTACTAAAATCGTCTAAATTTACAAAGCATGGTTGATGCAAAATGACGTAGTTGTAACTAACCATTTAAAATTGTTATTGAAGGGAATATGCAATATTGCGCTTCGTTCTATTCAGAGCCTTCTCTTGTTAAAATTGAACGATGCTTGGTGAATACGGGCATTATTATATAATCAGTTTTAGGTTACTTGTTGAATTTTTATAGATAAAATATTGATTGTAATTCAAACGTATTTATAACGTTAGAACTATGGTATTTTTCTACGTTCATGCAAAAAACCAAACTTTATTGAACTTTATTCAGTGGAAAAACTAGTTCTTTATTGCTTTAGTGCATTAATAATTTTATTGCATGTGTTATTCCAGTATAGCATTTTGTAATCATGTCAAATATTCAGTCCATTTTCTATGAGATTGTATTACGTTTTAAACAATTACATATTTTATTTCATTTCTAATCATTTCACTTTTTTTAATTAAACTATTGTTTCTATATAATTCCAGAGTATAATGAAAAAATGATTATACTGTACAATTATTTAGAAACAGTAGTTTCATTTAAAAAAGTAAAATGAGTAGATTCCACCAAGTAAGGGTCGAAACAGTAAATATGATTTTCAATCATATTTATTAGAGACTACATCACGATATTATTAAAAAATGAGTTTTATTGAAAATGTCTACAAATTATGAACACAAATGTGAATAAATGCCTCCAAAAGAGGTATATGCTCACGACTACTGTACTATGATTTGAATAATGCAATTGCAGTTCTAGAAACATCAGTCAAGAATTGATTCTAACAATTACATAGTTTAATGTTTCATAATGAGTGATATTATTGAAGTAGATGATAGCTATGAAGTAAAATCCGTTAGGACCCCTTCAAAAGTCATTAAACTTATTACCTAGTAATTTAAGAAAACAATATGAAATCAGTTATAATCGTTTGAAAGAGTGGTTTTTCGATAAAAAAGGTGTTACTTTCACAGAAAAATGTTCTTGCGTATTTTCCAAAAATATCTAATGATATCAAACCCTCATTACTTTAGTCTGAGAACTCAATGGTGAGAGTAGTTCCCAATGTTTAAGTTAAATCATAGTAGGTAGTTTCTACAGTTAGTGCCCTGAATAAACAATTTTTTTGTTTTTGCATGAACGTAGAAAAATTTTGTATGCAACACGTTGCGTGCAAAAAGCACCCACTTTTGGTACTTGTTACATAAACAACTATCATCTGTAGTATATTTTAGTTTTATTGTTTATGAATATGCAGAAATATTTCAACCCAAACCCTCATTCCAAACAACGTAATATCCCCCACTTCAGAATCAATGCCTGTAAAAAAATATTGTTTATGAATATGTGGAAATATTTCAACCAAATCACAGTGCATTATTTGTACTTTACTTAATACCATCATTTCAATAGTAAAAACAGTTTTAGATGCCGCTAAAATCAATCATAATGGAGAAGAGAACGACTACCTAGTTGCGAAAACTGTGAAAGAATGGTTGAAGGACGCTAAGTTTAGAGATAATTCAAAAAACTGAAGATTGATATACTATGAGTATTAAAGGCTCCGTTAAAAATGTAGAGGTATAATTTTTGTGGTCTAAACTTAAAAATTTTGAATGTTTCAATTTTTTATCTATTTATTAAATATAATAAGAAATTGAACGCAATTTAACACAGAAACTCCATCTTATCCTGTGTAAATCCTAGAACAGATACACAACAGAATTTTTCTAATTCACGTATAAAAAATTTACTTTGTTACATCGAAAACTGTTTCACAAAATAACGAGTGTGACATCGTTTTTTATAACTTTTTATACAGTTGCATGCACTGTTTAACGTTTGGCTGACAGACTGACATTTGTAGCTGACATTAGTTGATACATTTTCTATGAATTTTGAATAATTAAAATAAATTGAATAGAAGCAATATATATCAAAAATAAACAGTATATAAATATAAGCTCTGATGGAGTGCATGATAATACGCGGTTCAGTTTCATATTATACATAAATTCTAAATGTTGTATTAGTAACTAAATAAACATTCAAATTTAAAAATTATGTCAACTGTTACTTATATGAACTCACAATGAGATTCAGTGTCAAATATTTCATGTCAATGCATTCTAGATTACATTTATTTGTATCTAGACAGAATAATTTATATAGACTGATAGTTAATAATCACAAAATCTGAATTTTCAAGCTACATAATTGCATATTTGAATATAACGTTCATTTCGAAATACATTTACTCCATAACATTTTTCTGTATTGTAGAAAGTAATGATACTTTACACCTAAGCAAAATTCATATTTTTTTGACTAACCTCATATACGTCTTGAAAAACTTGATATCTGATGGGTTGCATTAAGCTTAGGAGCATGCAGAACTTTTTATATGTATATGTTATAGTTTTAAGAAATTCTTTATTTTCATTTCTGAGAACATTTTTGATTTTATTATGTCAATTACAAGAATTTTCTTTTTTTTATTGTATAATATTTTTGTGTGGATTTATTAAATAAAATGAATATAACGTTAATATACGATTCCAGTTTTGGTCAAATATGCCACCTTCTACTTTCAATTTTAAATGTGAATATAACGTTATGAAAATGATGGATTAAACCTATTAAATGTAACGCTTAAATTACGTTAAAAGTAAGTGCTAAATATTATTATACAAAAACAATTATAAATGGCATTATAAAAACCTTTATACTACGTTATTAAAGTACTGGGTAAATCACATTGAAAAGGTAACGTTAGATGTCTGCTAAATTTCGTTTCAGAACACTGTTTATAAATTGCATTATATGAACGTTTATATTGCGTTCAAAAGCAACCGGTAAATCACATTAAAACGATAACGTTTGAATGACGTTACGAAAATCACGTTGTATTTAACGTTGGTAAAATCGTTATATATTACGTAGAAACGAGCGACATTACTCTGGTAATATAATCAGTTGCCTAAAAACCATTTATAAACGTTAGGTTACATGTCAAATATTTTACGTTTTTAAAACGCTTGTGTGTTTATTGGGAATAACTCGATGGTGTAAGGTCATTTTTTGAATTTGCTGCGTCAGACACATGATTGCTGAACGCACCTTAAGAACGACAGTTACTTTTCACTTGTATGAATTGTCACCTGTAATTTTTGTCATTACTGTTTCTATGTTTCGCGCCAAGATGGCCATAAGAGGCTACTTATTTTTGTATAATTTATGATGAAAACTGATTAAATATTTCAACTGGAATACATTTTATTTTTTCGCGGTCACCCTATTACTGTTGGGGACCTGAGTCGGCCTTGTCCACTTTTCTGTGTCCTGTCTGTGGACCGAAGTCTGACCTTCAGGTTTCACAGACTCCTGTCGTGAGGAACCAGAAATAATTCATAAACACGTGGCATTCGATCAATTCTACACCTATTTATTTTATTTTCTTCGTTTACAATATAAATTATCCTAGTTTTAAGCTGGTGAGAAACACATTATGAACCACAATAAATTACTGAGTGACTAAACTTTTAAAATTAAAATTTATTACGAGCTTTTTTGACTTTTTTTGTTCTGTCGGTTTTGACAGCTCTCTCTCGACATTATTCGCGGCACTCTCTCCAGAAAATTGATTTTCTAGCCTGGAGGCCAGTAGTTGCATCACTGACCGGTGTAAGTTGAACGGGCGCGGATTGTTATTCACTGTTGTCCAGTAATTTTACAACATCGATGGTAAAAAATGAAACTAAAAAGATACCAAGTATCGTACATACCACCGCCCTTGAAAGTATCTGGGGACGATATCTTTCAATAAACTGTACTTAACATTCCGCGACTGGCGCACGGACTCTCAGCCCGCAGCTCGTTTAATTTAGCGTTTACTTCTAAGCCCCCTCCCTCCTCGAATTGAAGCGTTTCGGTATTCTTCGAGCATCATAATGGTAGTGTTCTGTGAAAATTTGAAGCTAGTGGCTGTTTTTGTATTCTTGTTACAAACGAATGCGGAGCGAGTGTCCGCAGCCAGTAGTTAAATCCACTTTTTACATGTCTATTATTAATTGTATCTCATACATTATTGAAGGTAAGTAACATATGTTTTTGTTTTATTGTGTTATGTTGACCTTTTTATGAGTCGCGTGCCAACATTTAGTATGTCGGCGCCAATATACGTATGAAAAAGAACAAGAAAGATTGAATAAACTAATGTTAGAATGTCTGGCGGAGGATGAGGAAGAGGAAGAGATAAATGAAAATGATGAAGACGATTATGAAGAGGACGTGTTAGAAACTCAAGAATTGCACTCAGATACGGAGCAGGAAATATCCGATGCTGGAATAGAGGAGGAAGTTTCAGTGGAACCATTCTTTGTTGGTAAAGATAAATTAACTAAATGGTCAAAACATGCTCCTCATTCAAGCAGGACTCGGGCGGAAAATATAATCACACGTCTTCCAGGACCGAAGGCAGCAGCAAAACATTAGAAAGGCGCATCTAAAATTTGGAAACACTTTTTTGACTTGCAAATTTTAGGAACTATCGTCGAGTATACCAATCAACACATTCAGAAAAATATTCCCGTGAGAGAAATGCAAAGGAAACAAACCTTGCTGAAATTCAAGCACTAATAGGTTTACTATATTTAGCTGAGGTGCTAAAGTCAGATTGCCTAAGAGTAGATGAACTATGGAACAACACAGGAACCGATGTTGAGCTATTTCGACTTGTCTAAATTTCGTTTTATGTTTTTGCCTCAGCATTTGCGATTTGATGACATAGATACTCGTGCGGAAAGAAGACAAATAGATAAACTGGCCCCAATCAAAAATATATTTGATTCATTTGCTGACAAGTGTGAATCTGCATAAACACAATTTCAAAATGTCACAATCTATGGAAAACTGGAGGCTTTCCGTGGAAAATGTGCTTATCGACAATACATTCCAAGCAAGTCGAACAAGTATGGTTTGAAAGTGTATGCTGCCGTTGACTCCAAAACTTATTATACGATCAACTTGGAAGTTTATGTGGGAACACAACCAATTGGAGCCTATGCTTCTGACAATTCTGCATCTGCCGTAGTAAAAAGACTAGTAGAGCCAATTATAAATTCGAAGCGAAATGTAACTTGCGGTAACTGGTTCACTAGTATCCCGCTTATAACCACTTCATATAATAATTACAAACTAACGTTTTTGGGCACTATAAGGAAAAATAAACGAGAGTTACCTCCAGAATTTTCCAACCCCACAAGGTCAATAGTATCAAGTGTGTTTGGCTATAATAATTACATTAAATTGGTGTCCTATATTCCCAAAAGAAAAAAAACTGTGCTACAAGTATCAACCCTTCATCACGATGACAAGATATCCCAACTAACGGGCAAGCCCGAAATGATTATGAACTATGATGACACAAAAGGTGGGGTTGATACTTCAGACAAAATGTGTGCAGCATACAATTGTGCTAGAAACACACGAAGGTGGCCAATGGTTCTCTTTTATTCGATGTTGAATATGGCTGGAGTAAATTCAATGGTGCTGTACAATCTACATAATGTGTATGAAAATATAACACGCCGAAATTTTTTGCACTTGTTGTCTTTTGAGTTGGCTGAGAACCATATGCGTGTTCGCGCAACGATTTCTAATATTCCGCGAACTATAAAATTAAGAATTAAAGGAATTCTCAACATAGATAATGCTATTGTACCTGTTGTCAACGCACCAAATTCAAGAGGTCGCTGTAGTATCTGCGACAGGAGAAAGAATCGACCAACGTGTTTTTCGTGCATAACATGTGGGAAGTTTTTGTGTTTGGAACATTTAACACATATATGTTTAGAATGTCACAGCGAATAGTGTTTAGTGGACATAAGTATTTCTCTGAATTTTTCAATTATTACGTTGATTTGAGGTTTTGTGAGTAGCTAGTTTTATAGATAGTAATTTTTGTTCAAGTCATAATAATGTCAAAAAATATGATTTTAACCTGAAAAATAAATGTTGTTTAATTATTTTTGATGTTTTATTTTAAATAAACGAATATAGTTACAAACAGATTTGTAATGGCCCTGAATCTTGTATGCAGTGTCACAGTCCGCAGCCAGTCGTGGATCACAAAAAGTTCACGCCAGTCGTGGAAGGTGAAAGCTATGGTGGAAGTTGTCACTCAGTCAACAAAATTAATTTAAACTATGTTAATTGACAAGGTTATGATGTAATCAAACGAATAGTATCAATGAAGGACTGACATGAAAATAAAGAAGAATCAAAGTTTTTAAAACACATGTGAAAACATCAGCTTACTGAGACTACTGACAACAGTCTTCTTAATCGTCATTAATAGGAAGCGGGCAAACTTCAACTATGCTACGCTTTGAAATACCCTTAGAGGTGGTTACGCTCACTACCCGCACTACACTATCGCTTTCTGGGTGCACGGATGAAATAATTCGTCCACTTCGCCATTGACAGGGTGGAACGTTGTCTTCTTTGGGAAGTACTAGGGATCCAATGAGGTTTTCAGGTTGAGTTTGAAAACGCCATTTGAATCGTTGATGGAGAGTGTGCAGATATCCTCCAGTCCAGCGCTGCCAAAAACTCTGAAACAACTGTTGAAGATACTGAGGTCATGATCAGGAACCATATTAACTGGATGACCCATGATGAAATGGCCAGGCGTGGAAATAGGCTTCTACTTGAACGAGAAGTGAATGAAATTCCTCATAATTTGGAAGATTGTCATTTAAAACGCGACGTGAGTGATTCTTAACAGATTTTATTGCTCCTTCCCATATGCCACCAAAATGGGGGGAACGTGAGGGTATGAAATGCCATTTGATTCTCAAACTCCTGATAAAATGCTGGAAGGACTCCGAATTCTGGGTATCATAAACATTTTGTAAGTAATTTTTAGCTCCAATGAAATTTGAGCCATTATCCGAATATTCATTTTGACACATACCCCAACTGGAAACAAACCTGCGAAACATGTTTATAAAACACTTAGAAGTGAGTTCTGTTGCAAGCTCAACGTGAATGGTTCTAGTAGCTAGACAAACAAAAATGCATAGGTAGCATTTCAAAACTCGTTTGTTCCAGAATTTAGACTTGCGTAGAAAAAATGGCCCAGCGTAGTCGACGCCCACATTCAGAAATGGGCGAGAGGGTGTTACACGTGGCGTTGGTAGGTCTCCCATCAAGTTGGAAAGAGTTTTCGGGTCAACCTTGAAACAGGGTAAGCACTTGCGTAATATCCTGCGTACAGCATTTCTGCCGTTTAGCGGCCAAAACGTTTGACGAATAAAAGATAGTGTAGCTTGTGCGCCGGAGTGAAGATTTTGAATGTGACTATGAGTTATGATTAATTCAGTGAAAGGGTATTTGGAAGGTGAAGCTATTGGATATTCGGCATTGAAAGGTATGTTTGCGTGTCTGAGTCGGCCACCGACTCGTATAAGACCGTGTTTATCAATAAACGGATTTAAGGAGCTAAGCTTGTTGTTAGTGATTACAGATTGGTTTGACTTCAGTTATCGCTGTTCTTCAGGAAATGATTCCGTCTGTACTAATTTGATCAAACAGCACATGCTGTGAGTGATTTTTTCTGGAGTTAATGATCCAGATATTCTGTATTCTCGAGACGTCCTCGCATTTAACATAAAGCGCAAACAATAAGCTACAGCATTAATGAGTTTTGTGTAGTTGGAATAGCGATTGAAAATTGAACAAGTTTCCTGCGATGCTAAGGATACAGATTTGTGATTGAATTCTGGAATCTCAAAATTAGACTTCTCACGAGAAAAATTAGAAATATGTGAAATCTCTGGCCAGTTACCAGAACATTCTAATAAAAATGGAGGTCCGTGCCACCATAAATCGCAATCCAGAAAATCATGAGGATTGGTTCCCCTTGAAATTATATCCGCAGGGTTATTTAAAGAAGCAACATGATACCAATTGTTTATGTTAGATATCTGCTGTATTTCTGAAACTCGGTTGCGAAAGGAAGTTTTTAATTGGCCTGGTTCTAACGATAACCAATAGAGAACAATGGTCGAATCAGTGTAGTAGTGAATGTTGTTGAAGTTGACATCTAGGGTATTGAGAACTGTTTTCATTAACTTCGCTTGAATCAAAGCTCCGCACAATTCCAAACGGGGCCACCCGAGACTTACCGCATAGAAGCTTGCAGCATATTTGACCTTCGGAATCTATAGACCTCACGAAAATGCAGGCTCCATATGCATTATTTGATGCATCACAGAACCCATGGGCTTCCGAAAGAACGGGATTTATCAAGGAAACTTGCCGAGGAATACGGAAGGTTTCCACAAGACTTAGGTGATTTACGAAGGTTATCCAAATTTTGTAGAGGTTGCTTGGAATTCGCTTACCCCAGTCAATTTTGAGAAACCAAAGCTGCTGGATAAGGATTTTGACTTGTATTATCATAGGACCTAGAAGGCCCAGAGGGTCAAAATTTTTGGAGATTGTTGAAAGTAGAGTTCTCTTGGTGATTAATGGGTCAAAAACTTCCAGAGAGAAATAATAAATTAATGAATTAGACTGAGAGTACCAGGATACCCCTGGAGTTCTGGTATTTTGTGAATCGGTAATGACATAATCCTTTGGATTTTCCTTGTTGTGTGTTAGGTCTGACAAGACATTCGGGCTATTTGAAGCCAACTTCCGTAGGTTGAAACCGTATGATTTGAGAATTGAGGTTGAAATTTTTCGTATGCTTATGAGCTTTTCTTCGCTGGAAGCACCTGTGAGAATATCGTCGACATAACAATCAAATAAGATGACACGACTTTCATCTAGGAAATCATTCTCATGGTTTAATGATACCTGTTTCAAGCATCTGGTCGCAAGATATGAGGAACTGCACAGGCCGTAAGTTGCGGTGTTTAGACAATGATGTCCAAGGGGTTTACTGGAGTCGTCGCAGGCTCTACGCGGGTTGTGTAGTACTCATAAATGGGTTGGGTAGTACTTACCTTTGCAATCTAAATCACTCACAGGAGCTGGTGTCTGAAAAAATGAAGAAATTTTGGGCATTTTTTTAAAACCTCCTCCCTTTTCTGTTCAGTCTTTCTTTTGGTAGCTCCGCTGGGATAATCTCTTTTCCTATCACTCAGTGTTTTTTACAAATCGCTACTAATACTACTAAGCCAGAAGAACAATTGTTTTTATTCTGTTACAATGCAATGCCCAAGTAAATAAAACGGGTTAATGAACATTGCTCTCCGTTTATCATCGTATCATATGTACATCGATTATTGTAGGATTCCCCTGTTGAAGTAAATGACTCAAACGGGGAAATCCCGCAGCCCGCGATAACCGATGTAGTGTTGCCAACTTTTGAACGCAAGCTTTACGCGGAGAAAAAAGAATTGCTTTTTTGACTTTCGTCATTTCTGAAAAAGAAGTTTTTATTAATTTTTGCTTACGCACGTTGGGGGCCCCCGCGCCACGGGGGCCCCGTATAATTGATACGGCAGATACGGTGGTAGCTACGCCCCTGATACCACTGCTAGATTCCGATTGAATGAGCTTGTAAGAACTGTGAAATAACTGGAAATTTATCAAATTTTTTAATTTTTATTTTGGTACGTATCTATGATTCCATATGAATTACCGTTATTCACTTTTTCTGTATAGTACAATAATAGAAAAAAAAATTTTTAATAAAAAAAATTGAATGGAAATTCCGTCTCTCTTGGTTTGATAATTATTTGGAATTCTATTTGCTATCAATTGATAATTATAGATTGTTACAATTGAAATAAAAAATATTTTTTCTTGGAACTAAGATTCACAACTTTTTCTACTAATCTTAGTTAAACTGCTTACGAAATTGGGAAAAGGGAGTCGAATTAAACCCAGCATTATCTTTGAAATGAAACTAGTTCTTATATAAAAAGAGGGTGTCGAAAAGGAATTCTGATAAGAATATAAAATATTGTTGTTAGTCGAGTTCCAAAGACTTTTGAGTTTCGTTGTTATCGCTTATTCAAGAGAAGAAAAAAAACGCTCACTGGAAAAATTGAGTCGACAGAATGAATTTAATATGTTCAATAAATTGTCCTATCAGTTTTTTCGGTTCAGAAAATTGATCTAACTTTGCATCTACTGAATGGAAACTTGAATGCCTGTTTATACTTTTTAGAGATTATAATGACTTTACCACAAATGGATAGCTCTGGATTGATATTACAATTTAGAATATTCTTCTTCTACCTTCTTTAGTCTAGGAGAATCGTCTGTTTCTTTTTGTCATTTCTCTGCGATCGCTGCTGATTTGTCGCTCCATTATTTTCGTGGGCAGCCTACAGTCCTGAGACGTAATGGAGATTTGGAAAGAACTTATGAAATTCCCGATAATTGTTCCTTTTGGAATGGAAAGTAAGTCGCGTCCCCGCGCTTTTGTGTTTTGTGCGTTATTAAATTTTTCTTTCCATTATTTTTTGACAATAATTATTACTAAATGTCATTTTTTCATCACGCGTTTCATTTTTTAATGTTTGCTTCTTCGTAATTTCTCGGCACTTGTCGTACGATATAGTGCTGTCTGCGTGAAAAATTATAAGCAAGCAGCATTTTCAAGAATCGAAATCCAGAAATTCAACTCGCATGTGTATATACACTAATATCACAATCTGTCTTTAATACTTTGTGTTATGCATGTATGGTGTCTCCAATCTACATAAAAGACGGGGGCCTCCAAAAAATGTGCACCAGCCTACAAGACCGCAGATCAGCCATGCAAGGTAGAACTAGTGCTTATTTAATGAACATTATTTTATTCGCGTAGAATAATTCATTCCCTCTCAACTGTACCAGCCATTGAAGGTATTTCGGTGTGGTCATAGTCTTAATCGCACAGAGAGGTTACAGAAGATCTTCTTGATTTGAATTTATAGAAAGTATGTTCCATATATGATAAATGTGTTTTTTGTATCAAGTTTAGTTTAAATTATTGTATGTGCTACAGATGATTGATTTAGAAACACAGAACAAGTGTTCTCAGCTTAGACAAATCGAAGAGTAGCTTTCTATATAAATCTCAGGGTCATTAGTGGATATGCATCTGTATTTCAAAGCCTTAGTGAATACTTACCTAGACGCGTTGAAAGCATAGATAACTATTGAATATGGTAGTGCACTCTCGATTAATAAAGACATTAATTCAAACGTATTCTTCAATGAGGAAGGAAAAATAAACGTAAGCGAGGAATGTGCAAACAGTATTATAAAATGTTTACGTTGAAAAATAGTAGGTAAGATCTTGAATCCAGGTGAAATCTTAAGTCGATTGAGTTAATTTAACTGTGAATACGGATTTATCGTTGAATATAAGTGTGATTTAACCGTTTATAGTTGATGGGGTGTTACTAACCACTTTTTGTGCCAAATCCTTTTCCTTTGACCTAAGTAAGTAAATTCCAACCGATTTCTTAATATTACATACATACAAAACCTATACTAAGAAAAAAAGTGGGAAAAAAGTGAAATTCAAATGGCGGGAGATAAACCTCCCAAACCTCTTGATAAAAATAATGAAAAAAACCAAAATACATCACAAATTGATAGAACAAAAATCTCATACACTCCACATAGCTCTCCCCCGTTTGAAGTATATATTCAGGGAAAGTCAGGTAATGTGGGTAATTTACATATTATGAGTATAGCCAAAACTATCTTTAACTTGAAACTACAAGATGTGATAAAATTCACCAGAAAGGGTAAAAACCAAATGGGAGTCACTTCCAAGAATGCAGAAGCTGCCAACACCTTTATTAATGAGCAAGACTGGGAAAATTCGGGTTATGAAGTATATATACCAAGTCACAATGTATCATGCAAAGGTATTGTGAGATTTGTAGATACAAGCCTTACAGAACAAGAAATAATTCAGTTTACAATAACAATTATCAATAATTGTAAGGTGCTACATGCCAAGAGAATCAATAGAAGAGCGATCGTTGATGGAAATATAAAGTACATCCCCACAGGCACAGTGTGTTTAACTTTCGCAGGAAAAATCATCTCACGAGAAGTGTAAGTTTATAACCCTCAAACCCTGGTAAATGCATATACAAGCGCTGTCATCCAATGCTATAGCTGCTTACTTTATGGACATAGCACAAACCAATGCAGATGCAAAGCAAAATGCAAAACTTGCAGCATGAGCCATGGAAATCACTCAAGCTGCAATTTATATTGTATCTATTGCAAAAATAATGATCACTCATCAGTTGATAAAATATGGAAAGAACAAAAAAGACATTAAACAACTAATGGCATTCTCAAACATCTCATATTACGAAGCCAGCTAACAAATACCATCCAATTCTTCCACCAGCCCACCAAAAAATGACCTACATAACTTTCCAACTTTAAGAAAACAAAAGAACAGGCCAACTCAGTTCAAGTACATGAAAGAATATTAGTAACAATATCCGCAACACCCGAAGTAGCATATTATGTACAAGTGGCCACAACATCCCCAAGCAGCAAAAGATAAAGACAAACAGGTTACGACAAAGCCGCACATATCAAATGCCTAAACAATCCAAATGGTAGATCAGAGATAGGAAACAAAACGACAAGAGATGATGAACAGCCCCAACAATAAGCAAGAAAAGAGGAAGAAGAAAAACTTCAACTCGATGTAGTACAAGCAATATCATTCTTATCAGAATCCCACAGAGAGCTCGTGTTAACGTTTATATGAAATTTGATTCCAAATAATTATCTGACACTCCAGCAAAAAGTGGGTTAGCTAACAGTAATAAACACAGCACAAACATGCATACCTCCATCACCATGCACCAAAAAACAAAATACCTCAGGGATTACATGGACTGGTCCGACACAAACATGTTCTGATCTCCTGTGCAATATTTGCATTTTATCCGCATTCACTCCACTAACTGTAATCCAGTGGAATATATGTTCATACAACTCCAACACAGATAACTTGAAAGTAATCATTAGAAACCATAATCCTGCTATAATACTGCTAATTGAAACATGGTTAAAACAAAACTATATTATTCCATACAGAAACGACAGAGCCGATAGCTACGGTGCAACAGCTATTGTAGAAAAAATACCATCAAATTCATCCCAATAACCTACCAAAGTAACTTTGACAATATAAATATTCAAACACAGGCAATACACCCACCCCATCATAACATTAATATTCTAAATTTATACTGCCCATCAAGCTCAATACTCTGAGTGAATAATTGGATCCATTTTATTCAGCAATTCATGAAACTGCTACTTATTATGGGAGACCTAAATTGCAACCACCCCACATGGGGGAGTAAGAGAATAAGTAATAATGGTCGAAACATGATTGACTTCTTAGAGTCACTCCAACTAGTATATCTAAATGGTGGACAGGCTACCTGAATCTCTTCACCAAGCGCGGATAAATCTGTTATGGATGTTACCATAATATCTTCTGAGTTAACTCCATATGCTACCTGGGAAGTCCTCCTAGACCCTGGGAGTTGTTATCACTACCCAACCATCTGAAAACTTTATTCCAATGATAAAGACAACCCCAATCAGATAGTAATCACAAAAAGAAACTTTAAAAAAGCTAACTGGAACACCTTTTATGAACACCTCTGCACAATCTCACAGCCCCTAACGCATTTTCATTATGAAACATTCCAAGATAATATTATAATAGCAGCAAATGCGACGATACCATTTTATAAAATTAAACAAAACCAAAAATACAATATCCCTTGGTGGGATAACTCCTGTCAAGTATCCATCAACTGCAGAATATCTGCAATTAAAACATTTACCAACTCCTCTACGATAGACAACTTTATAGCAGCTAAAAGGAACATTGCTTCCACTTGAGAACTCCTCAAGTCCAAACGAAAGAACAGTTTTCGCAACTTCTGGGCAAAAATGAAACCGTAACTCTCCATTAAAAAATTATTTGGATAAATATCAATAATGCTTCAAACCGTACACCTTTAAGAAATTTATCAAATAAACCTGGCATGCTGGCTCAAGGAATGTTATCCTCCTTATGCTCACCTATCATTACCGAAAACATACAAACATCCATATCAACAGAAATTGAACCATTCTCGTATCAGGAATATAAATTCATAATAGAGTCAAAAAAATACTTTGCACCAGGTATGGACAAAATTACATACTCTATGATTAAGCACATGCCAACGTCTTTGTCTAAGGATCTATTACAATTTTTAAATGATTGCATGCAAACTGCACGCACATGGAAGCAAATAGTTATTCTTCCTTCCATAATGCCCTACAAAGACAAATCAGTAGCAATGAACTGTAGACCAATTGCTCTGACTTCATGTGTGGGTAAACTTCTAGAATCACTAATAAGGAACAGGCTGGAATGGTATGTAGAAAACAAGAAATTACTAAATCCCCTACAGTTTGTATTATAAATTATTCAGCCGATAAATACACCATAGGCATTTTCTTAGACCTCTCAGCTGCATATGACACAGTTATTATCCAACTTCTGTACAAAACTTTGATAAACCTAGCTCTACCTAAGTATATAATAAACTGAATTTATGCTTTTATAAATAATAGAGTCATATTCGTCCAAGACAACTTAGGACAAACAATAGGACCTTTGCCAGCTAATCAAGGTCTAGTCCAAGGATCTCTCCTCAGTCCAATCCTGTTTAATCTCTATACCCTACCTATTCATGATATCCTCCCTAAAAATGTTAATCTTGTTCAATATGCAGATGACATGGTACTGATAGTTGGAGAAGCGAATGTGAGCCTAATGGTAAATAATTCAAATACATTTTTAGGAAAACTCAACAATTAGACACACATAATTTCAAACTATCAACCAATAAATCTCATGTATTATAGTTTAGTGGAGGAATCATGAAAAGATCTTTCCCCAAAATGAAAATATACTCGGAAGCTATTGAATCGGTGGATGGAGTTAAATATCTAGATATATACATTCATCAAAACCTAAAATGGAATGCACAATGCACATATACAATACATAGAAACGGAAATATGTGAAGGACTAAACGTTATGCGGGCTCTCTGTGGTACTTGGTGGGGCTGTGATTCCCTCACACTGAGAATACTCTACAAAGCAATAGTACTAAGTCACATGGACAACGGTAGCCAGATTTTCACCCTCACGAAAAGAATAAGACAACGTTAGACCAACTTTAAAACCAGGGATTAAGAATAGTTACAGGCAACGTGAATTCAACACCAATCCAAGCCTTATTATCAGAAAACGGTGAAATGCCCCTCAAAAATCGGAGGGAATTGCTGAGCTCCAAATACTTAACAAAAATCATGGCAATATCCAATAACTCCATAATCAATATTTCAAAGAAGCTTAATAACATAATCAAAAACTCAAGATATTGGACTAATATATGGACTCTAATACAAACCCTTAACCGGCTACAATCATCTACTAATATGATCTACACAAAAGAAATATTGCCTTGCTATGAATCTGACCTAGAAATTCAGCTAACTCAATTAGATGTGGCAAATCTTAAATTTAATGAAACTGATGAATCAGCACAAATTCAGTACCAAAAAATTGATGGATTTCTCTATTCCTATGGCACTGCAGAATTTGGAGTTCATGGTGAAGAAATAATTCAACTATGCATTTCCATCTAGGCTACCAAAATTCACACAAATATGGTTAGAAGAAAATACTGCTATCAACCATGCACTCCAATTCATCTTAAAAACTAACACTACTAAAGCCTTAATCTTCTCAGACTCTAAAACTGCACCACAAAAATTATGTATACCAGCTTTCTCCAAAGAAACAGAGCATTCATAAACTTCAACTAAACAAGGAATTATACTAGCAAATACTTACGGCTTCAATATTGTACTAGCATGGATCCCATGCCACTCTAAAGTCAAATGAAACCATAAAGTTTATCAGCTAGCTAAAACAGGTTGTTCCCTTACAGTTCCGGCGAATATAAAACTGAATTATCAAAACTATCTCACAGATATCAAGAAGAGCATATGGGTTAAATGGAACAATGAATGGAACCTCATAAAACAGAATAAAAAATCGTTCTATCACAAAGTTGTCGAACAATCACCAAAATCTCCCTGGTTTAACCAATACCAAAACAAAAACAGATGCCATTCAATAACAGTTATAAGAATTACATCAGGACACTGTTTAACTCTTTTCCATATGTTTAGTATTCGAATTAGAGATGATCCATTATGTGAATGTGGGCAAATAGGATCACTTAACCACATTATACTATAATATATCAAATCAATTCAACCTTTACATAGAGCTATGCAAAATTAAACTTAGCGCGCCATTTGATATATGTACAATTTTAGCATATTCAAATGATGAACGATTATCAATATTACACCAATTTATAACTATGTTTAGAATATCCCTTTAACTTAATCCTCTCTTCTATAGACCTGTGTTTCTCCATCTATATCCGAGGTAGCATTTCTGGGTGTGTCCAAGCTTGGCCGCTACCCCCAAGCGAGAAAAGTGAATTTCCTGTGTTGTGAAGTATTACCTTACTAATACCCCAATACTCACCATAAGTAATATAAAAGTGTAATAATTCATAGTACCTATGCTCAAAAGTAGTGCAGTTTTGTTTAAGGAAGATATCCATTTTAGAGGGAGGGAAATATTGCCAAGAGCAAGACTTTTTCCCCCACATGGGTGAAACTGGGTATATTATCTCTCAAGATAAAGCCCGAAAAAGTATCAAGAAGAAGAAGAAAGTGTTTACGTAGGTTATTCCAAATACTTAAAGATTGATCGTCGTCATTATGTATGGTTAATCTAAGGTTAAAATAGCTTTACGATCGTAGAAGTAATTAATTGTTTTTTTAACTGTCTCAATATTCTCAAAACTGATGCTTACCACAACATATCAAATATTTTTTTTTCTGAATAAAAGTCGATGTCACAGCATTTTTAATAGTTGACAACGGTGCAGCTACTAGTTTCGGCCTACATACGGGCCATCTTCAGGCTGATCTAAAAATTCATTCTAGTTCCGTGGGTAACACATGCTGATAATTATAAAAGTAGAGGAGAGAAGTGTGAAATTGGAATGAAATTGACTGTCTCGACCCTTACTTCGTGGAATCTGCTCATATTAGTGTTTTAAATGAAACTCACGGTTTCTAGTTAATTCCACAATATAATAAAAGTTCTAAAATTCTAAAAAATTGACAATTGTTTCGATGAATCAATACCATCGTCAGACGATGGATGGATGATTGGTTCGATAAATCAATATCATCGTCTGACGATGGTATTGATTCATCGAAACAATTGTCAATTTTTTAGAATTTTCAATAACTTTTATTATATTGTGGAATTAACTAGAAACCGTGAGTTTCATTCAAAACACTAATAGTGAAATTGGAAGATTAGAATTTATGAAAAACTTGAAAAATTCCTTCTCTCGTCACAAATTGAAATGAAACCACTTGAAAGTTATGATAGCTCATAAAAAAGATGTGACAAATGAAAATTTTTGATTATAATTGAAAATGGAGTGCAGTAATACATTTGAGCTCATAGGGAGCAATCAACCATGAAATTAAAATTATGTTATGGGGGGTAAGAGTTGAACTGCTTAAATTATGAGAGGAAGAAAGAAATCTTGTCTATGTGACCGTCGCTATCCTCAATTCTCAGAGGAAAGAGTTCAACCAGTTCCGGATCGATTCCTAGAAGGAAGAGTATGGGCAAGTCAACCTCAATTCTCATAGAGAAGAGTCCATGCTGGTGATATAGTTGGAGGGAAGAAATTAAAGGTGGCAATCTCTGGAAAGGAAATGCTTCACCATGTAGAAAACTCTCATATACTAATATAAGAGATGAGCACCACGTTGTGAACAGGAGGATGAAGCACAAGGCAGCCATAATACTTAAGTTTATAAGTCCATTCCAAGCAAGGCACACCAAACCAGACTGAAAAGCACTTCACTCACAATATGTGACTAGTAATAATAGAAAACAACATGAAAGCATATAAAATTTTTGAAAGTAAGTTCTAACTGTTAGTAAGCTAACAAGTCATGCGTTTATAGTTATAAACAGATCAAAAATTTGAAAACATTATACGTATAACCCGCTTTCAGATTATTAAAATTCAAACCAACAAATTTCTGGTATACAAATAGAAAAGTGATCTATTTGTATTTACTGTTCCGACTGTGCTGTTTTACAGAGATGACAAATAGTTAACTAAATTTTCATTGAAAAAATAGAGAACTCATTTATCAGGCACACAGTAATCTCAAATTTCTATTATGAGAATTAAACTTCCAGATAAGTACAATTTTAGAAGTTACTGCGTTTCTTCGAGTCTTCTCAGATTATTTTTATCTGACAGCTCCCTACATCAAGTTTCTGTTAGACTTGTTACAATTGTTAGTACCTTTGAATTTAGAAAATAATGAACGCCGGACAAAAATGCTTGCGAGGCTTACGCTACAAACGCCAAAGAGAGACTAAACTTGACAATTATGTCAAATTTGGACCTAAATCCATCATTTTAACCTCAAATATTTTCCATTAAATCTATGAAATTTGCTAAAATTGTTTAAAACATATTTATAACTATTGAAAAACATTATGTAGGAACAAATTAAACTATCAAATATAATCATTTCTCTTGAGATTGTGTTTTATAACACTTCTAGTCGATTTAACATTGTCCTTATGAACAGGCTTTTGTTCGGACTTCATATTTTGGCCTGGTACTTTTATCAGTCCAATCTACCGACACATTAGGTTTGTTCCCGAAGCAAGTTCTTAACTGTAATGAGCATATTGAGTCTGCGCATTATAAAATAACCGTTTCAGCAGAGCAGAGTTCAGATCAAATTATAATTGTTTGGTGTTTCCGGAAGACTAGTAACTTGTTCAAAACGAGATCGTTACTCGTTCTCTTGGTTCCAAAATTCAAAGAGAACTTTTAATTTCGCGCATGCGTTTTCATATAAATGACTCTTCTTCTTTTATAGTTTTTTTGCTTTTTGGTTATGTTATTTGTTTGATGATATATGTCAATCATTTGTGTATATTATTGTTATTCTAAAAATGGGTGCCTTTTTTATTGAGAGTGAATCAGAAGTCGAATTTTCGGATATGTCCGAAGATGATAGTTTTCATAGTTTAAAGAGGAACTATTACAGAATCAACAGCGCTCAAAACATGAGAACTACATTGAAGAAATGATACAGCAATATCATGACACCGAATTTATTGAACATTTTAGAATTATTAAAGAGTGTGTAAATCGCATTTCAAGAAAGTTTGAAAACAGCGATCTATTCCATCCCCAAACAGGTAGAAATGACAATATAAGCACCAAAGATCATATTAATATTTTCATGTGGTTTGCTGGTCATTAAACCTCTTCATTTCGAGATGTAGCTGACCGGTTTAACATTTCAATTAGTAGTTTGTTCCGAGTGATCCGTCGACTCACATACTTTTTAAGTAACATGTCCCCTCAAGTAATCATATGGCCAACACAAGAAGAACTGTAATAAAGTGAACAATTTTTCAGAAATAAAGGATTTCCCGGGACTATAGAAACAACTGATGGTTCTTATATACGGATTGATAAGTCTGAAAGAGACCCTGAGTCCTACTATAACAGAAAAAAGCATTTTTCCATTCAAGTAAGTAAGTGCAATCACATTCTGAACAATAAAATTATAATTTTACGGTAGAGGAGATTTATACATACTTGAATGTTTCCTTTCCAAAAGTTGCCAGGTTAATTCTCAATTCAATTTCAAAGCACAAAACAATGGACAATAAAATAAACTAAAAACTAAACTAAATAAGGAGCCTCTTCGTTGGATTTCCAGGTTCTGTGCATGATGTAAGAGTTTTCACAAGAAGTCCTCTCTCTCTCATAATTTAGCAGAAAAGTGAGGAACTTTTTTCATTTTAGGTGATAGTACATATGGTTGTACTAGACCATTGATTACTCCATTCAAAAATTTTGGGAACTTAACTCTTCGTCAACGGCTCTTCAATATAAAATTATCTGGTTGTCGAGTTAATATTGAGTATTGTTTTGGAATATTGAAACAAAAGTTCAGGCAATTATTTCATTGCAAGCTACAAAAAATTCCCAATATATTCCATTTTATTCGAGCTTGTTGTGTACTTCATGATTTATCAATAAATAAATTGAATGATATAGTTGAAAATGAAAATATTGTTGTCCCTGAAGACATAGATCTCGAAGAAAATTTAGATGATGAATTTATGTTCCCGCAGGAAGTCAATATCGTGATTATTTATTAGGAACTTCAAATTTATTATTTTTATCAGCTACTTTACATTTAATATAAAATTAACTTTTTGAGAAGATCAAAGTTTGATTTTTCCAAGTGTACAATCAAATTAACCTATGTTATAGTCAGTTGAATATTCCAAAGTAAAAAAAAATCTACTTTCTCAAAAAAAAATATATGAAAATAAAAAATAAATTTTCTTAAGAAACAACAGTATAAACATTCAAATTAACCTATATAAAGTTCAGCTTAAGTACCTACTTCAAAGTAGAAAATAAATCAACTTTCTTAAGAAATATATATCAAAATATAAAATAATTATTCTTGAGAAACAACAGTATATACATTCAAATTAACCTATATAAAGTCCAGTTCAAGTACTTCAAAGTAAATTATAAATCAATTTCCAGAAAAAATATGCATCAAAATAAAAATATTCTAGAACAGTTTAAACATAATGGACATTTTAAAACTTTATTCAAGTACTCCTTTATTCATTGGTTTCTTTCCTCAATCCAAATGTTTTTTCCTTTTTTGTTAATTTAGTTTTTTTTCTTTTTCCATGTCAAGTATTTCCCCCTTTATTGTAAGTTGTTCTTTATTATATTTTAATCTATCTTGCCGTATTTGTTCCAGTACATCATTTCTATTTTTTTCTGATACTAGACCTGAAAGGTTTACCTTTTATTTTTCCTTAATTATTATTCACTGAATTGGAATTAGTATTTTACTTTCCAGGCATTGGTTTGTGTCGAAAATTTGCGTTTAATTCAATAGTATCTTTAGCTAACATAATCTCCGGATCTATTTTTTTTGCTTGTGAAAAATTTCATCTATTTCCATCTCATATTCAAAATATTTTTTCCCCTCTCTGTTCTATTATTGTTATCACCATCCTTTTTATAGCTTCTTTCAAGGTTTTTCCACTTATTATTCAATGTTTACCCTGTCAAATTTAATCCATACTTTTCATTTAAAATTGCTGCAATAATTTCAAATAGTTTCTTCTGCGTTTTGATAGCCCTCCCTACTTATAAATATGGATTAGGGCCATAGTACTTGAATCTGTCCAATGCGTATATTGTTCAGTATCTGTCCAATATTGATTTTGTTCTGACTGAATCTCAGTTGAATTTATGTCCACACACAACAATTCTTCCAAATCAATAAACAACGTTGTTGAAATATTTCGATATTCCTTTAATCTGTTCTAAACCATAACTTACGGAGTCATTCATATTTTTTTGAAAAAACATTCTTCAATCTTTAAAATATTTTGTCAGTCAACAGTGGATATTTATGTGCTGTGGATATTCATAACATAACCTTCTATCAGCTTATATCGTCTTTTGTTTCCAATCAAGATATTCAACCAAGAATACTTTTCAGAACTGTTCCAGCACACATTTGTTTAGAACCTACTTGGTACATTATTCTGTTCACGCATCAGATGATGTTAATAACATGTTTGGAACTCGCTTTGGTAACAAACTTAATGTTTACTACACTCCCTAATATCCATTTTAAACTACCTAAAAACGGATGGCCTTTTCTAAGATAAGAATACTGAGACAATTTATATGAATATTTTTAAATTACCTCTTAAATGCTTTATATTCACTTCTCACAATTAATATGGGGCACTATGAGTTGTCTTATTTGTTATTTATGTCACATACCTTGTTGCATAAACAATATTAGAGTGTAGTTTAAAGTAGCCCTAGATATTGTACAAATTGTTATTCTTATAACTGGGTATTGAACTTAAGTTCTTATTTCATAGTCATGATTCAACTATCTTTCAAATATACAGGGTGATTATTTTATTGTTTACCTTCTATTTGATATATTTATAGTTAGAATCTCAAATTCTTGCGAAGCTGAGGGTTTGTAATATTAGAATTTGCAAATTTACAATAGAAGAAAAATACTTATTTCATCTACTTTTTGATATAAATTTGTTCATACCATATAAATTTTTACAGAGTACTGAGACCATGTACTATCAGGAGGGACCTTCCTTCTACGTAGTTTTTCTTCAGCCTGTTCGCTCTGAACATTCGGATAATAACTTAAAATTGCATTAGAACTTATACATTTGATAAAACTACTAAACGTACTAAACCCGTAATTTTCTAAAAAAAAGACAAAAATGTGGCACTTCTGGTACCATAGCACCCGTTGAACTAGCTCTAGTGAGCTAAAAATCAATAAAGTTCATCTATAAGATGCAATGAATAGTATTCAATCATAAAATGGGTAACTTGTAACGCTGAAGGCTGTATCGTGTTAACAATCTGAAAATTCTACAAATTGACAAAAATTTGGTACCTCAAGTACCATAGCACTCGTTGTACTGGCTTTAATGAGCTGAATCTCAATAGGGTTCATCTTTTGAACGCCCTGAATAATATCCGATCATAAAATTGGTCACTTGTATATACTCCGGAGGCTGTATCGTGCTAACAAACTGGAAATTCTCCAAAAATGACAAAATTGTCGTACTTAAGGTACTATAGCACCTGTTGTACTGGTTGTGGTGAGCTGAAAAGCAATAGGGTTCATCTGTCAGATGTTCTCAATAATATTCAATCATAAAATTGGTGACTTTTTGCACTCCGCAGGCTGTATCGTGCTAACAAACTGAAGTTTCTCAAAAAATGACAAAAATGTCGTACTTCAAGTACCATAGCATCCGTTGTACTGGCTATTGTGAGCTGCAAATCAATAGGGTTCATCTGTGATATCTCCTGAACAGTATTCAATCATAAAATTGGTAATTTGTTGCCCTCCGGAAAGTGTGTCGTGCTAACAAGAAATGTAATGAAAAGTGGCCGACGACGACGACGACGACGACATACACACATGATTCTTTCTCTAAAAACCACTTTTTCGTGTTGTTCTTGATGAAAAACGTGAAAATAACTCAAACTAAGTTAAAATCAAGTATATAAACAAAAATGTGTAAATACATTATCGGTATTACATGTCACCCAAAGGATTCCAAATTGATTTATGATCAAAGGCAAGTATCTCCGCGTGCCTGTGTAATCATAAGATATTACATAAAATATATTTTTGTTTCAGAATACGTGTGACGGGACCTTGTTCCAATCATGGTTCACCTCAATATTGAGAGTATCGACTGAGACATCGTCATTGCCTCTGCCTACTTCGGTGAAGACGGGCCGATGACACCGCCAGGAGAAGTACAAGAGCTAGTGAGACATTGCAATAGCAGACGGCTGCCAATCATATTTGGTTGTGATGCCAATGCACACAATACCGTGTGGAGAAGCACTTATAACAACGTGAAAGGTGAGTGTTCATTAGAATATCTCTTAGCAAATAACTTTGAGTCCTTAAATATGGGGACAACCCCCACCTTTGTCACGAGAGCTAGAGAAGAGGTCCTGGAAGTAGCGATTGTTGCTTCAAGGAAAAATGTGAAGATTGGAGGGTGATGAACGAGCCATTACTTTCCGACCATAGGATCATCGAATTTAGGATAAAGGGAAATACCACCTCGATTCCTACAATCCTGAATCCTAGAATTGCTGATTGGTCTCTTTATAAGACCAATCTGAAGGACAATTTGGAACAAGTCGAAGTGAATGGGGTAAATCACCCGCACTACGACCTGGAACAAAGAGTCGAACAGATCAGTGAGGCAATAATGGGAGCTTGCCATTCCAGTTGCCCAATGTCAAAAGCTTGTTGAGAAAAGGACGCTGTTTGGTGGAATTGGAACCTGTCAAACCTCAGAAAAGGGGTGCGTCGGCTCTTTAATAGCGCCAGCTGTGACGGTACTAGGCAGAGGAACTAACCCCACAATGTCGCTAAAAATCCTGACAGATCATACACGGAAAGTGAATTGGAACGATCGATTCTTCTTCTTAGAACCAACATTCCAGGTAGTGAAACAGCAACAAACACTGAAATAGCAATGAATCACACAAAAAGTACCGCAAGGAAGACTGGGACATTGGTAAGAAAATATTTACCAGACGACGGATGGAATGGACAATAAGTACTTTTCAACCAAATAAATCACCAGGAGTGGAAGGAATATGCCCAGCACTCCTGCAGCAAGGGATAGAGGAGAAGGGCAAGGGTAACCTTCATACCAAAAATAAAAAAAAATGGGTCTGATCCCCGATATTTTAGAACCATCTGTCTAACATCGTCTCTACTCAAAACGATGGAGAAAGTAGTGGATAACTACATAAGAACAGAGAATCTTGAGGATATACCACTTCATAAATGTCAGCATGCTTATAGAGCGGGTCGATGAACTGAGACGGTTATGGATCAGCTCACCGAAGTCATCCAGCGAACTCTGAACAACAAAGAAATCGCAATGTGCGCATTCCTGGATACATCTGGGGGGCCTTCGACAACACAACCCATGTGTCTGTCAAAGAAACACTGAATAAGCCAGGAGTAAATGAAACCATTGTAAAATGGATGTATGAGTTGTTGACGACGAGGATAACTGGGACACAGGTGGAGAATCAAACCACCTCAGTTAAATCCACTCGGGGTACACCTCAAGGGAGAGTGATATACCCCCTTCTATGGAGCCTTGTAGTAGATGAGTCGCTCCATAGGCTAACGGAGCTTGGCTTAGAGTATGGGCTATGCTGATGACATAGTTCTAATAGTCAGTTCTAGAGCACCTGGTGTGACTTATTACAAATTGGCCTCAGAATCATTGAGCAATGATGCTTGTCAGTGGGGCTGAACATTAACCCAAACAAGAAAATAGTGATTCCATTTACCCGGAAAAGAACATTTCCAGCCATGAAACCCATATCCTTGAACGGGGAAATCATAGAATGGAAATCAGAAGTTAAATATCTGGGGATAACTCTAGACAGTAGGCTTCTGTGGAATAAGCATGATGAAATAACTGCTAGGAAAGCAATAAGAGCTGGCGTGCAGAAATCTATCTGGTAAGAGGTGGGGCTGTATCCCAAAAATACTGCCATGGATGTTCGCCATGATTGTGAGACCAGCAACTACGTATGGGGCAATAGTTTGGCATACAAAAGCAAGCCAGTACAGCACGAGGAAGACCCTCGAGAAAGTTCGAAGGTTTGCCTGTGTGTGCATCACTGGAGCTATGAGAACGTGTTCAACTAGGGCACTTGAGATCATTACATATCTCACACCTTTACATCTGGTGATAGAAAGATCTGCCCAAGAGGCAATTCTTAGAATATCAAAGAGTATCAAAAATCAGGGAGCCTGGTCCTCTCTAACGAAAAACATCTCATCAGCGTATCTTTCCAGTGACGAAATGATCAAGAAAGTAAGAATCCAAAAGAATTCCACTATGATGCTAAATACGAGGAGAGACTGGGAAAGGGAATACATCCCCAAAACTGTCAAACAAAACACCTTTAGATGGTATACGGATGTTTCAAAAACCACCACTGGAGCAGGCGCTGGAGTATTTGGGCCTGGCACTAGATACTCAATATCGTTAGACTCCTTCCCGAGCGTTTTCAGGCCCAAATACTTGCGATTTAAAAATGCGTGGAAATGAATCTAGGAAGAAACTATCAGAAATGTAACATATCGATCCATTCTGATAGACAAGCAACTATGAAAGCATTGAGTTCCCATGTCATTGACTCAAAGTTGGTAAGGGAGTGCCGAAGAAAAGATAAATTAGGCAAGAATAACAGGGTCTCTTCAGTCTGGGTTCCTGGCCACTCGGGAATCACAGGAAATGAAGAGGCCAATACAATTGCCAGGAAAGGAGCCCAAACGCCCTTTATTCGCCCGGAGCCTTTCTGTGGTGTAGGAAAATGATCCTATAAGAAAGAGTTTCGGAATAAGGATGGAACCGAAATAGAAGCACTCTGGCGGTGACTTCCCGGGTTGGAACATTCCAAAAATTTCCTGCGAAACTTTGACACTGCTAGATCCAAAAACTGTTTGGACCTTAGTAACAATAAGCTACATCTCTTCACGGACTTTCTTACAGGACACTGCCGCCTTAGGAAGCACCTAATGAGAATAGGTCTAGCAGAAACTGACGAGTGTAGATTCTGTGGGGAGGAGGATGAAACTCCGGATCACCTAGTTCTAGAATGCCTCGCCATTGCAAGCCAACGCAAAAAATGCTTAGGACAAGAAACTTGTAAGAGTGAGGATATAAACTCGTTGAAGCCGTTCCGTTCATTAGAACCCTGGAACTGGAAGGCGAGCTGTAGTAGTAGCGAGAACAGCTCTGATAGGCAGGGGGCACAATAAACCTTAGGTTTCAGTGCATTGTAACCCCGTTAAAATCTATATCTAAAAATCTACATGTTACCCAAATGGTACAGCTGGTAAATGTATAGAAGAATTTGTAATTCAAACTAATTAATATATAAATTAACTGAAATTAATTATATTTGTATATTTTGCACATAAAAATTCTATAAATTTTTGAGATGTCTTCTTTCAGTTTGCCTCTGATATGTGAGAAGAAAAATACACAAGGTAAAATAATGTAGACGTAAATGGAGAATTTGATTTGTATGTGATAATGAAATTGCAACATGATTGTTTTTAAAAGAAAGTATTATAATTTTACCAACAATATGCCTATCAGAATGAGCTGACAGATTTTGTGGGATATATATGGCGAAAACGGAGTTTTCCATGAGAGGTTTTTTGAAAAAATTGTCATTGCTTAGGAATTATCTACACAGAATAACCATGCTGTTGCTATTTTTAGAAAACACAATATTATTCACTAGGACAATATTTCCGTGTTTCAAAATATAACATGAATTAGGACTTGAAATAATTTTTCGAATGAAGAAAACATAACTGACCTATACTGTCGAGATGTATCACCACATGGCAAACGTATGCCTGATTAATTCAACTGGGCGAAATGAGGAACGGTATGAGATTATACAGAATTCCAAGAACTATTATTCAGTTCTCTAAGTCTTTTCACTATTTCTTGGAGAGGTTTGTCAGATTTTCTCACATTTTTTTTCATTCTAGCATAATTTTAAACCGCTCCTACCCTCCGGCATTTGAAGTAGCTTGGCATATTTGCTCACACGCCTTGCTACTATCTATCAGCTAAATTGAATTCTTTTCAGTATCATATTACTTTAATTTTACTTTAGTTTCAAAGTAATTATTTTTTTTATTCAATAATTAGGTGCAAAGAGAGTGCGTGGTATACTCAGCGATCAAATTCCTTCAAATTAGATTAACTACTGGACTACAATTGAAGACATAAGTGGATAAAGGTGTCATGTCGCAAATTCATTTTTTTGAGATAATTAACCTTAAACATTTTTTATTGAAACTTTTTTATGTGATTGAATTGAAAATGTTAGTTTCAATATTTCGTTAAGGATTATAATATACAACTTTGAATTATATTTAAATTTTTGGTGAAAACTCTTAATGAAAAAATGAAGTTTGAATGTACATTACACCTTCATCCATTGAAGATTAAAAAAAAATATTATCTAATAAAAAGTGAAAAGGCGTCATGTACAAAAACATGTATTTTATTAAGTTAAACAACTACAAAAAAATTACAAAAATATTCTTATTTCAATGTTATTTGGTTTTTCTCCTTTTCTTAGGATTTTTATCGTTTCCTTCCAAGATACAACAAAGAATTTTTGGAGTTTACGTCTAGCGAATGATATTTATTCAAAATCGCTTCTCTGTTTTGTTCGTTAAACTTTTCAGAGTATTTTAACATACACTTTGCTTTATATAGCAATTCTACCTTTATTTTCTTTTCCGGCATGAGTTTTCCTCTCTGAGAAATATATTCTTCGCCTTTTTGTCTAGCGATGGCAGATTTATTTTCCTCCCAATTATCTGGATTTCTGCTACGAACCTTTGCAGTTTTTTCCTTAAGTTGAAATATCTTTTTCTCTACTTTCTCTCATTTTCCTTCAAAAATTTGGTTTTCATTTGAATCTATCTATGCATTACTATCGCCTGTAACACATGACCACAAATAATAATTTCTGGAGTGGCCAAACCCTTTTCCAAAGAGTTCTGATTCATTTGTAACGCTTTATTACGAATGCTGAATAATGGTTCATTACCTGAATCATCGCTGGATTCGTCCTCAGGCATGTATCCACTACCAGATGAATCAAATTCTTCACTGTAATCAGCATGTGACAATGTGGAACTATTAAGACCTTAAATTGCATACCAAAAATTATTGAGTATGTTTCAAAACAGTTTAATTTGGAGCATTTTACCTGATGTGACGATCATATAAGCAGACATTTAGGTTTCAGCTGCAACTACTTCTTTGCTGGTACTAGCTAGACTAGGAGTATATCTCGGTGTAAGTTCATAATTTTCCGTCGCGACTACTATTTTGCAGGTATTATGTAAATTTTTTCTTCCTCGTTTAGGCTCAACTATCACTTTTTTTGATATATTCTCGATATGTCCACAGATTTCTGTTTCAACAGTTGCATTTCCGAAAGGTGTTCTCGTATTATATAGGTCATGGGTGTCTTAACCAAAATTGAAATACATTACAATATATTAGATAGCAAAAATCTAGTTATTTCTTACCTTTTGTTGAATGATTTTGTTTCTGTGGCTTCTCGAGCAAAGACAATATATGTTTTCCTAGAGACATCACTTTTTTACTCAACCCTTTAAAAGATATTCAAAAAAACTTTTGAGCTCACGTTCACTTTCACACACTTTGTCATGAAATATTGATTTGGCATAACCTCAAAATAATGTGTCATGTACACTCTGGCTCCACCGACCTCCAGATAAATTTTAGTGGATAAAGGTGTCATATTACCTTGACACCTTAATACATCGAAATTAATCTAAATATCGGAACATAACACTTTTATCCATTAAGAATCTGAGCTTTTTACAGAACTTTCGAAACAAAAGTACCACAGAATAATAATATCATATATAATAATAAGTTTAATAAAAAAAAACCGTTTTTTGAAAAAATGTTACATGACACCTTTATCCACCTGTGTCTTCAATTAAGAACGATATACGAATAGTTAGGAACTAAAGCTTTAGCTAAGACCCCTTTGTTTCCTCTGTTCAAAGAACTACGTTAAATATTGGGTTACTGGATAAATGCGATTTATGATTAGTATTGGATTAAGCTTGTGAACTGCATGGACTAAAACTAGAATTACTTCGCTAGCAGTACAGCGAACGAAAATGGTATTAGGAAGATTTTCCACGATAATTGCTTTTTGATTGGAAAATGATCAAACAGTAACATCTGCATTCATTGCGAAAATCGATTGACATCTCGTTAACTAAACAAGAAAATATTTTAGGTCGCTGATACGAAATGACATGCCGCAATGCATAACGAAGAAAAAGGATAAATTATTGGTCTCGAACGTACAATCTGACCCTTATTTTTCACGTTTCTCTATCCCGCATAATGAGATCATTGATTCAGCCTCCAGAAGTGGACTCATAGTATCGAGTCATTTCAGGAACAGGAACAAAATATTAGAAAAATCTGGTATAGAGTGAGTATTAGTCATAAATTTAGAATATTTATTTCGAAATGACATTAAAAACTGATAACTGTCGACAAATTAATTATCCAGGTGAACATTTTCTGAGATATTAGTGAGGGCTGTCTTCTATTTCGAAGGTGAAGAGAGAAATATGGAGAGCATGTCGATATTTTTCTAGACGGGAGTTACGGTTTTGTATAAATTTTTGTAGTATTTAACTTCGCTTCCATTCTCTAGACATTATTATTTTTTTTTCTTCAGACCATTTTTCATGGTAAGTGAATTGGAAATTTACTATGACACGAAATCTGAGGTTGCATAACAATTAATAAAAATATTTATATGTTTCCCCAAATCAACTAAGCTGCAAACTAATTACCAAATCTGGCTACAAGACACTACAAATTATAGTCTTCATACTATAACGACAATTTGGAAACTGGCTTTCATCCGTTTTTGAATTCCCAGTCCAAGTGCTGGTACAAAAATATTTGTGTTAGTCTGGGCACTTAAAATACACAAAAAAATATATATATTTATAGTTCAGGTTCTATGTTTACATTTCTAATAATCTTTATCCACCCGCTTTAAAAGTTACTAGGTATATACATATTCACAAATAAAATGTATATCAAGCAGGCACTTTAATTTTTATGTCACACCTACTAGTATAGGACGAGGAAAGTAAGTTTACATTTATATTTGTATATAATCCAACATTTGTCTGCGTGTCATCCTATACTAATGTGACTAGGTGTGACAGAAGAATTAAAGTGCCTGCTTTATATCACTTTGATTTGTGAATATGTATATACTTAGTAACTTTTAAATCGTGTGAATGTTATAAAGATTATTAGAAATGTGAACATAGGATCTGAACTATAAATCTATCTTATATTGGTTATCTTAAGTGCCCAGACCAATATAAATATTTTTGTACCAGCACTGGGACTGCGAATTCAAAAACGGATAAAAGCCAGTTTCCAAATTGCCGTTTTAGTATAAAGACTATAATATGTAGCGTCTTGTAGCCTTGGTACCATCGTTTACGTCGTGATGGTTTTGTCGTGAACAGACGTCCCACATCGCGTGCTACTAAATACGCTGAAACTAGAGAGAATAGTGTGTTTACAAATCTGATTTTTGGAGTTGTTACTGTATTTAGTGTATGCTATCAAGATTCTGTCTGTATTGAACAACCACATTGAGTTGTAAGTACAATATTTATATTAACTGTTCATCATGACAATAAGGCAACAGAAGAAGGGCGAGGACGGAGATCAACTACACCAAGCGATTAAGTCTGCAGTCAATAAAATGTGTATGTCAGAGTCATTCATTACCGAGCTAACTAACTCATTTTTTGAGAAAATTAGTGAAAATATTGAAATGGAGTTGGAGTCATTGAAGAAGAGAACTAGTGACTTGGAAAAATTAGTCCAAAAACAAGACGACGCCTTTGAGTTGATGGTTAAAAATAATGTGAAATATAAGAAATGGATCCGTAAAAACAATATTATAGTCTATGGATTGGAAGAGATACATGATGAGAGTATACTAGATCAAGTGCTACTCATTTTCAATACGAATATGAACTTAAATATTAAACAATCTGATATTGAAAACTGTTATAGACTAGGAAAACCTAATGCAAGGAAATCGCGACCATTGCTGGTAAATTTCTTTAATGGATATTCCAGACAAAATATTTTTTCTAACAAAAAGTATGTTAAAGGTACTAAATATATGATAAAAGAAGAAGATCTAACGGAAGATCAATCAACATTGTATAAGATGGTAATTCAAAAAGCTGGAAAAGAAGGTAAAGTATGGACACATTCAGGTATCGTCTTCTTGAAATTAGCCAATAACAAGATTATCAAGATTACCTCCATTGATGACATTGCTAAACTTTGATTATGCTAAAATATAAAATTTGTTCTCGATTTATTCAATATATGTCAGATTAATAGTCTGTGTTATTTTTATGAAATCACTTATTAAATAACTATTCCCATACAGAAATTTTAAAAGACTAAAAAGTGGCACATGAGTGCAGATGGGATTCGTTTGTGTTCAATTCTCTATTCCACCCTAGTTAATTACTACTTATTTCAAGTTGTTTTTTTAATCTTTTTTATTTTATTTTGGAATACTTTTGAGTTGTCGTAAGAGATAAATGCTCGGTAATTTATTTATAGGTTGTCGTAATGCAAGGTCTCTTCTGCCTTCTTTGCAGTATGTTAAGTTAATTGTAAATGAACCTCAATTTGATATATTTTCTATTTGTGAAACATGGTTGAATAAAAATGTAAATAATGACTTAATTAATTTTGATGGGTATATTTTATATAGAAAGGACAGAGGTGGCTTAGGAAGAGGTTTGTGTATTTACGTAAATAATAAGATATATAGTAAAGAACTGAATTATCATGGAACGGTATCAGAACAACTTTGGGTAAATATAAAAATTAAAAGTGAAATTACTGCTCTTGGTGCAATATACAAGCCTCCTAAAATAAATAAGAATTCTTTTATTGCTGAAATGGAAGATATCCTGAGTCTGATTCATCCCACTGTAGATGAGATTTTAACATAGATTTTTCAAATTCCGATGATATTTTTGTAGATAAAATGTCATATGTGTTAGAATGCTTTGGTATTGAACAAATCATAGACACTCCTACAAGAATTACAGCTACTACTGCTACTTTACTGAATGGTATTGTAACATCATCTGACTGGGTTATTGACAGGGAAGTTATTCACGCAACAGGTGTCATTTCTGATCATGATATAGCTACATGTGAAGTAAAACTGAGTGTTGAGAAACATGGCCCTAGAATGATTACGTATAGGTCTTTTAAATATTTTGATGAAGATGATTTTATAATAGATTTATATAATACGCAATTTTTTGGAATATATGATCAGGAAGGGGCTGATGAAAAAATAACATTTTTGATCAACTGTCTGATGAACCTCTTCGACAGGCATGTGCCGTTAATAACATCGCGTGTATCTAAGCCTCGAGCACCTTGGTTAACTGGCGCTATAAAAGAAATGATGAAAATACGAGATAAAGCGCTGCACAAGTATTAGAAAAGTAAACTTGACCATCATTTTCAGTTTTATAAAGACATGAGGAACTACACAAATTCTGCGATTTAAAGAGGAAAGGAAGCATTTTTTACATACGAACTTAGTAACAAGAATTCTAAAACTCTTTGGAAAACTCTAAAAACGTATAGTATTATACCTACCAAATCAAGCACAATACCGGACAATTCGAAAACTCCTGCTGAAATAAATGAATTCTTCATCAACTCATGTTATATGAGAGAACCTCCTGAAGAATTATTTTCGTCGTCCAAACTAAGAAAAATAATAGATTCGGATTTTGAATTTCAGGAGGTTAATGATTTATTCATTCACTAAACAATAAATGGTATAAAGACAAATCTGCCGGTAAAGACAAATTAAATTTGAGACTATTAAAGTTATGTTGTCCATATATAATTCCTAACATGACACACATTATTAACTTTAGCCTGAGTCATAATATTTTTCCTAAACTGTGGAAAAGAGCCCTTGTAAAAGTATTGCCTAAAAAGACTAATCCACTTGAAATTAAGGATTTGCGTCCAATTAGTATACTGCCAACTGTATCTAAGGTACTCGAAACAGATGTAGAAGTACAACTGAAGAAATATGCTGATCAGTATTCATTATTACCTATAACACAATCTGGACTTCGAAAAAATTATAGTTGTACAACGGCTCTTCTCCATATTATTTACGATGTTGTTAAAGCTTTGGAAAAGGGTGAATGCACTGTTCTGGTCTTGCTAGACTTTAGCAGAGCCTTCGATACCATTAACTACAATTTAATGCTGGAAATTCTACATTATATAGGACTTTCCAATAATGCCAGAAACCTTATAGCATCTTACCTCCGAGGACGTAAACAGATGGTTGTGGTTGACAGACACTCTTCTGGGTATATGGATTTACGGTGCGGAGTCCCTCTGGGCTCCATTCTGGGGCCATTGCTCTTTGCTTTATATACTTCCTGTCTAGTGAAAAATTTTGAGTTGTGTAATATACACCTGTATGGGGATGATACTCAACTTTATCATAGTTTCTACCCCAGTACTGTAGTGGAGTCATGTGGGTATATAAATAAGGAATTTAATAGTCTAATATTATACTTTTTGGCAACAAAAATAAAAGAGATGAGATTTATGATAGTATACGTATTGTAATAAAAAATAAAACTCTTTAGAATGTAAGCGAAGCTAAAAGTTTAGGTATAATGTTGGACTCCGATCTAAAATTTGAAAAACACATAAATGAACTTATACAACACGCATACCTCACTCTTAAAAATATATATGGCAACCGGCATTTTCTCCCACAACATGTGAAATCAAATCTCTGTGAGTCACTGATACTGTCTATATTTAATTATGCTGATGTACTATATGGACCGTTTTTATCCAAATATCAAAGAAAAATACAGAAAGTGCAAAATTCATGTTTACGACTCATATTCGGTATATGCAGAAGAGAGCACAAAACGAAAGAAAATAATTGGCTGAATATGGCTAATAGAAGTATTCTACATGCAGCTGTTCGTTTTCAAAAAATAATTTATGATAAAACACCCTCATACTTGCACAGGAAAATTACCTATCGATCTGATCTACATAATTTGAATATCCGATACAAAGGAACCCTTTCACCCCCAATCTTTAGACTAGAAATTTTCAGGCGCAGTTATTCCTATCAAATATGTTCGATGTATAATCAGGTACCTGCCACGTTCAAAACTCACAGATTGCAAATATTTAAAAAGACCTACAAGAAACATTTATTTTCAATACAACACTGATATCCGTACGATTGAGTTTAGATTTAACTGTAATTTATTTTGTTTTCACCCCAACCCAGCGATGTATTCAAGGTTAAGTGGAGGAACAGTTTATAAGCTGATGTTATATCAGCTTGTAAGCTGAATTTCGCCTTTTGATTTCAACCTTATATGTATTTTCTTTTTTTTTCTTGTATTAATATATGGCAGCAATAAAGTCGTTTATCATTATCGTATATCAAAGACAAATTACAAAGAGACAAGGACATTCAGTTTGAACTGATAGGTAACTTGAACAAGTTACCACTATCAGGACTTCTAAGAGTTAGAGTTCTTTTCTCGTTCCAGAAATGCAACAAAGTATCAGCTTTATAATTCATATAGACCAACTAATGACATTGAACAAACCCAATCAAATAGAAGATGAAGAAGAAGCTAGTATCGGCGGTTATTACTGTACTTGCAAACATGGTGCTCGAATTCTCGGTACCTGCGCACATGTTGCTAGCTTATCATGGTTTTTGGAGTACAAACGCCATCAAGTCAACATTCGTTAACCCTCAACACAGGTAATTGGATCCGTATAGGACGCAGCTAATAGAACTCAGCAGAGACATATGAACAATATTCAATTTACAACTTTATCTAAACTATAATCACAAATCATTCTTTAATTCGTGTATCTTTCACCAACTCCCTAAAATTCAACAAATATGTTTGTATTAATATTATAATTGTAAATTCAGTTCTCTTTATATTGTTACGAAACAGCACACTTGTATAGTCCCTGAATCCGACTCTGTCTAAGCCAGGTTTGAATGTTAAAATTATGGCGGACGCGCAGGGATTTCTTAGAATTGTTTACGATAGTGACATTGTTTTTGTGACCAGTCTTATCTAGAAAAAGCAAGAGTCAATTGTTTTTGAGTAAGGCGCTACAATTATCTAGTGAAAAAGGCACAAATATATATGAGAACCGATCAGGTAGAGGGAGTGGAGTATAAAATTTGACATCGTGAGATAAACAGTATATAAGTGAATATAAATTAGATTTGAGTGAATAGTTAAGTGTATATAAACTAGGTGTTAGTGAGTAGTTTACTGTTTAAATAAATTCGTAAGTAGCCATACCGTCTGTTTAAAGTTTATCCCACGTGTGTACTGTTTAAATAGATAAGAAAAACATCACAGTACTGTATTTTTGTCAGTAGCATGAATATGAGTATCTCTAGCTACGATCTTAGCGCATTAACTATGTTAACCTAAGTATATAAAAATTGATTTATTAACTATCTTTATGTGATGAATATGTCAAAATAGAATTTTGTCCTACTGTCTTGTTTTAATATTATTTAGAACACCGTGCGTCCTAACGTGATATGAATAATATAAAAATCAATGACTACAATTAGTCACAAATATTGATTAACATGTTGCACATAGTATTGATTTTCACAACAAACAAAAATATTGACATATCTTCGAAGAAAGAAACGATCCTGTATAAATATCGTAGAAACTTCTCATTCATACTTTTTGTTATATGAATATAACGATTATTCGTAACTCCTGGTAATATTGTAACAGTAATTTGTTCATTATCTCATTAAGTGGAATAATCCGTTCTCCGCATTTTTGACACCCTGTACCTCAAAAATAATTCTCTAGAACTTTGTCGGCCAGATCAGAACATCATAGACTACATATACTGAATATTCAGCCAATTCGACCGGGAGCCATTTTGCATAAGTTTTATGCTTGGTCCTCTGTTGGCATGAGAAATTTTGTGGATTACACGTCGAGAAATTGTTTTACGAGTAATCGTGTTGCTCCGCCTCGGCTACGCAATGCTATTCACACTCGCAAAATGTCGTTTTCTGGACTAGTGATCCAAATAACTATATTGTGCTTGCTAGTGTAGGGAGAAGCGCGGAATCATACGCAGCGGGCAATCATACGCATCTATCTATCTCCGTTGCGGTTATGTTCAGTTCCACACTTGTATTTGTTAGACACAAACATTATTCACTTTCAGCACTTCTATTATAATAGTTGTGTGTGACTAAAATAAAAGGTGAGATATTTAACCTATTTATAAGTCACTCTAATTTTTGTGTATGGAAAGACAAACCTTTCAAAAGTAAATGATGTAAATGAATCGTGGCAATATTGACTATATTTCTTCAAATAACTTAAAAGAATAATGGCGTCAAATCGGGTAATGATACGCGTAGTATCCGAAAGTGATTTAAAATTTCTGTTTTGATTCTTTATAATTAAAATGTTTTCCAGATACCCAACAAGTACAAGAGGAAAACGAATATCGCTGGTTGGACCGAGGAGAATCTACGAAAAGCTCTGGATGCAAAAGCTTCTGGCAGAAAAATACGAGAAGTTTCCAGGTCATTCAAGATTCACGAGACAACACTAAGGAGCTCGTAGAAAAAAAAACGACAAATCTGCTCCAATATTGAGAAGACCTGCTACATTCTCATCTGAGACTGAAATTCAAATGACAAATCACGTTCTTTAGTTGGCAAAATTGTTTCATGGATTGACTCCTGCGGAGTTACGAAAAACTCGCATTTCATTATGCGGAGGCCAATGGAATGCGACATGATTTTAATAATATTCGTCAGGATGCTGGAAAGGCTTGTTTGCAGTTATTTCTTAAGAGAGACCCCCAAATCAGCTTGAGAAAACCTGAAGAAACTAGTGTGTATAGAATAAAGGGATTTTTTTTCCAAACCTAGCAATCCTAATGGAGAATTATACATTTGGACCAAGCAAAATGTTTAATGTTAACGAGACAGGGATCTCAACTATTCAGAAGTCTACTAAGTAGCTGGGACGAAAAGGCGTTGAACAGTTTCTATCAATAATATCTTGGGAACGTGGAAAAAACGTCACTGCTATATGCGCAATGGGTGCTTCTGGGGGATTTATTCCACCGCTGCTGATCTTTCCTCGGAAACGAATGTCTCCCACGTTGACGAAAAATGAGCCATTCCAGGGTATTTATGGAGTTATCGATAATGGCTGGAGCGACCAAAAAATAAGATAAGAAAAGATAATGGGATAATTAGGTTGACGATACCGCCACATTCGTCCCACCGCTTACAGCCACTGGATACTTCATTTCTTTGGACCATTTAGATGCAAGTGCGATATTTTTTTCAGAAACTGGCCAGCAAGAGAAAATACCTTTTCCAGATTTGGCTGAAAAATTCAACAATGCCTTTATTGAACTTGCAACTATGGGAAATGCTGTTTCAGGGTTTAGTTCATCTGGAATCTAACCCGTTAATCCAGATAAATTTTCAAAAGGAGATTTTGAAGCTGCTACCCAATATATGCCTACTGTATCTGATGATTTGGGCTTCACAAATTATTTTCATACCGGTCCGTCAACTTCACATGCTGCAGTCAGACCTCAAATGTGTCCAGAAGAAAAATCAGAGGCAACAAATGATTTAACAGGAGAAAAAGTTGGCATTGCCGAACTGTCGTCATTGCCGTCATATTCTGGAAAAGGTAAAACTAAAAAAGGTACCAAAAGAAATTCTCGAAGAAAAACAACCAAGGAAAAATAGTAATATTTTTGCTCGAGAAGTTAAGAATGGAAATATTAGAGCGAAAGTGGGAATAAGCAAAAAACCAAAAAATAAAAGGAATATGGAATTAGACACTGGTAGTTCCGAGGAAGATGAAATTAACGAAAAAGATTTTGTTAATGATCACGAAGTGGATGAAATGGGTTTGGTTTGTAACAAGACCGACCCTTTTTCATTGTGCGAACAGTTCGGAAAAGACGGAGAAATGTGGTACAGATGTGTTCGTTGCGGGGGGGGGGGGCATGCTGCCGAATGCAGTAAGACTCTGCCACTAACTACGAATGTGAATTTTATCGCAAAAAATATTGTGCGAAAAGGGACCTTGTTGCGAACTTTCAACTTGTGAAATATGTTTTACCTACGACCCCCCTGTAAGTAGTCAGAAACACACAGTCGGCAATCAATTAAAGAGGTCTATTACGCAGGGTAAAACAAAACCTACGACTGTAAAGTGAATCTCACGGCTTCCATAGCAACCATTTAGCAACTGTCAATAGACGTAGCCATTTTATTCAAAATGTATTACTTAGATATTTGACGTTGAATTTTATTCTATATATAAATGGTAGATAACATTTATTAGATATGAATGTGTGTGTGTGAAATTTTGATCGTAGAAAACTTCTTTCTTAGCCACAAAAATTATTTAATTTTAATGTTCAACTTAATATTGAAGTTAGTGCACTTTTAAATAGCTCAACTAAGGCGTCTAAAATAGGTTTTTCGTTTAAATTTAATAGGTGAGTTAAATTTGTCGGTAAAGAAATATTGTGATTAATGAGAAAATTTAGAAATATATTTATTTGATATTGGTGATTTCTACAGGAAAAAATTAAATGGTTAAGATTAACTATTGAACTATTGTCACATGAACATTTAGAAGAGCCTATAATTCCTATTATAGCAAGGTGCGCAGGAAAGATACCATGATTCAGTTTCATTCTAGTTACTATCGTAGTGTAGTATTTATTTGTATTGTATTCTTGAATATGTGGTATTGTTTTGGGTATTTCTGGATGTATAAGTGTGTATGGGTTTTTAGACTCTTTTACGTATTCCTGCCATACACTATTCCAACTGTGAGTGGTTTGTCTTTTAGGTGACGGCAATAGGTAAAGTGTGTTATAAAAATCAAAAAACTTGTTTTCCAGAACTGCCTTTTTGGCAAGGCTATCTACAATTTTATTCCTTTTAATGTCAGCATGTCCTTTTACCCAGATGAACGTTATTTTGGTATCAGAATTATTTAATAGGTATAGATAGTTTCTAATATTCCATAAAAGGGAATTTTTTACCTGATTATATAATTTCTCAGTTCCTATAGTTTCCAATGCTGCATTTGAATCGGTCATCATAAGACTATTGCCAATTTTGTTCGCAAATATATAAGTGAGGGATTGCCATATAGTATACATCTCCGCTGTGTAAATTGAAGATGAATCATGTAAACGCATTTTAACAGAAAAACATTTATTCGAATGATAAAAGGCACATCCAGTTCCATTATTGGTTTTTGAGCCATCCGTGTAAATAGTTGAATAATTTGTATAGTTTGAAAGAATAGATATCATAATGTTTTTGTTAACTATGTATGGAAGTGAATATAAGGGGAATATGATGTTAGGTTCAAACATACATGAGTCATAGCTGAATCTAAACATTGGATATTTGTCGACAGTATGAATTAACTCATGAAATTTATTAGTGAAAATAAAAGCATCGACCAAAGATGGATTATTTTTAATCTTCCAATATTTGTTTGTTAAACATTGTGTTGTGAGATAAGCAATATTATTGAGGTTATTGCAGAAATTTTTTTCTCTAATTTTGATTAAATATTTATTTGCCAGATATTCGGGTCTAATTGCTAATGGAGGTTCAAGAGATTCAACTAAGATTGCATCAGTTGGGTATGATCTCATTGCTCCTATAAAGATACGTAGAGCTTTAAATTGAATGCGATCTACAATTTGTAGATTTATTATGCTAGCAGAACCGTACAAAGTCGATCCATAATCCAGAATTGAGCGGATGTATGCTCTATGAAACATTAATGAAATGGTCACACCAACAACAAACTTTAAGCAAGAAACACATCTTAACATGTTCATCCCTTTTTCACATCTACATTTGATATACTCAATATGTTTCGTCCACAACAACGTACTATCTAGAAATATGCCTAGGTATTTATAATTATTCAGAGAGAAGCACTGTTGCGGATGGCTGATATCGATGTCTCGTGAAAAAAAGGACAGAGCATTTTTCAGGCCTATATGTTAAAACCTAAGTCATGTAAGGAGCGTCTAATAGTATTCATCATGTTCTCGAGAGCACACAAGCACTCTTGGTGTGAATTTTGGATCGTGTAATAGGCAAAATCATCAGCATACTGAACTTCATAACAAGAATCATCTCAAATCCGATGCAATTCTTCATATAAATTATAAAGAAAAAGGCTCAAAGCATATTCTTCCGGTAGACCTTGACACAATACCCTCGGACCATGAAGTTCATTCTTATGATCTCTGAGGTAGATTTTCCGATTTGTGTACGGATTAAAAATATTGGTCGCCACTTCATTACCAAAACCGAATTATATAAGTATTTTTGTTAGTATGTTCAAATCTACAGCATCATAGACGCCTTTTATGTCGATAAATAAACAAGCTAGATATTTGTTTTCAGAAAAACTTACTTGTACGTGACTAACTAATTGTGTTATAGCATCTATCGTGCCGTAACCCTTATGATACTCATATTGTGTTGCCGGAAATAGTTAATTTTTTTCTGTAAACCATTCGTATCGCGCTTTGATCATTCGCTCAAACGTTTTTATAATGGTGGAAAATAAAGAAATTGGCCGAAATGATATCGCAATAGAGCTATCCTTAAAAGGTTTGGGTAATAAGGTAATAACTACGTCTTTTATGGTTTCTATTTTGTAACCACCAGCCGTCAAAAATATCTAAAAGATTCGTTTTTGCTATTTTGGGAAGGTTTTCTATCATTTTGTATGTTAAATTGTCTTTACCAGGCGCAGTGTTTCTGGAACTTTTGACAGCGTGAAGTAATTCTTGCATATTAAATGGAGTTTCTAAATAAGGATTTGTTTTTAAGATGTGTGATGGATCAAGTTCGAGTTTATTTTGGACAGTTGCAGGAGTACGATTATTCTGAAAATGTTTATTTGAAATTCTTTTTATGAAATTCCAAATTTTAGTTTGGAGAGTATTCCTATTGATAGAATTTATAAAGGAGACCCAGCTATCTTGATTAGCTTTTTTAAAAGTTAATTTGGCAATTGCTACACTTTTTTTATAATTAATAGAATTTTGGAAATTAGATATTCTTTTATATTCAAGAAGAGCTTGTTTTCTTTTTTCTACTGCTTCTGGACATTCTATGTTCCACCAAATAGGTTTTTTAGTAATTGGAATAAAAGGTTTTTTGATAGGCATAGACAAATCTGCGGCTGTAATTAACAAGTCAGCTTTTTCTGAGAGATTAGTATTAGTATCATTTTCAGTTGATATCTGATCCATATAGTCCTGATATGTTATCCAATTTGCTCCCGAGTCATTCCATCTATTAGAAGCTAAAATCTTTGCGCGATTACCTGACAAATGGAGAGAAATGCTTATTATGAAATGATCAGAACCTAGAGTTTCTTCCATAATTTGCCAATCTAGATAGCAAACTAGAATTTTCATTAGGCCTGTGTATTCGAGTTGGTTTACCATGATTGACACATATTCAATTGCATTGATCTAAAGCATCTATGAGTCTTTTACCTTGTACATCATCCTTGTGGGATCCCCATAAATTGTGGTGAACATTAAAATCACCACAGATAATAACCTTACCTGAAAAATATTTATCCAGTCATTGACATTAACAGTATTTGCGTTAGGTGGTTTATATATGTTTACTAAGGTTATTTTCAAGTCACTGATTTCTATTGCACAAATTTCTATGCTACTATTATGGATTTCTTCTATATTTTTGTATTTACTTTGAAAATATGTAGGATCAGTAAGTGCTTTAGTTATCAACCAATTAACTTCAAATATTATTTTTTCTTTATGAGCCATGAAATCATTACTGTGAGGGTTTGGAATGACAGGTTGTAATTGTGAGCGTGGTGGAACTTTTTTTGTATTTTGAGATACTCTAATAGGAGATACACTTTTACGTTTCGTCGGTTGTCGGGGTTTTTGGGTGAGTGATTGAGTAGCAACATGTGAGTCTTTTGGGCTAGGTGTTAATTCTGGAAAATTATTAAGATTATTTAGTACCGAAAATCTATTATCGGTGGTAGTTTTGGCATGAGATGGATTATCAACTATATTTTCCTCTTCCTTAAATGATATATTATGATATGCCATTGTTTTTTTTATATTAGAATGAAACTTATATGTGGGACAATTTTTATTTAATGCATTATGATCAAATTTTTCACAGTAAATACAATATTCATGAGTAACGTTACAATTATGCATATCTTCCATTTTATCACCACATTTTCTACACTTCTCAATACGATACGTTTTCCTTAAATTCATTAATTTGAAAAAGATAATGTCCAATACGAATGGGAAATAATCTACCTAGCTGTTTATTTATATATTCAACATATACAAAATAAGGACCGTTAGCGGTCGATCGGTATTTATTATTTATATCATAAACTGGTAAATTATCACTAGTCGTACCCGTTTTTTCGTTGTTTTCACTGTCTTTTTCAGGAGACCCACCGGGGTCTCCTGAATCATAATCCATTTTGTTACTTACTGTTTTTTCTTGTGTTGTACCTAAACTAAACTTAATATTATACAAAATTCTCAAATAGTTTCTTCTTAAATAAATAACTGCTAGCACTTAATTCGTGGGCGATGTGTACACTATCACTGCATGAATTGAACTGTATTAGATATAAGATTGCATTTAATACCAAGAGTAATTTGCAATTATATGATAATTGGTTCCGTTTTATTCAATCCGCATCTTTTAGCTGTCTGAATGTATCTAATTTTAGTGAACAATAGTATATTATACACCAAGCGACTAAAGTGGCCCATTTAATCCCGCGGGTGGTGTTTGATTCCTGAGGGAAGTAATCCACCTAAGGGATTAATGTCACTTTAGTCGAGAGGTCTTCACGCTATTTTATGCAATTCCGGTAATTCTAAATACATTTTTAATGGAAATAAATACTACTTCGGACGGACTTTTACGAAACTTGGCTGGGCATCGAGGGTGAACTTCTAAGATGCTTGGCTGGGTATCGAGGAGCGACTTCTATAAAACTTGGCTGGGAATCGAGAATGTACGTTTTTTCTTGTACTTCAAATACCTTAATAAGATTATGAACACAACTACAAGGGGGTCGTAGGTAAAGTATAGTACGTAACGCGTGTTGTAACGCATTTTAGGCACTCACGGAATTACGCACTCGCCGCTACGCGGCTTCGTGCGTGACTTTTCCGTTCGTGCATAAAATGCTTCTTACAACACACGTTACGTAATATACTATTATATTCTTGTTTTTGATATATTTCAAATAATTATAAGTTTTCAGTTCAGAAGTTTGAATAATTTGAACTGTTTTCTCAACAAATAAGATTTATAGAAACAGTTTTATTTGCGTATCATTACCCGACACAACGCGTATCATTATCCGCCGTGGCGGATAATGGTACGCAAAGCACAAAACTTGCCTTCAGCTATTTTTCTAAAGACTCCTTTTATTCACAAAAAATTAAAGATGGCTATGTTAAAGGGAACATATCAGTCAACAATTCTGTTAAAGCTGTAGTTTATAGGGATAAGAATATCTAGTCTAGGACAAATAACTCATATGGAAATATGAGGAGGGTTGAAAATTTTGTAAGAATAACTGAAGATGTCCAAATATCACAACATTTTAATTAAACTACAAGTAATACAATCACCAAAATTGTTGGATGTAGCTTCGAGTTTAAAGTTTCATCATAACTTTTTCATATCAAAGCGTGTCCGGTCCTATACAAACCAGATAGGAATAAATGTTTACTTTTTTGGTGAAAGTTGAAGTTGGTTTTGAGCTATTCAGGATGAATTTGAATTTGTTTCGAGCTTTACTACTTTGACCGTTCAATGAGAAATAAGAGTCATTGTAATATTTTTCGTATATTCGACAGTGTAATTATGAATAATTGACATAGATAAAGGAAATTGAAGTTTTCTTCTTTATCTTTGACAAATAACATGAGCTAGAAAAATTGCAGAAATACTTAGAAGAGAATCAACTAAAACATACCTTCCACTAAAAGATTCATATATTTGTTCTCTCTCATACCATTATATAATTCTGCATAAATTTTCTGAAAAAAAATTTTTTCGGGCACAAAGTTGAGTATAAGGACGACCTTTTTAACAACGAGCTAGGTATCAATCACGTCCTCCATGATTTTACAGAAAATTTTTAACAATGTCACGTAACTGCAATAAAAATCAATGACGACGTGGCTGGGCCCTTTCCAAAAATCCCATATAGGTGATGAATTATGTTATGACGCAATGCGTCGATTTTTCATAGTGTGATGTTGAACGAATCATGACGGATATTTGGGCAGAGTTCAGTATTCATAAAATTATTGGTAATATGGTGAATGGAACGATAAATGACCATCAAGTTAGTTACTTTTATTCCAGCAACTGTTATGACCAGTTAATAATATTCTTTCTGGTTGGAAAGATTATTTAAAATTAGTAAATTGTAACGCGCATATATATATATATATATATATATATATATATATATATATATATATATATATAAATATATATATATATATATATATATATATATATATATATATATATATATATATATATATAAAGGCCAAGAAAAAGAAGAAGAACAGTGAAATAAATGACTTATGATTGTAAACCACGTTGTTATAATACACTTTTGGCGCACTTCTTCATTTAATTGTGGGCACCTTATTACCAATTAATCAGGATAATTCCATATAAGTGAACCCCCTACAAATTGGCGACCAACGTGCTGCTGCTAATAAAAAAGTCACCGGTTATTGAATGAATCAAGTTTCAGTAATTACACAGTTGTGGACACTGGATGCCGTCAGATCCCAAACTCGTAAATACCACGCAGTTTAGTGCAGTTAGTGTGTTTATACCTTGAATAGTGGAGTGGACACTGTTATTGTCAGTTCCTCGTATGTTCTTACGTTCCGGAAGAAATACCGCTACATCAAATACAATGCCAGACACCGAAAATCAAATTCAACAGGTAGTAATGACACCTGAAATGTTACAGGACCCGATTGTAGGTATGAGATTACCAGGTGTAAACAACAATCAACAGAACGTAACAACCGTAAGTAATAACTCTAATTTCTCCGCATGTAAACATAAATTTTACGGCAAAAAAAACTAGGATATTGAAGCCTTTATAGATGCTATTTCGGTGTATGAGGAATGTCTGAATATCTCAGATGAGCATGCACGAATGGGCCTCAGTATGCTGCTTCATTCACGATACTGCAGCAACATGGTGGCAGGGAATCAAGTCATCGGTGAACACGTTCGACGAAGCTTTGGACTGCTTAAGACATGCTTACGGTTATCGGAAGCCAGCATATCAAATTTACCGAGAATTATTTTCGCGTGAACAAGGCAACGAAAAAACTGACATTTTCATTAGTAAGACGCGCGCGCTGTTGTCACGTTTATCAGGAAACTCCGCAATTTCCGAACATGTACAATTAGATTTAGTTTACGGTTTATCAAACGCTCGCATTAGAGAAAAACTAGCTCGTGATGAAATTTCGACTTTTAAATAACTAATTGAAAACGCCCGTACCATAGAACAATATCTTTCGGATACAACTCAGAGAGGTAATCAGCGGACTAGTCAAAATGCGGTTAATGTAAAATCTGAAACCGATCATTTAAATGCTAATCAGAAAGTAAACAATAAAAAACAGAATTCAATGAATATTTTGTAAGAATTTTAGTCATATAGAGATAAATGTCGCAAATATGCTGCGCACAAGAATAATTGTGTTAATGGCACCGATCTACGGGATTGCGGAGTTGCCAGCTCTACCGATAATTCTTAGATCTTCTGCTATGGCTGTAAAACTCCAGGTTATGTAAAATCCAACTGTCCCAAATGTAAGTCGCTTCAAACTGCTCAGGTTAGCGTATCTAGCGAGTTCCTTTGCACATCGCTAAACGAAGTCGCCTATGCACCCACTTACTCGGGTTACCATTCAAGGTCATCATGGATTTTCATTCCTATATTCTGGTGCTCAGTCCAGCATAGTCAGAGCTATGCTTAGAGATGTTTTACTAAAAGAAAATACCCCTTATACGACCAAGTCGGTGATTATGACATTGGCAGATGGCAAAGCGAGCACTGTCAATGCTTTATTTTTCCAGGTTAAAATTGTGTTAGAACATCGGGAATACCCGCTCACTCTAATTGCCGTACCTGAACATATCGAAGTAGAACCCTATCAGGTTCCGATAATATCAAGGCAGCTAATATCATTTTAGACATCCCACGCGATTGCTGGTATTATGGCGACTCTCCTAAAGTCCGGTACTCTTTTGCTCCTGAACCGGCTGGAACTATTGCTCCTAGCTTTAATACCATTCATCTAGCCCAAATCGAATTGAGAGAAAATGAAGATGTCAACCGCCTGCCGTCAGACAAATCCCTCTTGAATAAGCTTCTCGATCAAAACCGTGATGTATTTTGCCCCAATAAAGAGCCGACCCCTTCTGATCAACACACTATAGTTCTGACTGACAGTAATCCCATATCAGTTGCTCCCTATCGCATGTCAGCAGTCAAACAGCAACAATTTAAACAAGAAATTGACAAACTCCTTGAGAACGGCACAATCGAAGAATGCGAGTCGCCTTACTCCGTACCCATTGTCTTTGTACCAAAGAAATTTAACAGTGTCCGACTGACAGTCGATTACCGCAAGCTAAACGCGATTACACGAGCAGACAAATACCCTCTTCTCAGAATGGATGATTTGCTGTACGCCACTAAGGAAACAAAATTCATATCAACCCTGGACTTAAAATCAGGTTATCACCAAATCGCGGTACACCCCGATGACAGAGACAAGACAGCGTTTATATGTCCCTTTGGTACCTTTAGGTACACCCGTATGACTTTTGGTATGAGGAACAGCCCCACCACGTTTCAGCGTCTCATTGATAAATTTCGTGTGGGATTGCCAGTTGTCAATCTTTTGGCCTATCTAGATGACCTAATAGTTATCTATTCCTCCTTTCAATCCCACTTGCAAGATATTTCGCAGGTTTTCGCTCGTCTAAAGATCTTCAAATTACACTCAAATCGTGCAAAGTGCACCTTCAGTTGCGACTCGCTCCGTTACCTCGGCCACATTATCACTCTGTCTGTACTCGAACCGGATCCTAATAAAGTGTCATCTATCATGAATAGACCGGCCCCCAAGAACGTCAAGCAACTGACCTCATTTCTTCAAACTTGCTCATGGTTCAGGCGATTTATTGAAAAATTTGCCGAAATAAGTAAGCCTCTGTCCAACCTTCTAAAAAAGAGCGCTAAATGGAGCTGGGGACATGCCCAATCTCAGGCCGTGAACCGGCTAAAGGCCATTCTGTATTCCTTCCTTCGACAGGTCGACCCTGATCTTCCCTTTCTTCTTCGTACTGACGCGAGTTTGTATGCGCTCGGAGCATGTTTGCTTCAAGGGGAGTATTCCGGGGAAAGGCCTATTGAGTATGCGAGTCGACTACTCACTCGTTCAGAACGAAATTATTGCACTAGTGAGTTAGAAGCTTTAGCGGTTGTCTAGGCATTAAACAAGCTCCGTGGATATATTGAAGGGTCCCCTATAGTGGTTCAAAGTGACCACCATCCCCTACGATACTTGATGTCACTAAAGTCACCCTCAGGTCGTTTAGCTCGATGGACCTTCTCCCTTCAAAAGTATGACCTTCGAATCGACTATACTCCCGGTAAGCTGAACGTTGTCGCTGACATGCTGTCACGTCCCCCTATCGAAGAGTTTGAAACCCAATATGTTCAATTGGACTCACCAAGAGAATCCACAAGTGGAACAAGAAAACAACAACTAGCCGATCCTGATTTACAGAATATTATGGAGTCATTTGAAAATCCTGACCACGACAATACCGACTACAAACGCTGGTCCGAGCGCGCTTACCTGATGATTCAAGGTGTCATATTTAGGTATACCCCGGACATGGAATCCGAAGAAGCACAGCAAGTGGTTCCCAAATATCAAATTACGAAGATTTTGACTGAGTACCACGACTCTGCTCTAGCTGGACACTATGGAGTAGATAGAACCTACCATAGGATAGCCAATCGGTACTACTGGGTTGGTATGCGCAAGGCAGTAGCAGACTACATTGCTAAATGCGTAGATTGTCAGCGGTACAAAGCGATGAACCTAAAAGCGGCCGGTCTTCTCCAAACCCCGGCCCAAGTCCAACGCTTTGAAATTCTCGCGATCCATTTGTTCGGACCACTTCCGGAAACCCCTGAAGGATATAAGTGGATTTTTGTGATAGAAGATACTTCAAATCGATGGGTGGAAATATTTCCCCTTAAAACCGCCACCGCCGAGAACTGTGCACGATGTTTAGTTGCTGAGGTTATTCTCCGCTTTGGCCTACCTCGGCGAGTCATCAGCGACAACGCTCCTCATTTTGTTAGCTGCGTAATGCAACAAGTTGCTCATTGCTTTGTTTTCAAACAATCACTTATTCCCGTAAAATCGCGATCTGAAACCACAGTTAGCCATTTTGATTGGTGCTGACCACAACTCATGGAAAGGCAGTATCCCCGCGGTTAGAGTCGCTATGAACTCTGTTCGATTCCAGTCTACCGGCTATAGTGCCGCATATCTTACCTTTCGACGCGAGTTACGCACCCCGGACGATGTACGAAGAGACTTCCGTGCCATCGTAGTTAACGATAACTTCATCCCGAAGAGACGGACCCTATATGATCACCAAGATGATTATCCCTACCACCTATGAAATAGCATCCCTACTGGACCCCGATACTCCCTTAGGGAAGTTCCACGTATTAGCGCAGACCTCATATCACGATGCCAACATGGCCGACGGTCCAGTTCCAGTGTTGCCGTTACGACGACGAGGTCGACCTACCAAAGTTACCCCGACCGTTCACACTGAGTCCAACTCTACAGAAAAAGTTACCGAACCGGAAGATGAGGAAGTGGATGTGGCTACTACTCCCCCAGTCGATTCCGAAAGTGATCATACCTCAGACGACCCGACAGATGGCGCGTTACGCAGGTGACCAGTGAATAAACCTACGTGCTCTTGTTGTCAGTAGCCTACCTCTTGCTTCTACTCAATGGACTCCTCGTGGAGCAATGAGGGAGGTTGTAACGCGCATATATATAAAGGCCAAGAAAAAGAAGAAGATCAGTGAATGAAATGACTTTTGATGTACCACCACTTAACCTATGTTTTATAACTTATGATTGTAAACCACGTTGTTACAATACACTTTTGGCGCACTTCTTTGTTTAATTTTGGGCACCTTATTACTAATTAATCAGGATAATTCCATATAAGTGAACCCCTTACAAAATATTATAGAACGCTACTAAAGGATCTCTTAAGCAAAATAGTTTGTTGCGGCCTTGGTAAATTTATTAATGTTAATATGAAGTAGACTCTATTGGTTATATCTCGAAGATGGGATTTTTGTTGAAGAAAATACTTTTCATAAAAATTAGGATCAATGTTCATTTACCATAGATGTCTAGTGTATATCTATTTATTTTGTCTATGGTACCAAAGAGAAAAGGAATACACATATAATTATACGACGTCAGGTAACGCTATATTCTGTGTTAGAATTTTTATTAGTATAACCTAGACGATCTGAAGTTCGTCTAGAATATTATAATAATAATTATCATGAAAATGAATGATATTTCATTTGAATTATACTATGTTACTCTGACAATCAGTACTGTTTGTTTACATGTATTGGTGAGTATACAATTTATAATACTTTTCATCTAAAATTGATAATATTAACTCTAGATAAAGGTAAATAAACTTATAATTATTCATGTAAATTTTCAACCTTACTTCTAATAGTCTGTTAAGTATCTATTTGTTTCAGCTACTTCTTAATCTATATATGGGAGAAATTCATATCCCAACAATGGAACGATATAAGTCCTATAGAACAGTTACTCTAGTAACAATCGAAATGTATTCGGTAAATTCTATACACGTTCTATATACGACTGAACCTAAACTCAAGGGTTTATTCGACCGAATGAAAGGACTCTAGTTATATATGGAACGAGCTTACTTGAGGGTCTGTTCATATCCACATAAGCTGTAAACTTCCCTGGTGACGAAACTGCAGCTGGTATCTGTTTCAGGTACAGGATTGATATTGGTGCAATCCAGCATCCAGGTATATCAAATCCAAATAATCCTTGAATTCCTAGGACACTACTTAATCCTCAAAAAATCTTTCTTATAAGTCTCACCCAATAAGTATTAATATATTTATTTTTAGCTAAAATATCCCCAATTAGGAATGTAGCACATGCTAATCCAAGAAGCCAAAAAAAAATAGGAAAAGTTACTAGTATGACATATGTCTCCTCTCCAAACTAGAAAGGAACACGTCTTCATTCAATATACTACTTAGCCACTGTGACTTCCTCCAGTAAATAACAATAATTCAAATGGATTATAAAAAAAGAATTGCATTTGAGATTTGACAGTACATTCTAATTGATACTAAAAAAATATAAACATGACAATTGCTGGCAGAATTTGTTGGTAGGTTCATTATTCGAATTTTGAGATCTTATCCAAATATATATGTTTATATGTATATATATATATATATATATATATATATATATATATATATATATATATATAATTTGTTAATTAGGATTGTCTTGTTTCCTAATGTTCCAAGGTTAGTATTTATACTTTTTGGGTATGGAATTCAAGAATTTCGGTTTTTACCTGGTTACAAGTTCCTGAATGTGTTTCAAAATGAAGAAAGTAAAATCTTGATATTTTAGTGATGACTCTATATTTCTAACACACACTTCAATAAGTTTAGTAATGAAAAGAAGCAGCGAATCTATATTTGAAGTTTTTCGAGCTACCTCCCTTACCTAAATCCCTTACTGAAAGTGAGATTTATCAACGTACCTACTGGAATATTCTAACACTTTTATTTTTGAATTAAAATATGTTATCAATGTCATTCTTCTCTAAGTACATTCATTCATATTTAGATACCCATATGATTTTAAGAGCTTAATGACATAGTTAATTTTTAGTTCTATCAACGTGCCTAGTAAACTACAGATGAATTAAACACAGTCTTAACTAAAATTCGTCCACATTTGGCACAAAAAATATCTGAAACTAATTCCTTTTTAGCAAAAAAGTTTGGCTAAAATGAAATTAGTTTGAGTTTTTTGCTAACTCTCGACAAAGTTTTCTAAAGACAGTGTTTTTTTTATTTATTTAGTGTCTCGTGTCTCTAGTAAAATCTTGATATTTTAGTGATGACTCTATATTTCTAACACACACTTTAATAAGTTTAGTGATGAAAGAAAGCAGCGAATCTATATTTGAAGCATTTCGAGCTACCTCCCTTACCTAAATCCCTTACTGAAAGTGAGATTTATCAACGTACCTACTGAAATATTCTAACACTTTTATTTTTGAATTAAAATATGTTATCAATGTCATTCTTCTCTAAGTACATTCATTCATATTTAGATACCCATATGATTTTAAGAGCTTAATGATATCGTTAATTTTTAGTTCTATCAACGTACCTAGTAAACTACAGATAAATTAAACACAGTCTTAACTAAAGTTCGTCCACATTTGGCACAAAAAATATCTAAAACCAACTACTTCTTAGCAAAAAAGTTTGGCTAAAATAAAATTAGTTTGAGTTTTCTGCTAACTCTCGACGAAGTTTTCTAAAGACAGTGTTTTTTTTATTTATTTTGTGTCTCGACATCTGATGGTAATTGACACATTTACTTTACAACTGAAATAGATCCATATAACTTTACATTGAATGAAACAATTGAATGTCTTTCAAGAAATGAATCACTAAGGTACTATTGTCCGGACACAGAATATTCTTAAGATCGCATTCAGATGATGGCGTTGTCTTGCTGTGACATGGTGAGGGCAGTCAATCAAGATGTGTTTCACCGTAAGACAGGTATTATGACAGCGACTCTAGTTATATGACTCTCGATGTTTGACAGCTTTTTCTGTAGTTATTCCTCATGTCGCAAGTGTCGTAAGCGTTTTTCTCATAGACAAAGAATAACTCTGACATAGACCAGAGATCATGGAAAAGAAGATTTAATGAATTCTTAGTTCAGAAGAAGAAACATATACCGCTATTTTTTTTCCAAACTGGACAGTTAATATATTGTTCAATTTACATTTGTGATCAGATTGTGATTTTACAGTTACTGTGGTGGAATAATTTCTAATTTTACTCTTTATTATATTTATTACCAAAATGATTTTTATGTGTTCCATTCTTGGTTGCAGTAATACAAAAATATTGCATTGTTTACCAAAAGATCCAGAGGTAAGCTATTCTGAATTAATTAAGTAATTACAAATTTATACATATTTTGATTTATAGATTAGACGACAATGGCGCCTGGCTATAGGAAGAAACGATGTTGTTGACGTAAATACTGAACAAAGGCACGCATTTAGGATTTGTGATCTACATTTCTCTGAATATATGAAAATTAATATCAATAAGAATCGAACCAATTCAAAATGTAATGCTGTACCATCATTAAGTATTCCAAGTAAGTATGTATATATATATATATATATATATATATATATATATATATATTTAGTTAACATACAAGGTGGGCTCCTCCCATGTTAAATCTGAGGTATAAGTGAGCTCCGCGGTAAAATGGGCTCCGGTATACGGAGCCCAGTTTACCAAGTCCTAAAAAAAGCATCAGCTACCTTATATTTATGTCTAGATTGATTTGGCATAGTTTTTAGAAGGAGCTAATTTTGGCCGTTTTCGTGAATTTGTATATTTTTGTAGTGCGCGTGTATATTTCTAGATGGCGATATGTTGAAAACTTGATATACATTTTATGTTATGTTTCTAGGTATAAGTAGGATCCGATAACTTTGGCACCACTGCAGTTGAGTACCCCATCACTGTAGCGGTCAGAGTGAGCTCCTTCTAGTATTATTCTACTAAATTGGTAAAGAATTACATCATCGGTTATGTCTTGTTACAGTTAAAGTATTATTCAAGAAAATCAAAGCTACGAGTCTATTTTTAAATATATATTTAGGAATGAGATACGTAAACCATGCAAGGGCTCTCAAGTAATTTGACATTTTAAACGATTCGGTAACAGGAGCTTTGGAGTTGGCTGTTTTTTGTTTTAGATATGAGTGCAAATTATAATTACTTTAATTCATTTAGATAACATAACTCTGTCATTTTGAATCTTGAAAGTCATTTTAATAAAAATATTGAAAAGGTTTCAATTACATTGTAGATCTTATTGACTTGAGGCTATAACAATTTTTATTATATTGTAAATAGAAAGTATGAAATTAATAATCTACTTTCTCGGCTTATAATTTTACTGATTAAATACATAAGTTCTTCTTGAATTTAAAAATGGCTAAGTAATCACGACGTTTATTTCATTGGCTTTTTGTTCTTATTTAGGTTTGAGTTCAATTTGGCATATAGATTTTGTTTTTTTTTCCTTATGTTTATAGATTATATTTTCCGGCTTTCATTTTATGGCAAGATAGACTGAATGAATATAACCAAATATTACTTTATTTACATATAGAGACAGACGATACCAAAGAAGAGGGACAATTACCTAAGCTGAAGCCTTCGGATATCCTAAAAATTTTCGAGGAAATACTCTAGTTTCTCAGACTTTCCTCAGGAACTAAGTAGAAAAAAGGAGGCTTAATAGATCTCTTATGTCTCAGTGATTGTCACCCTAGTAAACATTCATACATACACGATACCAAAAATTATTTACTAAATATATCTAGTTTGCGTCCTAACTGAGCTAGATTTTTTTTCCAATTCTAGCTTTTATTTCTTGTACACTTACGATGTAAACATCAAAATTCTTTCACGCGATTTTCGTTTTTTTCATATAATGCCAGCATTTTAAGTTGGCGTCCTGAAATTATGAGAATTTTAAGTGTTCATACACAACACAAATTCAATTTGTTTATAAATACAATAACAAACATTATACTTGTTCAGCCCCAGTATATTTTAAGAGCTAAAAACTTATCATGCTTAGCTACACTGATTCTTAAAATGATAAATACTAAGAACAAATTATTAATTTCTGAAGGTTAGCATCCAAATTATAGCATGATCTTGATAAACACTCTTCTGTTTTTGTTGATTCGACATAATTTTGGGAATACTAATCCAATTAAAAATCGAGAGCTTCCGCTCGAGGGCTTTGATAAATTGACTATTAATAGAACATTCCATTGACCAATGAAATTTCATAAATTTTAAAACAAACCAATCGTAAATAATTAATAGCGACTATTGCACTTGAGCAAATATTAGCTACTACAGAAATAGTAACTTTCATTTGGAAACGTTGAATATAACTTCAAATTATTCTGACAATTTTGGCAGTAATTAAATTGTCATATCATAATAGGATTTGTCCACGGCTGTTTGATAATTGATAATGTTTACATTTTACGTGTGGAGCTTCCTAAAAATGATGACGTTCATTATTCACTAGTCAATAATAAGTATTGATAATCAACAAATCCCAGATAGGCTGTCGCACGGCAAGTTCCCGCGATTACAAAACAGCTGATAGCTAGTATTTTAATTATTATACTGAATTAAAATTACCAGAAAGTTTAATATGAAAAACGAATCAGACGCTGCAATGAATGTTACCCCGCCGAACATAAGGGAAGCAGTACAAATATGTAGACTCATTAGCTTGTACCCACGACTTCGTCGACGTAGATCGTCAAATTAAATATTATGGTGATATGTAACTTATCTTGCTGCAAAAAATTCATTGTTTGTTTTTAATTCAAACAAATTCAATATTTAATACGAAACAAATTGGAATTTTATTATTATATATTATTGTGAATTTAAATGAATTTTTCCAATTATACATATCCACACATGTAGTAGTGTGTGCGCAACATAAATTTAGTTCAGCTCGTAAGTTTAATAGGGTGAATATAACATACCAAAGTCCCAAAAAATGGACGCCTCTTTGCATAAAACAGCGCGATATCTTTTCAGTATATATAGCAGTTATTTCGGGCTCCAGTGGAGTACAAGCATGTACTGTACAAGGCACGTGGTTAGAAACAATTATTGTATAATGTTATCTGTATTATGTGAGAATGTCCACGATGACATTTCGATTTAAGAGAATATTGAATTTGGCTTTAAATCGGGTTTCAGATTGTAAGTATTTTTACAAAGTTTAATTTATATGATAGTGTGTGATGACAAATAATGTTTATATTATCACTTGTAGAAAATAAGTCAATTTTTCTGAAACATTTTTACATTGTTTTCAAGCTAAACAAAAGCCATCATATAACACATCCACAATGTTTTTGAAAAAGTGTTATTTTTGTGGAAGATTAAAGTATCATATAAAATCTGCTATTACAAAGCTGGTCAGAATTATACATTGATAAAATATCCAATAATATCCAATGGAAAACAAAATATTTTACTTCTTAAAAACTTTTTCACATCGAGTCTACAACTAAGATAGGACGGCTGGCTGTATCTGAAAAACCGATAATCGTTGATAGAGAAATTACTGAAAATTGGATTTAAATTAAAGTATTATGTATTATGGAATATCAACAATACCTCTTTTGTTATCATCAGTAAATTCTAAATTATTTTGAATAAAAAAGATTATAACCCGTTTATTTCAATAGAATTTGACAAAATTGGTTGATTTTATTACCAAATGAATAACAAATCGGATAGTTTCAAATCTCTTTACGGAGATCTCCAACAATTTCATCATTTCAGTTCAAAAGGTTTAACAACAAGGTATTTAATTTCTATAGTGATAAAGTGAAACAGAATTTTAATTTTCCTTACGAGCAGGAGATACTTTTAACAAATTATGTAGCATCTGTATATGCTTTTTATGGGGTGTTCCATTTAGAATTGTCCATATGGTAACTGGAGGTACCTATATCTCCTTACCGATACCCAGAAAGTTTTATTATAAATATTATAAAACGATTTAATTCCGTTGTTTTGACACCTTCCAATATTTTTGTGCGTACTTGGCAAACAATTGACATATGCATTTAGTGGTAATATATTTCCGCTATAACCAGAGGCGTCCAGTAGGATAGAATAAAAATAATAGTTTTTAATGTATATCATCTTAGAGTGAAAATTTGATAAACATCAATATTAAAAGATCATTTGAGATGGAATCAACTCAAACTTATAAAGTTCATAACCAAATTAGCAAAATAGTGTTAACTAGTGCGAAATAAGAGATAAAATAAAATTAGGTATTATAAACATTCCATTTAATCTCGAATAACTTGAAAACTTCGTATTGTATCGCATAGAGACAGGAAGTTAATACTTACGTAGAAAGTAACGGAGTATCGAAAAAACATGCTGAAATCATTTTTACGATAGTGGCGTAGATTGTAGGGGGGAAAAGAAGTACTTATCGCTACCGCATACCTCTAGTGATAGAGGAAAGTTATATTATACCACTAATTGCAGTATCCCAATATATAAAAAGTGGAAGGTGTGAAAACAATGGACTACAATCATTTAAAATATTTATGATATAACACCCTAGATCCCAGTAAGAAGGAATACTTTACTGAAGTGTTCTCGAATCTTCATATTTTGTGCTAAGGTTTCTCCAGTTACTATATGGACAATTGTTAATGAACCACCCTGTATAAATATGACTGTTGTACAAGTGAAAAACACAATTTTTTACGATAACGTCAAAATATTACTAAATTATGTTAAATCTGACGTTTTTACGTAGATGTTAGAGGTTCTGAATTTGCTTGTATTTAGTTTATGTAGCTTTAACTACCTAGAACGATCGGAATAACTAATTTAGTAAAAAAAATGAAAAACTGTTACCTGAACTTTTATTAGTGAGAATGATAAAAAGGTTTATGATAACCCTGAAAAATATGGTGGGTTAAGGGTTGATGTATGCGGTTGGAAAGGAATGAAAAATGGTATTCCTGCTATTTACAGTGAAAGGTAAAGTCGTACGAATAAATATCCAGTGGAATAATTGTAGATATCAAAAAAGTCCACAATTCTTCAGACACATGCTTAAATCTTCTTTTTCTGTGTTGTTTTTCTTTGTCGTGAAAATAATTTAATGTTAACGAAATTAAGTATACGAGTATGTACACTATTTCATATCTCAAATGAAATTATTTTAGTGAAAACAATTAATAAGCTTGCGAGATATTTATTTTTTCTGGTCTGAAACACTTTGTTGAAGAAAATTGAACTGTGAAATATCATGGTACAGAGTAACCATAAACATCCGTCTTAAGCGCAACAAAGCGGTAAAATAAAAGGTACTTTGAAGATAGGGCGTAGAAAAATGACTATTAATATACAAATAATAATTATTTTCTATTGAATAATAAAGACAAAAAAATCTCGAAAACCATTACATTCAGGCATAGGGAAATGTTGAAAATATATGGTTGAAATCTAATATATGGTTGAAATCTAATATAGAATTGAGGCGACAAAAAAATATGTTTGCCATTTAAAAAAACACAGTTATTACTATATTCATTATCCCAAATTTACGTTAATTATTCTTCACCCTGTATAAAAAATTAAACACGTTTTTCTGGGATATTATTGAGTTACCTAACAGTGACCGATGTAGATGGTGGAAATTGAATAATTATAATTTATCATCAAATTTATAGTTTATAAATAACAGTCAAACGGGAATTTCCGTAATAAAATTATTATTATCTCGCCATGAGACTAAAGTATATTACTATGTCATAATAAGTTGCAATTTAAAAAGTTGAAAATATACTGGGTGTTTTATTTGGAATAACGAAGTAGACTGCAACATAAGTATGAGTATGTATCAAATAAATCATAATATATTAGGGGTAATCTGTTTACTTAATAGCCGATAAATATTGAACAGTTTGTTCATAACTATCATAGATGAGAATATTTTCTTGATTCATACTTTTTTCATTAGTCGGGTTTCAGTTTTTGAATTTACTTTTTATTCCGTATGCGATTACATTCTCTAGCGGTTACTTTCAATATACTTTCTTAATTTTGAAATGTAGAGTCATGGGTTATCTGTTCACAGAATACAGCAGGCATCTATTAAATTTGCACACCGACTAAAGTTGTGCAGATTAATTATGTGTACTGACAAGAAGTGTGAATATTAAAACAATCGTTAAAATTCATAAAATTTAAAAATGGAAACTCAATTGACATAAAACATAAAATTGGTAGTTTTGACAAAAGTTTGATACTGTATTATTTTCATAAATGATTTAAATTGTCTAATTTCATAAAAGACATTGTTTGTTAGCACTGGACAATATCTCAGTAACACAGAAACATCTGGTTCTGAATATTAACCAACTGAGGAAAGTTTTTTTCTAATAATTCAAACAGAGAAAACAATCTTTTTGACTCATCACGATCTCACAAAATAAGGTGCCGTTGACAAGCTTTGCCGTTTTACAAAACATTTCCTTGGATTTCCACTACAATTCCAAAAATGAAGTCGTAACACGTGATTTAACACTGAGAGATTCTGCGTTTTAAAAAAATAACGATTCACATATAGAACAGATGTCGTTTTCATTTGAACTTGATCCAGTATGTTCTTTCATATCCGAAAATAATTCATCACTTAAAAAGTAAAACATACAGCACTGGATAGTTCAACAGAAAAAAAACAAACCTCTTGGTTCTGATTTATTTGATGTTCAAAGTTTTTTATTCTTAGACAAGGGTTCAAAACTACGAAAACACGCTTTAGATAAAATTCGACGCCATGGAGATTTTGTAACGATATAATTCCGATTAACGAAAATGTAAATTTTACAAAGGGTATTATCCCAAAAAGTCTTCAAGGCGGCACGTAAAAAAATGCCCTTCGAATCCTGATCCCAAAAAACCTTTAAGATCACAAATCGAAGGTGAAACCGTTATGGCTGGTCCTTTATGCCTAAGACTGAGCGGAGATCTAAACACGCTGCCAGATATTTCTCTTATTGCTAAAATAGACCTAACAATATGTACGATACAAGCCGTTATATTGGAAAGTAGCGGTTTATCGAAGGTACTATTTCGTTTTGGTAAGCCTTTTTATTATTAATATTTTGCAGGGCTGTTAATCCTTACCCATGCGGCATTAGTTTTAGACTGATTTTTTACCCAAAAATATGGATAGTTATAGGGTTAGTGAAAAAATATTTGAAATGAAATTCTTACTAGCTCTTATTTTTTGCTATTTTCTGCAAAACTATTTCATACAGTGTGAGACAAAAAATAGAGGACGGTAAATATTCTGAAATTGCGATTATCTTATAAATGATCCTATACTTAGAAATTTTTTTTTATTTTGAAATTTATTGCGCATCAACCTCTAGGGTTATTAGCGCCCAACAATAAATTTACATTTAAGTCATGTACATAATAGGATTTTCAAACTTTATACAGTAAGTTAACCGCTTTCAGGAAAAGTAACAATTTTTCAACGTCACAGTTTTCTCCGATAATGTCTGTGATATTATTTGGTAAATTATACCGCGATCTATGATGAGCAAAACGGGTACACCCCACTAACACATGCACTACGGACACTGGAACCTGACATGTTTCACATATGGGTGCCGCAGAATGAGTCATTAGGTGGCCGTGGGAGAAACGAGTGTGTCCAATTCTAAGTCGAGTTAATATTATTTGATCTCTTCTTTTGGCTGGAAGGAATTTCCAGGCAGCTACACTTTTTTTCACTATCCTCGATATTGATTGAGATCTAGACCAGCAGTTTTGTCAGTGACTGATGACTAACTGTTTAAAAAAGTTTTTACAGTCTGTCACTGTAGTTCTTGAAAGTAAAGTGCAATTTGGATCTTGAGTTGCATTTTTGGCCTCGAGATCTGCCTTTTCGTTTCCGATTATTCCTATATGTGACGAAACCCATAAAAAACGAATATCCTTATGAGCTTCTTGTAGATTGAACAGCTCTCTTCTGATAATTTGTACTAATGGATTCGAGGAGTACATTTGGTGAATGCTCTCAACAGAGCTTAGAGAGTCCGTAATGATCAAAAAATGACTTGGTTATTCAGAAATTTCGTCGGTATATTTCTGCATTTTTGTGTTATTACTGTTAGTATTGTTACTTGTTAAATTCTTCTATTTTTGAGATATACATTTTTAAAGTTAGTGCAAATCAAGATTTTATTCACGTCAATAATTACCGTGTAATACAAAATAGATAATATACTTAACTTCTTGTATATTACACAACTGTATATATAAATAAAAAGAGGCAGGTATTTAATGGATATTTTTAAAATAAAATGCTTAATACATACAGTGGCTTTTTAATTTTTTTTATACTATATAAGTGATATTCAATGGCTATGTGTAATGCAATTCTGCGGGGTTTTTCATTTACGATTTTAGCCACAATTCTTAAATATTTTAGTTTTTGACACAGGAGCTATTGAGAACTTATTTATTTCACAGTTGATCACTCGTACAAAGAAAACAATTTTAAAAGGCGGTTAATTAATTTAATAATGGATTTGAATAACTGAATATAACTTAAAAAAATACCTTTGTTATGTGTTGAGCATGTTAATTTAAAAACACCCATTAATTACTTATATATTATATTTAAAAACACTCTGTATAAATAAGTATATTTTCATATTATTGTGTGATCTACAATAACTGCATATAAAATATATTTTCTATGTTGTATTACACGGGGATATATGATAATAAAATCTTAATTGTTCATGACTTTAAAAATGTATATTTTAAAAACTGATCATAGGCAAATCTTGAGAATTCAACACTTTCATTGAGTACTAAAACTAATAACAAAAACTCACAGATATTAACCACCAGTCTTAGAATTAAGCTGAGCCTATCAGCAATTTAAGTAACTAGATCGAGTACAAATGCATATCAAGTTTTCAAAGAAAGATACCAGTCGCCACTTTACATAAAAAGTGCAGGGTCCTTATTCGGATCAACTATTAATGCAAAAAGAATTAGGTGTGCATAAAATGGGAAGGAGAAGGTAGCATATTCTTGTAAATGCATGAATCAATAATGTGAATGTATATTTCCATAAAACTATATAATATAAGCTAGACTATTGAGCTTATTTTCGTCAACAGGTTTTTATATGATATGCAAATGTTATAATTTATAGGTATCATTACTTTTTCACTTTCTCATGTTATAAACAATCTCAGTCTCTTTAATATAAGTTAATTGTGTTTAATTTATAATTTTTATTTCTCATAGTTGTTTCAAATTAACAATTGCAGTCTCAGATTAAAATTTCTTACGAAGAAAGCCGATTGCAATCGTTTTATAGAATGTCAATACCTAACTGGCAATTATACTTTTGATTGTATGTATTAACTGGTCGATAGTATATGTGGCATCGCCGCCAGGAGTCCATATTACCTGAAATGTATCATATACGGAGCCTACCTTGCTTTTGAAGTATGGAAATATACACCAACGGAGCCTACCGTAACCGCTACATATAACGGATCCCAATACGACGTCAACTTATATAGTGGTATACATGAAATATACGCTAGGAGCCCAAACTAGACTACAGGTATAACGGAGTTCACAATAGCCTGCAACAGTATATATATATATATATATATATATATATATATATATACTAATAACTAGAATATCAAAGATCCATTGGTGCAGAAGGAAGTACATCTGTAATTTCAACTATTCCAACAAACTTTAACTTAAATAGTATTTTTGTTACTTAAAATAATCATTTTTAGCAAATATGGTGGCCATAACTCCTATTTACCTGGATCTCGTCTTGGTTCAAACACAAAATGTCAATTAACAATGACAGATATACCTACTTATTTATAAAGTTTTCATCCTCATATTAGATTTAATGCAGGTATCGATAAATAATTGTGAATATATCTTTTTTGTTTATTTACATACTGAATATAGTTGTGTATAATAAATTTTGTTTACAGTTTTTATTTTTTTCCGAATCCTATTAATCATTGCCCCAATGCAACAGTGAAACATGCAGAATATTTGTTTCAATATCAGATATAATGTGCGAAGTTTTGGATTTTCAAACATTATTATTAGCATTATATTTATCTGAAGTAATGTTTTCAAGCATCTAATTTCTATTTTCAAAACTGCTTGCGAAAATGATCTTTATTGGCGCCATATATTTGATGCAATAAGTGTAAAATAGTGTAACTGGTTTTTTATTTAATGGTTTTAATCTACCAAAGCGTCGAAGTATAAACAACTTTATATGTTGGCGCTTTGGTCGATTAAAACTGAGAGTTACACTATTTTGCGCTCATGGCATCATTTATCAGTGAGCTTATACTAATTTCATAATTGGCGCCTCTGAGCCTAGTTCATTCTCATGTCGCGAGTGTCACTTGTAAACGTGTTTTGGAGGGAAGGCGAGAGTCGGCTATCTAAGGGAGTATATATAATCTGTGTATGACAGTGAACACAGTACCCAGACAGCACACAACAACCATTAGACATCCACAAGATATCCTTCATGGATATCCAGTATATCCACTGGATATAGATGGATAGCCTATAGACATACAATGGATATCCATATGTCCGCCTATATCTAGGATATATCTAATATCTTATGGATGTCTTTGGAGATATCTACTGGATATCTCGATAATATCCCATGGATATCCTATGTTCACATTTGGTATATCCAATTAACGTCCCATG